>JAJLXB010000008.1:0-218915 GCA_030571015.1 Ogataea sp. yHMJ1
GACATAGTTTAGTTGGTGGCTTCCGGGGAGATGCTCTCTTCCGATCTCTATTGAGTAAGCTCTTTAGCATCCCGTTATATAGTTGATTACTCCCACTTTTATCTTCTTCTTCTTGATCTTGATCTCTTCCTGCTTTGATCCTGCTCCAAGAAATTATTCATCCCTTGGTTTCCCTCTATCAAGCAAGCCGTTTAACTGCTCTCACTCTCACCCTCTTAAACTGCGCTGAAAATAGTTTGGTACGTTTTTTCAAGTGATTTTTTTTTTTCATTGGCTGCCTAAGTTTCCCCAATTAATACTAACTCGTCTTCTTCAAACTAGAAATCATGTCGACAATTGGCTGGACCGTATCAGACTGGGTAAAGTTCCACCAGGACTCAACCCCAGATGTCTCTTTCCAAGCTTTATCCTCATTACTCACCTCCATTAAAACAGCCCCTGAAGAACCTGCTTGGATCTCAAAGGCCTCTGAAGAAAACTTAAAACATCAATGGAAAATTTTACAATCCAAATCAAACAAGAAAGACTTGAAGTTATTTGGTGTTCCAATTGCTGTTAAGGATAACATTGATGCAATTGGTTTTGAAACTACCGCTGCTTGTCCCTCATTCGCCTATACTCCTTTGAAAGATGCTACTGTAGTCTCTCTTTTAAGAAACCAAGGTGCCATTATTATTGGGAAAACTAATTTAGATCAATTCGCAACTGGTCTTGTTGGTACTAGATCTCCATATGGTATCACCAAAAACGCTTTCTCTGAAAAACACGTCTCTGGTGGCTCTTCTGCAGGTTCTTCTGTCGTTGTTGCCAATGGTACCGTTCCACTTTCATTAGGTACCGATACCGCTGGATCAGGTAGAGTTCCTGCTGCTCTAAACAACTTAATTGGTTTAAAGCCAACTAAAGGTGTTTTCTCTACTGCTGGTGTTGTTCCAGCTTGTAAATCATTAGATTGTCCTTCTATTTTTGCCTTGAACTTAAGTGACGCTCAATTGGCCTTTTCTATCATGGCAAAGGATGATGGTGAAAACTGTGAATTCTCGAGAGAATTACCTTCTAACTTGACCAAGAAATACCCAACAACGGTGAAGATTGCCGTCCCAACTGATTTATCTGGCTTATGGTATGGCGATGAAGAAAACCCAAAGATCTATGCCAATGCCGTTGAAACTTTCACCAAATTAGGTGCTGAAATCGTTCCTTGTGATTTTACTCCATTATTAGACTTGGCAAAGTGTCTTTATGAAGGTACTTGGGTTGCTGAAAGATGGTCTGCCACTCGTGGATTCTTAGCTACTAACCCTCCAACTGAAGAATTGGACCCAACTGTTCATAAAATCATCTTATCCGGTAAAGACTACGATGCTGCAACTGCCTATGAATACGATTACAAGAGAAACGAAATTTTACAAAGAGTCAAAACTTCATTTCAAGGTATCGACTGTATGCTTGTTCCAACTTGTCCATTGAACCCAACTATTGAACAAGTCCAAAGTGAACCTGTCTTGGTTAACTCCAGACAAGGTACTTGGACAAACTTTGTCAACTTAGCAGACTTATCAGCTTTAGCTATCCCAGGTGGATTCAGATCTGATGGTTTACCAAATGGTGTCACTTTATTAGGTTTTGCATTTGAAGATTACGCTCTCTTGGATTTGGCCAACAGATTCTTTGAAGCCGTTTATCCAAATGGTGAAAGACCTTTAGGTGCTTTGAAATCCAAGATCGCTGGTGTTTCTGATAAGTTAAATCCATTATTACCTGAACCTGTCTTATCTAAATCAATCAAGTTAGCCGTTGTAGGTGCTCATTTGAAAGGATTACCATTACATTGGCAATTGGAAAAAGTCCAAGCTACTTTCTTAGAATCAACTACTACTTCCAAAGATTATAGATTATATGCATTACCTGTCGTTGGACCAGTTGCCAAACCAGGTTTAAGAAGAGTCCATGATGGAACTGGTGAAGAAATTGAAATTGAAATCTATGCTGTTCCATTAGAGAACTTTGGTACTTTTATGGCTATGGTTCCTGAACCACTTGGTATTGGAACTGTTCAAACCAAATCTGGTGAATTAGTCAAGTCTTTCATCTGTGAAGAATTTGGTTACACTCAAAAGGGTACCAAGGACATCACTGAATTAAAGGGCTGGAGAGCTCATATGGCCAAGGTTACCGCTGCTAAGAACTCCAAAAAGAAGCCTTTTGAATCAGTCTTAGTTGCTAACCGTGGTGAAATTGCAGTTAGAATCATGAAGACTTTGAAGAAATTGAACATTAAGGCCATTGCCGTTTACTCTGACCCTGACAAGTATGCTGAACATGTCTTAATGGCTGACGTTGCAATTCCATTACATGGTACATCTGCGGCTGAAACTTATATCAACATTGAGAAAATCATCAAGGCTTGTAAAGATTCTGGAGCTCAAGCCGTTGTTCCAGGTTATGGTTTCCTTTCTGAAAATGCAGACTTCTCTGACAGATTAGGTAAGGAAGGCATTGTCTTTGTTGGTCCATCTGGTGACGCTATTAGAAAATTAGGTTTAAAGCACTCTGCTAGAGAAATCGCTGAAAAGGCTGGTGTTCCATTAGTCCCAGGTTCTGGTTTAGTCGCCACTGCCGCTGAAGCTAAGGAAATTGCCGCCAAGTTAGAATATCCAGTCATGGTTAAGTCTACCGCTGGTGGTGGTGGTATCGGTTTACAAAAAGTCGATTCTGAAGCTGATATTGAAAGAGTCTTTGAAACCGTTCAACATCAGGGTAAATCCTATTTTGGTGATTCTGGTGTCTTTTTAGAAAGATTCGTTGAAAATGCTAGACACGTTGAAATTCAAATGTTTGGTGATGGTTACGGTAAGGCTATTGCCTTAGGTGAACGTGATTGTTCTTTACAAAGACGTAACCAAAAGGTTATTGAAGAAACTCCAGCTCCAAACTTCCCTGAAGCTACTAGACAAAAGATGAGAAAAGCAGCTGAACAATTAGCTGCTTCGATGAACTACAAGTGTGCTGGTACTGTTGAATTCATTTATGATGAAAAGCGTGATGAATTTTACTTTTTAGAAGTCAACGCTAGATTACAAGTCGAACATCCAGTTACCGAGATGGTTACTGGTTTTGACCTTGTCGAGTGGATGCTTTTAATTGCTGCTGATATGCCACCTGATTTCAACCAACCTATTGTCCTTAACGGTGCCTCCATGGAAGCTAGATTATATGCTGAAAACCCAGTTAAGGAATTCATGCCTTCTCCAGGTCAATTAACCGAAGTCAAGTTCCCATCCTGGGCTAGAATTGACGGTTGGGTTAAGACTGGTACTACCATTTCTGCTGAATACGATCCAACTTTGGCTAAGATTATTGTTCACGGTAAGGACCGTGCTGATGCTTTGATGAAATTAAGACAAGCTTTGAATGAAACTGTTGTCTATGGTTGTATCACTAACATTGACTACTTAAGATCAATTGCTAACTCTTCTATGTTTGAAACTGCTCAAGTTCACACCAAGGTCTTAGATTCTTATGATTACAAGGCTAATGCTTTTGAAATCACTTCTCCTGGTGCTTACACAACTGTTCAAGATTACCCAGGTAGAGTCGGATACTGGAGAATTGGTGTTCCACCATCTGGTCCAATGGATTCTTATAACTTCAGATTAGCTAACAAGATTGTTGGAAACCACTACAAGTCTCCAGCTATTGAAATCACTTTGAATGGTCCATCTATCACTTTCCACCACGAGACTGTTATTGGTATCACTGGTGGTTCTGCTCCAGTTACTGTCAATGGCGAAGCTCAACCAATGTATGAACCAATCCAAATCAAGAGAGGTGATAAGTTGGCTATTGGTAAATTAACTACCGGTTGTAGAGCTTACTTGGCTATCAGAGGTGGTATCGATGTTACCGAATACTTAGGTTCTAGATCTACCTTTGCCTTAGGTACTATGGGTGGTTACAACGGAAGAGTCTTAAAGTTAGGTGACGTCTTGTTCATGAACCAAGCTTCAGTTACAGCCTGTACTTTACCTGCTCCTGTCTCTGCTCCAGTTTCTATTCCAAAGTCATTGATTACCGATTTGGCAACCAAGGAATGGGAAGTCGCCGTTACTTGTGGTCCTCATGGTTCTCCTGATTTCTTCAAGCAAGAATCCGTCTTGGAATTCTTTGCCAGTCAATGGAAGGTTCATTACAACTCCAATAGATTTGGTGTTAGATTAATAGGTCCAAAACCAAAATGGGCCAGACCTGATGGTGGCACTGCTGGTTTACATCCTTCCAATGCTCACGATTACGTTTACTCCTTAGGTGCCATTAACTTTACTGGTGATGAGCCAGTTATTTTAACCTGTGATGGTCCTTCATTAGGTGGTTTCGTTTGTGAAGCCGTTGTTGCTCAAGCTGAAATGTGGAAGATTGGTCAAGTTAAGCCAGGTGACTCAATTAAATTTGTCCCTGTTTCATTTGATGACGCATTAAACTTGAAACTTCAACAAGATGAAATAATTGAGTCATTAGTCGGTGACTTACCTGTCTTACCAAAGGCTTTATCTGCTCCTCAAGATCCAGTTGTTGCTAGAATTGAAGCTGTTGGTAGCGCTCCTGTTGTCACTTATAGACAAGCTGGTGACCGTTACGTTTTAGTTGAATACGGTGACAACAATATGGACTTGAACTTATCTTACAGAGTTCACAAGTTAATTGAAATGGTTGAAACTCACAAGACGATCGGTATTGTTGAAATGTCTCAAGGTGTTAGATCTGTTCTTATTGAATTTGATGGTACTAAAATTCCTCAAAAACAATTAGTTGAAACTTTGATTGCTTATGAAAAGGAAGTTGCATTCACTAACAAATGGTCTGTTAAGTCAAGAGTCATTAAGTTACCAATGGCTTTCGAAGATAAGAAGACTCTAGATGCTGTCAAGCGTTACTCTGAAACCATTAGATCTAGTGCTCCATGGTTGCCAAACAATGTTGATTTTATTGCTCAAGTTAACGGTTTGGAAAGAACTGACGTTTACG
Organism: Ogataea sp. yHMJ1; assembly: GCA_030571015.1. Classification (NCBI taxonomy): domain Eukaryota; kingdom Fungi; phylum Ascomycota; class Pichiomycetes; order Pichiales; family Pichiaceae; genus Ogataea; species Ogataea sp. yHMJ1. Next base: position 5,026 of record JAJLXB010000008.1, read on the forward strand.
ATATGTTATATGCTGCTAGATTCTTAGTCTTAGGTTTAGGTGATGTTTTCCTTGGTGCTCCATGTGCTGTCCCATTAGACCCACGTCACAGATTCTTAGGTACCAAGTATAATCCATCCAGAACTTTCACTCCAAATGGTACTGTTGGTATTGGTGGTATGTACATGTGTATCTATACGATGGAATCTCCTGGTGGTTATCAATTAGTCGGTAGAACCATTCCAATTTGGGATAAGTTGTCCTTAGGTTCTCATACTTCTAACTTCAATGATGGTAACCCTTGGTTATTATCTCCATTTGACCAAGTCGAATTCTACCCTGTTAGTGAAGAAGAATTAGACAAGATGTGTGAAGATTCTCAACAAGGTCATTTCAAAGTTGACATGTGCGAATCTGTCTTCGACCACACTACTTACTTGAAATGGATCCAAGCTAACTCTGCTTCCATTGAAGAATTCCAAAAGAACCAAGGTGGTGACAAGTTGGAAGAATTCAACAGATTGATTCAAATTGCCAATGACGAATTAACCAAATCTGGTACTGGTAATGTTGAAAAAGTTGAAGAATACCCAGAGACAGCTGAAATGGTTTACTCTGAATACTCTGGTAGATTCTGGAAATCTGTTGTCGAAGTTGGTGACGTTGTTTCAGAAGGCGAACCTCTTGTTGTTGTTGAAGCCATGAAGACTGAAATGATTGTCAACTCTCCGAAGGCTGGTAAGGTTATTAAAGTTATTCATGTTAATGGTGACATGGTTGAAGCCGGTGATTTAGTTGTTGTTATCAACTAATTGATTTATTTATAGATCCTATCACTTCCTGGTTGCTACTTTTGCGTTTTATTTTTATCTTACATTTTATTAGCTTGTTATCAGTTTTTTTTATTTTATTATTATCATGCTATTGATCAATTGGGGTTTTCTAATTTAAGAATCAACTTGAGGTATAAGGGGTGAGAGCCTTATAGTCTCGCATTGGTTGATAATTTGATTGGATTACGTCATTTTTCAATTTATTCACATGTTTTATTCATAAGTATATACTTCATTTACTTAATTTAATTATCTTTTTGGGAAAAGACGAACTCATGTTATTTACAAATAAATAAATCTTTGAAATACGGGGTCAAAAAAAGTGAAGTAACTACTAAACACGCGTTTAGGTGCACGGATGCCAAAATTTAAGGTCCGGGGAAATGTAAACAGTGCAAGACTTGGCAATTTACTTGATCTAGTGATCTGTTTTACAAAGTTTTATACGTTTGTACAAACTATAGAAATATATATATTTATGTTCATGTATTTTAATTAACCAAAATGACCACAGAAGAAAATAGAAGTCGGGTAAAGTCCGCTACTGAGAAAGTACGAAATCTGTACTTCAAACCTCAAGGACCTTTCACCAATGCGCTCTTTAACAATGACGATATAACAAATATACTAAGAGATGAACCAGGCGCTTATTCTATATATCACGGCAAGACCGTTGAACAGATTGACGACGATTGCTTTGATTTTGACATACATGACCTACTGAGAGAGAAGTTACACAATGTGCCTATCAATATTCCTTTAAATGGATCGGATGGTGGTGTGATCAAGTCCTGGGCTGAAATGAATAAAATACTGTCGTGGAAAGAAGCAGCTGTGCAAGATTCATCAAGGAGAGTGACAGGTTATACAGGACCCCGTATTACGCCTAAGGACTACGTGACACTTTTGAAATTCAAGATAACAAAGCTACTGGAAATTTGTCCAAGTGACGAAATATCACAGGACAATGTAGAAGATTTGTACACATTGGCCCTCCAGTTCATTGTGGAAATTAATGAGTACAGAGAAAAGATAACTTATTTTCAAGAAAAGGAAAGACAAATGCTTCAAACGATTTCTAGTGATTTTGAAAGGGTCAATGATTATGGAGATCAGAGAGACCAATTGAATAGTGAAATAGCGGCACTGGAGGCGCAAATTGCTGCTATTAAAGGGCACAACTAGGTGATAGACGATAATGTAAATAACTGTATTATATAGGACGTGATTCAATTGAATACTCATAATAATCTGGATATTATTTTGTAACTGTTGGAAAGTAGTGGGCAACTACGCCATCTAAAACATTACAGGCGGGATTATTGGCTGTGATGCGAGATTGCCGCAAAAGATCTGACGCAGAGAAGCAAGTCAACTTTGAAAAGACTAGTTGCCATTACTCTACATATATACAGTGTTAAAATGGCACAATACCACAGGTACAGGTATATACATTGTCAATGAGTGACAGCCGGTTTGGACTGCAGGGTCTACAGGGCACAGATTTTACAAAGGCAGTGGCTACCACTGCTTCTGTGCTGGTGAGCTCAGCTCAAAATGGAGGTGATACCCATGCAGCGCTCAGAACAAATCAAGTGTACAAGAGTGCAGTGACCTCCCTAGGATCTAAGAAATCTAGCACTGTAATTCAGAAAGTGGTGAATAAAGGGTCTTCTATTATCCCCGGCATTTTGAGAAGAACCAGAGTAGACGATGACATACAACCAAAGGATTTTTATCAACTGCCCGCTGAGTTGCTAAAAGACATACCCGACATTTACTACGACGAGAATGATAACGGGACTGTTGATACAAACAATAGTAGATTCAATACACGAGCAATATCGTTTTCTTTATTCCAAGGGTTTACTGCTGCGCTTCCTGAAGTTGACGAAGTTCTTGAAAATTTGAAGAGTGGTGGCGATCAAGCTAATCTTTTGACTTGTGAGAACATCTTACAAGATCAAAGCAGGCTACTAGGTGACAAAGTCTTGAATGAGAATCAAGAGCATTTACTGCCCAAGGGAGTGACTGCAGAAAAGATAAGGCTTTTACAAAGCAAGAGCCAATTGAATCATTTCAAAGACGAAATTAATTATAAATTAGACTTATTCGAAATTAGAAAAGGTATAGCTACAAATGAAATACAAGAGATAGATTTTAAAATTGAAAGATTGTACATGATGAGAAAACAAATATTTCAAAAGATTACAAATTATGAAAGTGACGAGACTTACTTAGAAAACAGACTGCAAGATATTCACGATAGACTGGATTTCATTGAGGATATGCAAATCGCAGATTCTGATGATGGTGAAAGTGAAAATTACGAAGACGACTCTGAAAATGCTGACAATAACACAACCAGGGATGACAGCGTCATAATTCATAAAGGAGACTTATTGGAGACAGCAGGAGCCGATGAATCTGGAATAGAAACGGATAATAGCAGCTCATTATTATCGAAATCAGTTTATGGGAAGCTCAAGATGCACTCCAAGAAGCAAAAACAACGTACTTTGTCAAGGAAGCATAAACCTACTTTACAGAAATTCTATAAGCCAGGTAGTTTGATCCATGAGTTTGAAGCGCACGATGATGTGATAACCTGTCTTGGATTCGATGAACCGTATGGTACTTTAGTGACTGCTTCTTGTGATAATACTGTAAAAGTATGGGATATGGCCAGATACAGATGCATTGGATTATTAGAAGGCCATTTATCAACTGTCAGAGCCTTAGAGATGAAGAAGAATTTAGTGGTTACAGGTTCAATGGATGCTACGTTGAAGTTATGGGATGTCACTAAGGCTGATGTGAATGTAGATTATGCAGATGAACCACCATTATTACACACGTTTGATAGCCATACGGATGAAGTGAGAGCGTTATGCTTTGATGATAAGACACTGGTTTCCGGTTCAGCAGACAAGACGATTCGTCAATGGGATCTTCAAACTGGTAAATGTTTACAAACCATAGATGTCATTTGGGCATCGAGTCTCATGAATTCCCAAACAATGAAACCCACCCACGCAGAAAGCAACAATTGGTCAGCTCTTAATTTCAACAACCCTATGTCTTCATCAACTTTAGTCGACAGCCCTTTTATTGGAGCTCTCCAGTTTTATGATGCCGCTCTAGCCACTGGTACCTCCGATGGTATAGTACGTCTATGGGATTTACGTAGTGGTGACGTGATTAGGCAGTTATATGGACACACAGGAGCTGTAACTGCACTTCAATTTGATGATAAGAATCTTACCACTGGGTCTCTGGATAGATCCACAAGAATATGGGATCTCAGAACTGGAGGAATTGTCGATTCATTTGCATATGAATCTCCAATCAGCTCTTTACAGTTCGACAATTCCAGAATTGTGAGTACTAATTGCGAAAAACGCGTCAAGATATACGACAGGATCGAAGGAAGACATTGGTCCTGTGGAGGTGATTTGGACACTGCAGAAGAATCGGCAGTTGATGGGAACCATTACGTTGTTAACTATGCTAGATATCACGAAGGATACATGGTGGAAAGTCGTAGTAATGGTATGTTGGGTGTATGGGCTATTTGAACAAAATATACAAAAGGTAAAAAGGAAATTACAAAAAAAGAATTATAAAGAAAATATTCAAGGTTGGTATGTCTAAAAATATACAAAAACATATTCCAATTAGTTATTTTATACAAAGATATAAATGGGCTATACAAAAGCATTTTAAGTATTGAAATTTGTACATATAATACATGCTTAAGAAGACTTATAAAGACTAAATCACCCGGAGTAAATATTAAGGCCGGGTAAATTTTGGTCGCCCGTAGAGGTTTCGCGTTCAGTGAGCGTGGATGGATGGTAACAGGTAAATCAAGTCAATTAGATTGAAAATGATCTAGCCTAATCAATTCAGTCTTTGGCTTTTACTCTGACTTCTCCAGAACCTGACGTTAATAAGATATTAATAAAATACAATGAGTTTTGGATCTCAAGCGCCAACCATTGTTGTGTTGAGAGAAGGTACAGACACTTCTCAAGGTCGTGGTCAAATTATATCTAATATAAATGCATGTCTTGCCATTCAAGATACTTTGAAACCTACCTTGGGTCCACTTGGTTCAGATATATTGATTGTGAATTCAAATGGTAAGACCACTATTTCAAATGACGGTGCCACAATTCTGAGGTTATTGGATGTTGTCCACCCGGCTGCTAAGATCTTGGTTGATATTTCCAGATCACAAGATGCAGAAGTTGGAGATGGTACTACTTCAGTTACTTTATTAGCTGGTGAGTTATTAAAAGAGTCCAAGACTTTCATTGAAGAAGGAATGTCATCACATATCATTAACAAAGGTTACAGAAAGGCATGTTCTTTAGCAATGGCTAAGATTAGAGAATTAGCCGTCACAATTGATAAAGATCCAGCAACTTTTAGAGATTTATTAGAGAAATGTGCAAAGACTGCTATGTCATCCAAATTGATTTATCAAAATGCTGATTTCTTCACCAAGATGGTCGTCGATGCCGTGTTAACACTTGATCAAGATGAGTTGGATGAAAATTTCATCGGTATCAAGAAGATTCCTGGTGGATCAATGGAAGAATCAAGATTAATTCAAGGTGTTGCCTTCAAGAAAACATTTTCATATGCTGGTTTCGAACAACAGCCAAAGAGACTTGTGAATCCAAAGATTTTAAACTTGAATGTAGAGTTAGAATTGAAAGCAGAAAAAGATAATGCTGAAGTCCGTATTGAGCATGTGAATGAATATCAAGAAATCGTCGATGCTGAATGGCAAATTATCTTTGACAAATTGAAAAATATAGAAAACACAGGAGCTAATATAGTTTTATCCAAGTTACCAATTGGTGATTTAGCCACACAATATTTTGCTGACAGAAACATTTTCTGTGCCGGTAGAGTAGCATCTGAAGATTTAGATAGAGTGATCAACGCAGTTGGTGGATCCATACAATCCACATGTTCTGATATAAAACCTGAGCATCTTGGTACTTGTGAATTATTTGAAGAAGTTCAAATTGGTGGTGAAAGATATAATTTATTTGAAGGATGTTCTCAAGCTCAAACATGTACGTTACTCTTAAGAGGAGGTGCTGAACAAGTCATTGCCGAAGTGGAAAGATCATTACACGATGCCATTATGATTGTTAAGCGTGCTGTTAAGAACAATAGTATCGTCGCTGGTGGAGGTGCCATTGAGATGGAATTATCTAAATACTTGAGAGATGTATCACATACTATCTCCGGAAAACAACAACTAATAATTGCCGCATTTGCTAAAGCCCTGGAAGTGATTCCAAGACAATTATGTGAAAATGCTGGTTTTGACGGTACAGATATTTTAAATAGATTAAGATCAGCTCATGCAAAGGGTGATACTTGGGCAGGTATTGATTTTGACGAAGAGACTATTTCTGACAATATGAAGAAATTTGTCTGGGAACCTTCTTTAATCAAGATCAATGCTATTCAATCAGCTGTTGAAGCAGCTATGTTGATCTTGTCAGTTGATGAGACAATTAAGCAAGGTGGAGATGATCAGAACGGTGGTGGCCAACCTCAAGGTCCTATGCCCGGTATGCCAGGTAGAGGAAGAGGTATGCCTCAATAAAGTATGATGAATTGAAGTAGTATATATATAGACTGATTCATTGTTTTTATGTTATGTAAGTACATAAATTATTTAATTTTAAAAAGAAATACCATATAGTTTAAGTTTCAGGGGTTTGTAGTTCGTAAAGTGTTTATTATTGACGTTATATATTTACGTAACATCGTATTATCGGTTATACATAAGTTTTGAAATTAAAAGTATTGAATTAAAGATTGTGTTTGTTATTATTATTATTATTATTATTGTTTTTTTTTTCGTATTATTTCTTCCCATTATGGTCCACGATTCAGGAAATCTAGGATATCCATCTCACCATCATCATCATCGTCTCTTTGTGTGTTGTTATCCATAGTGTGGGATCTAGTTTTTGATTGCGATAAAGAGACGGGGAATTCTTCATAAATGTAGCCAGTATGAGAACCCGTGAGACCAAGATCCAAGTTGGAATTACCCAAAGATTGGATTGTTTGTAAACGAGTCAGAGTTAATGGTTCAGTTGAATTAAGACGTTTAACGCTTCTGTTACCAAAACTCAATGATCCTGTAATGTTGGCAATACTTGAAGCTCTTCTACTACTTGAATTAGAATTACCTGCTGTTGTAGAGTTATTGGATTGAAGATTACTTAGGCTTGTAGTTGAAGTGCTATTAGTAGATGATGAAGCGTAGGATGATTTACGCTTGAACTGCCAATCTTGGAAAATACTCTTGCTTGATTTTCTATCCTTTTGTTGTTGTTCTTGTACCGCCAAAGGTGTCATAGGTGCAGACATGGATACGGGCGATGCTCTTGATAAAGGTGAACCTTCTTGTATCTCAGGAAGGAAATAAGTATGGTGTGGTGAAACGGATCCAGATTGCGGTACTGAGGGGGAGGATACAAATTCAAAACCAGCTGTATTTGTATTGTTATTGTTATTAGTTGTTGTAATGTTGTGAGCCACATGGATGTTAGATAATGGTTGAACATGATTTAATGAACCAGACCCACCTGATGAACTACCAGATACGTTTGAAGTTTGTGATGATTTTCTAGTCTTTGAATCGGTGTTTGTTTTCCATGAGAATTTTGAACTTCTTCTACTCTTCATGACAACAGAGGTGGGGTACATTGCCTCAGTTAATATTGAGTCATTTAAATTCTGCGTATTGGTGGTGTTTTCTAAAGTGGATACAGAGTGCCTTATTATTGGATTATTTGAGTGTGAGATATTTGTGGTAGTGTTGTTGGTATTGATGCTGCTCTGATGCGACATTAACACTGCAGGAGCCATTGGCAATATCTCTGATAATGAGAATTTCATTTCTGTATTATCACCATCTTCGTTGTTGTTGTTGTTGTTGTTGTTGTTGTTGTTGTTGTTGTTGTTGGCATCATTTTCGACAAAAAGGTTCTTCATTTTTAAAGTATCTAAATCTTCTTCAATATCCAAAGTAGCTCCATTTTTATTCGTCATGTTACTACCTGCATTATTAAACGTAATATCACTTGATCTTTGTCTCTGTAATTCGTGGTTTCTCTTTTCCATCAACTCAGCTTGTGATCTCTCATGCTTGAGTCTAACGATGCATTCATTATATGTCTCAGGGAGGGTAAAACCAGGTAAGAACATATTGTGTAAATGTTTCCTCCAAAGTGGGTAATCATCGACCAAACCCAATTTGGTATCTGTTACTTCGATTCTCAATCTCCATGGTTGTTCTCTAATGAGAAAAACAATTGAATCAATCGAACAACTGAATGCTTGGAAAAAGGCAGCTGTACAGTTCAACCAAATTAATTTGTAATAAGTATCACCCGCTTTAAATTGTAAACATTGGAAAATAAAGGGAAATAACCAGAGTAAGATATACGACAGAGGGTATATAAATATGACTTTCATTTGGTTTGTCACTTGAATTCTTCTAATTTGGAATTTTTCCATTGCTTCTTTATGCAATGTTCTTTGGATGCCTAGACCTACTTCTTTTTGTAAATTCCTAATTCTTTCTTCAGAAGTCAAATGTGAATCATCCTCATCATCATCATCATCATCATCATCATCATCGTCATCTTCGTCATCTTCGTCATCTTCATCGTCATCTTCGTCATAACTATATTCTTCTGATGAATTAACGCGGTTACCACCGTTGATATTTTCATTTCCTTCATCATCTTCATCTTCTTCATGAATTGTTTGTGGATGTTCACTTTCTGAATCTAATAAATCATGCAAATATCTTGGATTTTTCCTATAAATATTTAAATTATTCTCTAAATCATCGACTCTTAATTTTTCCAAATTAACCAAATCAGCCTCTGTATTTAAATCTTGACCGTGTAATTTAGCACTTATTTGAACATCGGGAAACACAAGGATTAATAATAATTTGAATATCTTATACCACCAAGTATCACCCCAAACTTCAGACATTGTTGCCTTGATATCCTTTTTCCCACTCATGATATTCATTCTATTAGTGACTTTCTTGTACTCTTTTAGGACATGGTAATATACATAACCATAAATTGTCATGATACAAACGACAATACAGTAGCGGGGCATCCAACTTAATACTATTCTGTACCAGACTGGTGTCACTGTAAGATATGCATATGAAATATCTGGCTGATAACCACGTTTATTAATAAAACCTAAGCAAGCTAGTAATAGGGGAAGGAAAAACACTAGGGCATATACTTTATATCTAATAAAATATAAACCACCTTCTATATTTGTGGTGTTATTACCTGGATTGAGTCTATTATTATCGTTATTATTGAGTCCATCTTCGTTGTTATGATGCATGTTTGAATTATTCTTACTCTTGTTGATTGAAGTTCTATTTGGTCTAAAGATTAACATTGCAATATGGATTGCAAATACCAATATTGTGAAATCTGCACCTTCTATTGCAAAAGCAGTGAAAAACCCCAATGTATTGACATAAGCTCTATTAGAGGCGGCCATCTTGTGCCTTCTATTAATCACAGGGTATATCAATAGAACTATAGCTTTTAAGAAATCAAAAGATATAAGTATTAGAATCAATTTATGTCTAAATACTCTTTTCCTTGGATTGATCATTAAAAAGAAATAAAAGGATATTAATCCAAATAATAATGATACCAAAGCAGATGATATACCTGAATATCTTATAATGTTCATTTCATGCATACTGAATACGGTTTGACCAAATGCGACTCCACCATTGGGAAATAGTGTATGTGTATTTGGATCCGTTGGTAAAGATGAAATATCAACATCCATTGTATCTCGCCTCGTTAAGAGGTTTTGAGATATAAGATGTATTATATCCATCAATATTTATATGAATATATTGCTGAGCAGTATGATTGTGATTGTTGGTTATACAATTTAAAATAATCAAAATAGATTAAATGAAATTATTGAGACATAAATAAATTTCATTTAATCAGCCAATGAGGGGACAAGTGGACAAGTGAATCGATTGATAAGTTTTAGTGAGATAGATTAGTGTACAGTTAATATGGGTGTAATACTTAGAATTATTGTTATATGGAAAAGTTCCCCAACTGGCAGTTATATATATATATATACTGGATGAGCGCTTAAATCTACCAAAAGCCTGTTCTTCTTACCTTTCTTTCTTCCTCACTTGAAGTTAAATTCGCCGCGCGTCCACCGAGATTTTTTATTTAAAATAGAAGAAGACGCGATCACGTGTAACTCTTGAACTGTTGGTACAGCGGGTTTAGTCGTTGTTGTTTTTGTTGTTCTCATCGCCACGTGACTGCTAGATTGTCCCTGTGGTTTAGTTTCAGTTTCAGTTTCAGTTTCTTCTGACGGCACGTGACCGGAGGTTTTTCCATATCCCCAAATGAACGATTCAGTAGAATGGGCATATACTCCAATTGTTTTAATATCATTACTACTATTATCTTTCAATTGAACAACACCAAGAATTCCAACATATACATCATGACTCCCATCTTCATACTCATGGTGTAACACAATTTCTTCACTGGCTTTTTCAATCCCTTCAACAACCAAATCACAACATTGCTTCTCCCCATCGAGAATCTTTTGCTTGTAATTTATCAAATAATAACTTAAATACCTACATAAATCCATTTGTATTATATCTTCTCCATTACCTGAACTCATTAAACAAACAATATCTCCTTGATTGGTTCGCAAAATGTAACATCCAGAACCTACTATACCGGCACATCCTATTCTTCCTTCTCTTTTCAAAAAAGATCCTCCTGATGAAACTCCACATATTATACCTTGACTTACTCGATCGTAAATTATACATCCTATAGTATCACTGATTCCAATTTGTTCTTGCTTATACCGTATACTACTATCATTAAATTCTCCATCTTCCCTTTTCCTCTTTTTGCTCTGGTTCAATATCCCAGAATATTTCTCATACATCTCCTTTATATGATCACTAACCAAACTTGTACCGTCATCTTCAACATTAACACTAGCAACAGGTTTTACCAGTTTCAACTTCACTTCCTCATCTTCGTAGTCACCTTCGTAATAGTATTGATTTTTTAAGTCCTCAGTAACACTCAGCACAGGAAACCTGGCCCTCTCACCTTTCATACAAACACTAGAAATTTGAACTCGCTTCTTGGATTCACAAGTACTCAACACAACCGAAGCATCACACTCAACTTCACCTAACCTATTCACACATGATCCATATCCTGTATTGGTCAATTCAGATGCTTCAATACTACTTGATAACTCAACTAATTCGTTCATTAGTCTAATATCATCGTTACAAATAACCGATTTATCATCAAGTTTATTTGTGATCTCGTCAATCCTGATGTTATTTTCAATCGTACCACTAAGTGACTTGCGCAACAGTTTCTTTAACTTACACTCATCCTTATACGAGTGTCTTCCTGCTCCTACATGAGCTATCTTAATATATCTACCGGTCATTCTACACTCAATTGGGGGGTAGTCTCAAATGTGTGTAATGTGAAGAAAGAGAAAATGAGAAATACAAACAAACAAGAAAAAAAAATATGTATAATGTAGATAATTATTTCCTCTACTTATCGTAATTGCCCATTTCTACATATTTCAGTCAAACTTTTTTTGAAAATTATTACAATTTATCTTGAAAAAGTATATATATCTATATCACTATACACATTTTCTATTTAGAAGCTTCTACAGCCTTGAATAACTCCATATAAGAGTCTGTAATACTTTTATCGGATATCTCAGATTCTAATACACCCTTTATCTTACTCCATACTTGTTCTGATAATTTGAATGGTTCTTGTGTATTGGCAGACTCTACAACCTTATCAGCAGTGGCAGTAGGTGTCACAGGAGTAGGACTGGTGGATATATCCTTGCTTATCATAACATTGAGTGCAACAGATTCACTGCCTTCTGCAACTAAGCTATCAAGAATCTCTGAATCATGAACTGTCTTTGTCTTTAACATCAGCTTGATTTGGTTAGGCTTAACGATAACACCATCCTCAAACTCTAATACTTGAATGAGCTCAGATTTGACTTGGTGTAGTAAGATAGAAGATGGTAAACTTATAGTCTTGTTGAATTTAGGAGGTCTTAAAGATTTCAAAGTGATTTCAATTTGTCTTGTAATTGCCTCACCTGATGGTCCTTCTCTCGAGAGTCTTATACCATGCTTGAGTTTAGGTAAAGCAAACTTGAGTAATTAGATATCAAAGTTAATAGTTAGTAAGTAAACAAAAGTTGTCAAAGAATAGTAAAGTAAGTCACTTTATCTTGATCTTGCTGATTCTGATACATACGCCTGAGATGCCTGATTTATCAACTTCCGTGTTCTGCACGTAGTCATCATCATAAACAGGTGTACTCACGGTGAATTCAATCAGTTTTTGAAACTTGGATCCAAACTCTACTTCTGTAACAGTTGCCATTGCGTATTTAAAGGTGTATATTTGTGTGCTTGGTTCTAGGTGATAACTGTATACAATATGATTGCCAAAGGGCTCTGATTAAGAAGAACAAAGCTATTAATTGCCTCTAAACTTTCTCGATCCAACTCTCAGAAATTTGTACAATATTTCTGCACATGGCTAATCTACAGTCCAGATTATACCATTCACTTCAAATACTATCTAGGCTTTAAATACTAAATCTTAAGTATTTTGAAAATAAAGAAGCTGACATGATATGACAAGCACAGACCAAGCCATACCGACACAATCAGAAACTGAAGAAGCTAGTCTCAAATTCTTCAATTATCATGAAATCTTTATCCCCGCCACAGGTCAAAATTCACACAGAGCAATCATAACACACTTCCCCAACCCTTATATTACTTCTAATACTACAGGAGAACATGAAACAAGAGTAGTGAGGATCCCGCTAACTCATCAAACGGACTATCCACAATTCTCCAATGTACTTCCTGGACATGAACTCGCAGCAGTACTTAATCCCATTGATCCTACAAATTTCCAGTTTGTACCAGTGGTACAACACCAGCACCAGTTTTTTGGCCTATCCTCCGTGTCTCCACTCAGCTTATACCTTACTTCCGAGGAATTCACCAGTGTGGTTGACAAAATAAATAAGAGGTTGAAGCGTGCATTTTATTCGGATAAGTATGTCGTGTGGGATATCGTAGACATGATGACATTTGGAATACTTAGATGGTTATTCAGGTTACGTATTGGGAAAACGGATTTTGATGATTTGGAAGAATATATAAAGCAATTGAATGATGATTGGCAAAAGAGAAATATACCGATTGCCCTTATCTCATTGAGAAGAAGTGGATTTTTATCATTGGATTTCCAAGTTCCTAGACCTAATAAATTATTCAATTCAAACTAAGTAAATAATGACCATAAAATTAATTAATTATGTAAATTACATGTTTATATATTATCTATAATGTATAAAACTATCGCAATTTCTTTTGAATTCTACGCAGTCTTGTGTTTAACTTGCTATTCCAATCCATTGTTTTTAAACCATTTGGTTTATTCATTTGATTACCCAATGCATGCTCAGCATCTTTTAATAACCTGCTTCTATCATCTTCACTTATAGTCTTTGACCTCTTCTCAATTAATTCATTATACCTCGATCTAGTTTCCTCGACGTATTTCTTACATTTCACTATTTCTTCCTGACTCAACTTGTGGAAATTACTATATCTGAAACAATCTTCAAGCAAGGTGTTCACATCTAATATATGTTTTGGCCCATTTTGTACAATCTGGAAAATCTCTGCATTAAGAAAATCTCTTTCATCCTCGTCTATTTCATCTATATCCATACCATTGAAATCATCTATACCATTATTATCCAAGGAGAATTTGAGTTTCTTTTTCTTGTATTTTTCAACATTCAATGTTGTCTTTTCAACAACTTGTGCGATTTGTGGTTTTAACACATTAAATATTGTCAGGCTAACTTGGAAAATCGATTTTGAATCTTCATAAAATAAACAGTCCCATACTCTTAATGTTGTTTCAATTGGTAATACCCCAACAAATATACTCATGAACCAATGAGTTGTAGATAATGAAATGGGCGGTAAATCATATATGAATTTATCAGCCTTGGTTTGACTGGAACTAGGAAGTAAGATGTTCCAAATTTCAGGTATATATTCCCTTAAACATAATAACAAAACACCTTGATGAACAGATAATCCTTCTAAAGTTAAGTCATGAATTCCGGGGAAAAATTTATCAGTAATAATGACTAACATCCAAAATGCCTTTTCTTCTTCCATGAAAATTAATAGTAATCCAGCAATAAAATTCATAGATTGACAATAACCAATTAAAGGCTTATATTCTGCAAAACATCTCAAGACTCTTCTTAAAGATTTCAAAAATGGTGATTCATCAATTACTTCTTTATTTGTGACAGGATCAGTCGAATGAATATTGGCAAAATGGATGTTTTCTGGAAATGTACGATGTAGATCTTTCTCAATTGCCTCGGTATCATTATTTTGGCTATTTAAAGTTTTTATAGTCAATTCATCGTATAATCCTTTATTATTCCTTAATTTGTCATGACCCTTTGCAAAGTAAAACCAAGCATTTCCTCTCCATTCTGCAGGTATACCTTTTCTAACCATCTTACGTAAATCTTCAGATTTAGCAGGAAATCTAGTTGGCGATGATCCTTGCTCAGAAACGTTTAATCCATTTTTGGTCATGAACTTTTCCCACTTCTTTTTACGTTTGATTAAAAACTTCGAGTAATCTGTCCACCATGTATCGTATTCCTGCCTTGTAATATAATGATTAGATTTTTTGAATCCATATCTATCTCTATCTGACTGTAAAATGCTACAGGAAGACATCCCACGACGATGTATCCTTACCCCCGGCCCATTTTGATTATGAATGTTATGTGTATTATTACTGGTATTAATGTTGTTTGATAATCTCCTTTTGCCATCATAACTTACAGTCGTACTTGATATGGTCCTACCTATCTTACTTCTAAGCTCATCAGAAGATTCCTTTGACTCCTGCAAAGATTCGGTAGACATTGTAGGAACCGCAGTATACCTCTTGGATACTCTACTTATATTAGGTGGCATCTGATTACCATTTGCAACTTCATTAGGTGTTGGAACAATTGTGAATCCTTCAACTGTTTCATCTACATTGTTAGAGTTTTGATTGTGGAAAAGAATTGTATTGGGATTGCCATCTCCATTGCCGGGGTTAGGGTGATTTATCAAATTTATATCGTCATGAAATTCTTTAACGGGTGATTTCCTGCTTTTATTATCTGGGGAGGTTATTGAGTTTGCATAATAATCCAAAAAACTGTAGCCCGAATCCGACGGCTGACGTATATGGTCTCCCTGATGTTGTACAGGGAGTGCAAGGTTCGGATTCTTTATGTTGTTTCCACTTGATTTTTTTCCATGAGAATACTGACGTGGCTTTGAATTCTGCTGGAGGTTATTGAGCGACGAATGCGACGGGGAGTGGGACTGGCCCATATAATTTTCTGTCATTGCGCTATTTGCTGCAATCTCCTATAGCGCTTAATGTACCTTGGTCTCTTAATAGCAGTTTTTGCAATGATTAGGAGGAATAAAATAACTGATTGAAAGTGAGTTACAAGCAATATTTAGATGTTTGATAGAGTCTATCATTGTCAAACAAAGACAATTGGCGCGTCTCTCCCTTTTCGGGTGCACGGGTGCTGTGGGGACTTGCTTAATTTCAGATCTGCTTGGTTTAGTTGCTGGGACAGTGTACAATTGATATAGGGTAAAAAGTATATTGATACCACTTGACAAGTAGACTATTATTTTCATTTTTGAAGCTGCGCATTAGGGCCAATTTAACAGATCTTTAAACAAGCTTCAACTTTTAGCCAAGTAGAGATAAGAAGTATAAAATAAGGATCTAAAATTTAAGAATACGGGGAAGAAATCATACTTTGTTAACCCTTTCCACCATGGATGACATGTATAAGAACATTCTTTGGAGGTACTCTCAAGATTCTTCCGTCGTTTATGATTCTTGCCAGCCGTTGCGGCTTACAGAAGGTTTACTGTATTTCGACCAGTCCATATCCCCTCTAGATTTGACTTCTCAAAATTGGGTTTACCAAGCACTTTGTTACCAAGACAGCCCAGTTTTATCTGCTACAAATTACAACCTTGAAGAGATGGGAATTAAAAGAACGCCGATGTCTATTCACTCATGGTCAAAGTTTTTACGTTCTGAAGGACTAGGCGATTTGGGTAATGAATACAAGTTTTCAATCTTTCCAATTGTATATTCATTATGTGCGGCTACAGTGATAACATGCTTTTTGACAGTAGTTTTGTTTACTAAAAGATACCTGAAAAGTCAGCGACCTTCATTACTACTGAAATTGTCATCTTGTATGTCCTCAATTCAATTAATTGCAATATACATCTACACTCTCTGTAATCTAACAAATCAGCATAACAGAGGTGAAGCTTCCTTAGATTTATTGACTCATGATATAGGAGAAAAGGTAGGCTTTAATGTTGTCTATCTCATTTGCTATTTACTTTTACAGTTTACCCAAGTTCAATTAATAATGAGATTGTACCCAAGAACAAAGGAGAAAAGAGTTATTTTCTTTGCTGGAATATTCTTTTCCATCATTTGTGAAGCTATTTGGGCATGTTCTATTTTCCTTGTTGATAAGACACTTTTAGCCAAGGCTTCTTCCGAGGATGACAGCCCCTTGGCTATTATTCCTGCATTTATTTACCTCATGAGAATCTCACTATCTGTGATCTACACATGTTTAGTATTAGCCTATTGTTTCGTAAAGAGAAACTATGCGTTCAAGGATGAGGTTAAAATGCTATCTTTTTCAATGGTGATCGCTATAAACCTATCAGTTGGGTTCTTCATTGCTGATGTTGCAAATTCTTGGATGGCCGAGACTTCGGATGTATTTAACATTACTTGTTACGTCGTGTCAAACATAGTAAGTTGGGAATGGATTAATAGAATTCATCAATTTGAGAGATTTAAACAAAAGGAAGGTATCCTGGGAAGACAATTTTATGAAGATGAAATCAGTAACAATGTGATTAATGATGATGACGGTATGTCTTTTATCTCAAGAATGTCTAATCCATTGTACCAAAGAAATTTGGTGTATACAAATACCAGCAATAATACTAGAAAACACAGAAGAGCTCCAAATAAATATATGAAGAGAAAGAGCAACAAGAAAAGGGGAAAACCTAGCACCATGACAAAACCATATATTGATAAATTTAATGAATATGTTGATAGATTTATTGCCTTTGGTTTTGTGTATCCCAACCATCCAACAAATACATTTTCTCAATTTGGTTCAATAGGAGAATGGATCACCAAAAAACTGGGGTTGAATACTTTTTCTTCTCAGGCTACCAAAAGAAATACGATTGGTATAAATCATCCAAATGGTAGAGACATACCAATGAATAGCCAGAGCACAGGCGGTCATATACACAGATTAACTCATGGTGAAATTTGCCAAAACAACAATATATATGTTTATTCGCCAAAGGCTGTTGACATGGATGCTACCATGATCTCGAGACCTAGACCTACCCATTATCCTAATTTAACAGAACAACGATAGGTCGTTGATTTCCAAGGATATTGAAGATATATACCCATTATGTACAGTACGATTAAAAAAAACAATCACGAGTTTTATGAAGGAAAATAATATTAGAGTAAGATTTTGAAAGAAAATTATGTAGTACATGGACTAAAGTAGTTGGTGAAAGAATTGAAGATTGAGAAATAAAAAATAGTTTAGCATCTAGCCGGAGATACCAAGTGTTTCTGTGGTTATGTTATGTTATGTTATGTTATGTTATGTTATGTTATGTTATGTTATGTTATATTATGTTACGTCGTGCTTTGTTTTGTTTTGAGTATGTGACCTACTATTCTCATGGCTTTATGTCATTTGTTGCAAAGACCAAGGATTAATGCATCTTTGACCATTTACTTTTCTGCTACTACCACAAACACATATGAAACTCCTTCGTTCCTGTATCCTCCTAGAGTACCAGAGCTGTTTCCACCTTGATGTTGTTGGTAACCAGAACTATTGCTGCTATGATAATTATGAGTCTGATGGGCGCTGCTGCTACCGCTTGCAGATGGCGAAGACTCAATGTCAATCGGTGAGCTTTGCAAAACTCCCTCTGGAACGCTAAGCAGCTGGAAGTGACGTACATGGGACTTGGAGTGTGGAACATTATTAAGGAATTTGCGTTTCACAAGTTCCCCATTTGATCCATTGAACTTGTAATCGATTAAAACCTTTGCAAATTCCATTTCTTCAAGAAGTCTCTTTTTGTTGCCATGGTGTTCATTGATCATTTTTCTGAAGTTTATACCTGTGAATTTGTAGAATAGTTTGAATTCCAAAAAGTTAGAGTAAAATTCAAAAAAATCATTGACTCTACTGTCGTTATATCCAACTGGCTTATGATCAGGATTAGACGATGGAGGCAAATGGTTCATCTCAGAATTAACACTTGATGTTACCGAATCAGTACGCATACTGGTAGAGGGTGAAAATAACGATGACATACTATTTTTATTAGAGTAGGCCACTGAAACTTTTCTTTTCTCTTGCCTTGGAGAAGCATCTGCGTTGTGTAAATTAGTGAATGATTCAGAAGTAGCAGAGTCGGCAAATGCTTCCTCAGTCATGCTTGATACCTGCGGATAAGCAACCACACTATAGCTGACTTTAGTGAAACCAGTCTTGTATAACAATGGAACTATAACTGTAGTCAATTGGGAGTGAAAACCATTTTCTTCTGCCCTCTTTCCCATTTCAGTCCATATTTTATGTGACACAAGTTCATCCAAATCCATATTTTCAGACTTTTCATCATAACCATCTATCGCATTCAATAATGCAATATCACGAACTTGTAACTGGAAAGCACCTTTCGGTTTGAGAATTCTGTAGATTTCTGATAAACTCGATTGGAATTGATCTTTTGGAACTAGAGCAGTAAAGTCATTACAGTATACTGCAGATTGTGAGCAATCTGATAGTGGTATAGACCCAGGCAGTGGTGTACTAAAAAAAGAGTATTTAGACAAAAAGTCCATCTCATTTCTCGATAAAAAAGTGTTGGCATCTTTCCTTTCCATCTTTTCCATTACACTGTTGAAAAAATTAGGATACTTTTCAAGTTCTTCGTCTTTTAGGTATCCATGCTTGTTCTTATCATATATTGACTGCATCGATGAGGACATACTAACAGAGTTAACATAATACCCCGGCTCCTTGTTCTTCAATACCCATCCTGCAAGAAAATTCAATTTATTTGTATTGTTATATTCAAGGTCATGTTCATAATTGTGGCTACCTATGAGATTGCAAACTTCAGGAATCTCATCTTGACTGGACGGATCACTTTCAATGTTAGTTTGAACCCTTTGGATGGCAGCCTTGGTCAACGGTAGTAACGGGGAAGAACTACTAAGAAATTGCTCAGTGATTTCAGAGATCCATGAAATGATTAAAATCAATTGATTTTCATGTAATATTTTGGGTTGAAATACATCATCCTCTTTTTTGACATCCTCTTGTGGCTCGACCAACTCGTTCAAATTGTCAAAGGCCCTTTGCTTTGCAACAGCTGACTTCTGAGAAAATTTAGAAACATGTCGATCAGTTGCATATGCTTCTTTAACAAGATGAGGTAAAGCCTGCTTTTCAGGATGAAGAGGGTCAGGTAAATGTTTTTCCAATAGTTTTTCCATATATTCTGTATTGTCGATGTTATCTTCAAGTTCTTTGATTCGGATTTTGACATGCGTTAGCAAATCTCTATAAGTATCGTTCCAAATATCCTTCCTTGCATTTGCAAAATTGATAGAATCATCCAAATCAGATTCACTAGCAAACTTGAGATAAAACTTGAGGTCACTGAGAAAACGTTCCATCGCATTAGCAGAAACCAATTGTGTTTGCTGTTCAATCTTTTCAGCCAATTGCTTTGATTGTAATTCCTTGTAGTAAAGGTTAGCTTTCCTTTGTGTATATTCATCTTGTCTGGAATATGTTGACCCAAAGGCAATATCTCCAGCAATTGTAGCTGCTTTCTTACCAAAAGTTTTAAGAACTTTCAACTTGATTGATTTGCTTTCATTAGTTGAGGAAACGTGAGAATCATGGCTCCCTGTTGAAGCCTCACTTGCAACCGAGCCTTTATGAAGATTATGCTGCAAAGAGCTAGGGTTTTTGTTGGCGTTGAGACTAACCATTGTCGAGACGGAAGACACAGAAGGTGTAGGACTTGGCGTTTGAATAGTATCTTGACTATGTGAAATGTTATACTTTATCTTTGACAACCGGTTGGTGGAAGAGGACTCCAAGGGTCTGCTCACATCAGATGGATGAGAAAGTGACAACGAAGTAGAAGAGGCGACAGGTTTCAATGGCTTCGAAAGTTTATTCAGACCTGCCTTCTTTTTCTCCTTTTCCTTATCTTTACCCTTTTCCCTATCCTTATCTCTTGAGAGAAATAGGGCTGGACCGGAGTACATTTAGGGCAGTTCAAGGGAAGGGGCTGAGGGATCTTAAGTGAAGACTGTAGCCAGTTCTCTGGATACTCAATTGGAAAGCAACTTCTGAAAAGCAGGATATGCTAAAGATACCGTAAAATATATGCTCAATTGCTTGATTGCAAAGAGGCAGTCACAGAG
This sequence comes from Ogataea sp. yHMJ1, assembly GCA_030571015.1. Classification (NCBI taxonomy): domain Eukaryota; kingdom Fungi; phylum Ascomycota; class Pichiomycetes; order Pichiales; family Pichiaceae; genus Ogataea; species Ogataea sp. yHMJ1. The sequence goes on from JAJLXB010000008.1 coordinate 25,685, forward strand.
GCGAGTTACCGGCACTGAATGGCACAGGTACGGTGAGTTGAACTAGTGGTAATCATCCGAATCGACACTAAGGCAGGGCTAAACGAAACAAAACAAGGATGCAGCCGCGTAGTTATTGAAAAAAAAAAATTAATTACACGCATTTAGACTATCCTCAAAACTTTTCACATGTAGTATTATGTGTAGTCTTTTCAAGGTTATTCATATACGAGTTTATGTCAGTGACAATGTATATGTATATGTTTATGTGTTTATTTATATATATATATATATATATATTTATATACCCCAAGGTGATTCTTTCAAACAACACTTCTAATGGCGGCGCTGGTTATCATCCTGCTGCTGACTTTGTGGGGTGTGGGAATGGTTGACCAAAGAATGAAACTCATCGCCTACGTCAGGGGCTAGCCATACGGCTTGACTACTAATGTCCTTCCACAACTGGAGATCATCAGAGGCACTTCCCAAAACATTTTCAAAGTCATCCACGTCTTCCAATGAGTGTGTTCCCAGGACCGGGATCAACGCAGGTGAAAAGAATTGTTGGTTTGGAGATGCGCTAGTATTATGTTCAGATAACATAAAGTGTGATTGAGACATATTTGCATGGGGTAAATATTGATGAGAAGAGCCAGACATTGGATATTGTTGCATGTTTTGGCTAGAATTTTGGTTGGAGAATCTACCAAAGTTTTGATAGGAGCCATTATGACTTTGATCTTGCAAGCCGTAAGGTTGCATAGTATGGTCCTCATGTTGTTGAACATGTTGAGCCTGTTGTATTGGATACATACGACTTGGATCTTGTCCTTGACCCTGTGGCACAGCCTGCAAATGCTGATTGTGTTGAGGTGGATGTTGTCTTTGATGAAGGTTTTGCTGGTGCTGTAACATGTAGAATTCTTGAGCTTGCTGCTCTTGTCGTAATTGATGTTGATAATCCATTGGGTTTGAACCCTGGCTTTCTTCAAATTTACGCTTTTTGTATTCATTAGCCAAGGCCGCTGCAGTTGTCGTAGTACTTTTGTTTGCCATAGAATCAGGGTCGTAGTTAGATGGAACTGGGCTCGTAGCATCTTTTGCTTTATCATGCACGTGGAAAGAAGGTGGGAATAGATTGTCTGTGTACTTTTTAAGCATATCTGACATAGTACCAGAGAAATCCAATATGGCCAACAACTTCAGTAACTGCTCACGTCTCAAGGCAGCAGGATGGTTACCCAAGTTTCTCATCTTTGTGAACATCATCAGTGCATGATCAATATGTTGCGTAGTAGCTTCATGCACACCAAATGTAGCGTTGAACAACATCAATGTCGCAGTGGAGGTAAATAAATATTCTCTGTCCATGTAACCAAACAAAGCAACCATATTCTCAGGTATCAATGCCCATAAAGATCTGATAGAGTTTACAGATGCTTGGAATGAGGCATTAAGTAAGGTTAGAACAACTGGTGAATATTCTCTCAAATCTAGAAATTCGTTTTTCTTTGGATTAGAAGATCTTAGCTGTAAAAGAGCAAAATGAAACAGTAATGGTCTCACAGCAAGATTAATACCTTGGAAATATTCTGTCATCATATTCACAACCAACCTCGATATTTTTATTTCAGGTTGTTGATAATCAACGCTAATGTACTCTGGTAATGTCTTTTTCCATTTCAATAAACTGACAACCAATTCATGAACAACGGGCAGAATGTTATTACTGGGCTGTTTTGTGTATAATTTTCTCAAAATATCTGCATTAATCTTGGTAATTCTAACACAGTTTTTAATAAACTCTGCCTCTGGGAAGATATAGTTCTCACAACCTTTCGGTGGATTACCCATGTCGAAATCTTCCGGCAACTCACTGGAAATGTCTTCATCCGTCACACTTAAGGGCAAACCTGCTTTAGAAGCCAACATCCTATCGTACATGTACACTGTCCACCAGATACGCCTTCTATGTTCTAGCTCATACCTATTCAATGATTCTCTACCTATATCAACATGATAACCCAACATTAAAGAGGTCCTTAAAGCAATACCAAAATAAAAATAGGATGCAAGGGTACAATCCGCCACTTGTAAATAGAAAGCGTACAATAGTAAAACCTCAATACCACCTTCTCTAGCACAGTTATCAATGGCACCACTGGAGAATAAACCAGTAAATAAATCACTAGCTTCGTTGAAAAATCCAGAACCTGGAAGTTTAGTACTTTGACGACTATTACCTGAATTTCCTGTACCCTTCTGCTTATCCTTATGTGATTTTTTGGATTGCTTTCCACCGCTGGAAGCATTACTCTTTCCGTTGATTTTAAATCCATTCAAGCTATTAGCGGTACCAAGATACATTTCACCAATAGCAAATATCAACAATAACTTACAAAAGAAAATTGTTTCCAAAATAGACTCACTTTCAGGAGTCACTAAATCGGCTTCTACTCCATAGTCAGGCTTGAATGTCTCATCATTAAAAATACGTCTTAAGTTCTCTTTGATTATACCTTCGTTAAAAAAATAGAAACATCCATCGTTGTATGAAATGAAAGTATCCACCAACAACATTGCATAGCTATAACTGGGTAATGTAAAGTTAACGTTCATTCCAGGACGTGATTTAGTCTTTCCCAACATGATTCTATATGCATTACCTTCTCTTTCCAGTACAGTTTCTCCATTGAGTGTAAGGACATCAGAAGTCTTAGCGGTATCAGATGATCCACTTGCTGAATCCCTACTTACTTCCTTCATTACAGGTACTAATAAATTGGTTGGACTCTCTGTTTCTTGCTTGCCTTGCTCTGGATTGAGAATTTTATTGATCTCTAAACTAAATAAAGTCATGGATGAAGCACCAATGTAAAATCTTTCACCTGTTCTAGAGTGAATCATCCTTCCATATTTATCTAAGAAAGGTGGTATTATCTCGTTTCCAGTGTCTTTAGATTTATTGATAGTGTTGCTTGTGTCTATAACAGCCTCATTGTTACTGATATTACCATTGCTATCCTTACCTCCTGCAAAGTTGTTCAATCCTGAGGGAGTAGGTCTACTCAAACTATCGTTATTATTTTCCAAACTAACTCCTTTGGTTCTACCTTTTGGTGATATAGGATGTGACTCAGCCTCAGACTCATTAGAACCACTGGCGACACTACCCGATCTCTTGACGGAATTCCTCAGTATAGCATTTTCTATCTTCAATTTAGATATTTCATTGTGGAGTTTATTAAGGTATTTCATAGATATGGCGATTTTTTTGTCAGGTTCAATGTATTCACATATGTAGTTACCTGCAATACACTTTGTACATGGAGGACCAGTACCATCACATTTAGTATGTTTGCTTCTACATTTGGCACAAGCTATGTTATATCTTTTCTTACCTTGATCTTCGTGGCCTATTCCTTCAAGACCAACCACAGAATCGTCTAAACTCTTGGTTTCTTCGTTATTTTCCCCACTCATGGTATAGATTTCTGACTCTGAAATAAAAATCTGAGAGGAACAAAGATAATTGGGTCTTCAATATTCTTTAGGGACCACCGATAATAAAGCTTATAGTTATTTGTAGATCCAACTCATCCATCCCCCTTATACTCCATATCGATATCACCAAAATTTTTTTACCCTTCTCGCCAAAAGAAGAAAAAACAGAAATCGAGAGCGAGCAGATAACGACTGTAGCGGTTACTAAAAACCTCAAGCGATACAGGATTAGATCCAGTAGCAAATACACACTTCCCGTTATATAGATACGTAATATTGGAACTTTTGTCCCAATTTCTCACAGCATAGAAGTAAAAAGATAAAAACGATTATTATTCAAATAAGAAATACTTGTAACACACAAAAAAGATGAGATAATAAAGGAAAACTACAGGTGGGGTGAAAAAAAATTAAGCCAAGGGAAAAACAAAAATAGTAAAGTATAAAGTGATCCTGAATAGAGCAAAGACAGGATCAGGTGTGAAAGACCATAGTGAAAGGGATTAGTCAGATTTAAGCGGAAGCTTCCTCAGCACCTTTGTTCTTGTATTCTTCATAAGCACCTAAAGCTTCTTCAAATTGTGTCTTGAAGACTTCTGGGTCATCTAATAAAGCTAAGATTTGTTGGTTGTCCATGTCTAATAACATACCGGTAATCTTACCAGCAGCTTCTGGATCGTCAACCTTACCAGTGGCAAGAATCTTTGGGTATAATTCTTCACCTAACATTCTCTTTTGTTGTTCAGGTGGGAATTGAGGTAAGATGGAAGCTAAAGAACCTTCTGGCTTACCTTGCTTTTGTTGAGGAGCTTGTTGGTGTTGTTGAGGTCTGTTTTGGTATTGTCTTTGGTTTATTCTACCGTTACCTTGTGGGAATTCGTTGAAGACAGGTGGCATGTACATTGGGATTGGTTGACCATTTGGACCAACTCTGTATTGTGGAGCACCAACTGGGACTTGACCTGGTCTTGGCATACCTTGTTGCATCATCATTTGTGGGCCTGGACCACCAGCAAATGGTGGAGCACCTGGACCACCTCTACCTTGCATGAATGGAGCGTTTTGACCGTAGAACATTTGAGGAACAAATTGGTTCATACCACCTTGAGCAGCAGCTTGTTGGATTCTCATTTGGTTTCTAACTTGGATTTGTTGAGATAATTGGTTACGTCTAACTTCTTTTCTTTGAGCTAAAGCAACGTATAATGGCTTACCAGCGACAATTCTTTGGTTCATTTCAGCGATAGCCTTGGTAGCTTCTTCTGGAGCAGAGAAACAAACAAAACCGAAACCTTTAGATTTACCAGCATCATCTAACATGATCTTAGCAGAAGAGATGGTACCGAATGGAGCAAATTCTTCTTCTAACTTAGCATCATCAATAGAATCATCTAAGTTCTTTACGAATAAGTTGACACCTTGGTATTTGGTTAACTTTTCTTGACGAGCGGATTCGTATTGATTCTTCAATTCTTCATTTCTTTCTCTCTTCTTTTGAGCACGGCCAACAAAGACTTGCTTACCTTCAACTTCAGTTTCGTTTAATTCTTCAACAGCCTTGGCAGCATCGTCGTGGTTTTCAAAGTTGACAAAACCGAAACCCTTGGATTTACCTTCAGCATCTTTCTTTAAGAAAACAGAGGTAATAGGACCGTACTTGCCGAAAAATTCCTTTAATTTTTCGTCATCCCATTCTAATGGGAAGTTGTTAGCATAAACGTTGGTGTAGTTAGCAATCATTTCTTCAAACTTGGAAGCTAAGACTTTTCTTGGTAAATGTGGACCAACGAAAACTTCACGGTCGTTTAAGGACATACCGTTAACGTTTTGAATGGCAGCTTGAGCAGCTTCAGCAGTTTCGTAATGAATGAAACCAAAACCCTTGGAGTTACCAAATTCATCAGTGGCAATCTTACAAGATAAGATGTTACCGAAAGAAGAGAAAGTATCATGTAAAGTCTTGTTGTCGATATCTGGGTGTAAGTTCTTGATAAAGATGTTACCAGCACCGTTCTTTCTAAGAGCTGGGTTTCTTTGAGACCACATGATTCTACATGGAACACCCTTGATTGGGGAGTAGTTCAATTGTTCTAAGGCTTTTTCACCGTCAGCATGGTTTTGGAAGTTGACGTAAGCATAACCTAAAGAAGCCTTGGTAAGAGAATCTCTACAAACACGAATAGAGGAGACAACACCAACTTGGGAGAAGACTTCGAATAAATCAGATTCAGTAACAGATGGTTCTAAATCACCAACGTATAAAGAAGCTAATGGTTCAGCTGGGGTAGAAGATTCAGTTGATTCAGTGGTAGTTGATTCAACTGGGGTTTCTGAAATGTTTAACTTTTCAGCAGCTTCGGTAATTTGATTAATATCGGAAGAAGACATGTTTGAAAATTTGATATTTGATTATTTTTTTATTATAAGTTTAGTTGGCTTAAGTTTAATTCACAAAAATTAGATTCCTTTCTATCTTATTTTATATGATTTGTATGTGTTAAAAAAAATAGAATTTCTTGAATGAAAATAATTGAATTTCTTCTTCAAAATTTTATGATTTTTTTGTAGTTTTTATTTTTTTTTAGATTTTTTTGGTGCTTTTTAAAAATTGATCTTTAAATTAGATTATGGTAATCTGATTAAAAGAGTAGTTTCAAAAGATACGATTAGATGGGTATAACAACTGATCTGCTCAACAAGGTTTCTAGAGATCAGTACATTAACCCACTGAATCTATAATTTGCCAATTTTTTTCCCCTACCTAAATTTTTTTCAACCACGGAACGCTCCCGGAAGTGGAAGGTAGCGACCGCGGGAAAATGGCAGACTGGCTGAGCCGTAGGAGAGGTGTGAGGTGTGGCGCAAAAAAATGTTGCAATTACCCGGCGGTAAGTACTTCAAAAGTGTCATCCGTACACGAGAAACTATATACAACAACTAGAATATGTTGTGGTGTCTTAAGACCCTCCCCACAGGTACATAGGGAGTAAGTACAGTAATGGAACACGTTTCATGTACCAAAATGAACGCAATTATGAGGTATTATTCTTTTCCTTTAACTGAAAATTGGAAGACAATTTAGAAATACTAGATAGTATATAAATGAATACCAAATTTCCCTTTAGTACTTGTTGGGACTTATATTGTATAAAAACACGTAACTTTCAGTTTGTCTTTAGTATATGAATGTGTACCCAATTGGTTTTAAAAAAACCTGACAACTTCGAAACAAATAATGAATACGAGAACTAGGGTATTGTTGGCTTTGCTTAAATCTTTGTTGCTGCTGCTTCCGATAAGCCATGGTAAACCTGTGCTGTATGAAATAGGTAACTCTACTACAATAGCAGGTAAGTGTCTCGCAATCAACAAGGTTCAAGATGCACCTTGGTTCAGCCTAGCAAATGCCAATATGATGGACTCAATTATACAAGCAGCTAAATATTGTTCTATGTCTTACTGCATTACAAGTAATAATTTGAAGTTGGGTAAAATTCAAGACTCGTGTCCTTTGAAGATTTGTAAATCCACTCACAACAACATTGAAGTTGTCCACATTTTTAAAGGTTTAATTAGTGGGGTGGTACTCAGAAATTACGATAGCAAAGAAATAATTCTTGTATTCAAAGGGACCACTAATCCTGAGGAATGGGTAGTTGATACTAATTATGTTCCAATCAAATACATTCCTTACTCAGTAGTTGCAAAAAGCAACACCCGTCAATTTGAGTGTTTCGAATGTGCAGTTCATAAAGGCTTTTATACTTCATTGTCTTCCTTTTCTCAAATTGATCTACCACTTATTGTCAAACTTTTGAAAAAGAATTCTAAGTATACTTTGCTGATTACTGGTCATTCATTAGGCGGTGCATTAAGTATACTTGGTGCAACAGAATTGTATATGATGGGATTTGACCCTAAAATTGTTACTTTGGCAAGTCCCAAAGTTGCTAATCCACAGTTTGCCAATTGGTTGGATAATGCTTTTCCGGCAGAGCATTTGTTTGCAAAATTGAAACAGAGAACCATAAGCTCTCCAGAATCAAAGTCATATATCCGTGTTACTCACAAGGAAGACATAGTTCCGCTTTTGCCCCTTAGAAGCATGGGATTTGAGCATTCTGGAATTGAAATCAACATAGCAAAATCAGGCCTTCCAGTATCTCTTGAAGACATGAGAGTATACTCAAACAGTCCGCAAAGGGAATCTTTTCTTGTTCAGAACCTACTTCCAACAAAAATTTCCAACGTGGATATACAAAAGTTTTTTAGTAGTCATTCTATAAGTTTTGCCCATCAAGTTTACTTCTTCAACGTACCACAGTGCCAACACTATAGGCCAACACTATAGGCCTGCACTATTGAAACACGTTAGTCTATAATTACATTGTTAATTAGATATTGATCACTCAAAATCCTTCTAAATAAATTAATTCTTTATTAAACAGTAACTAGTAAAACATATATATATCAAGGAAATAATCGGTTGAAGGCTAAAAATCAATCACTCTATTTAGGTTTTGATTCTTTGTCTCCAGCCGTAATAATTCTAATGTACATCTTCATCAAAGTATCACCATCGACATCTTTAGGCCATGATAATTTGGCAACATCCCAAAGTTGTTTCTTCAATTTTTCTGATTTTTTGGAATTAGAAACAGTATCAATTTGATTACCAATTGTGACTAGCGCCTCTTTCAGTTTACGAACCCACTCTTTTTTATCCATTCCATGGCCCTTAGTTTCCCAAATCTTCAAGTGCTTATGAACTGGTTTCAACATCTCTTTCAAACCATCATCAACACCATTGCTTGCATTCTGAGAATTGTTGTTTTGCTTGTTATTGTGACCAGAATTGCTATTAGCTGCTTCTTTAGATAAAGGTGTCTTAGGCTTACGTTCACGCTTCTTCTTTGGACCTGTAGGAATATTAGGTCCGTGATTGTGGCCATCTCCATCAGGTGTAGCTGCTCTTGAACTTCCATCACCTGCAGTACCAGCTGATGCGGTTTTCTTGGATCTAGAACCAGGAGCAGAAGTGGAACTGGTATGAGGACCGCCATTGGCTTGTTCTTCTTCTAACTCCTTGATGAAACCTAAAAGATAATCAGTTCTTCTACCAAGATGAACAGCACCTGGTGTTCTCTTGCTGAACTTCTCTTTTTCTTCTTTTGTAGCAGACATTGGAGGCGACTCCAAGAACATCATATTTTGTAATTTCAACAATGGATCGTCACGGATCTGAGTCCATGAACCATAACCAAACTTATAAACACCAATTAATAACATTGTATCTTCTCTTTCAGTCCAGTTGGATGTCCAATGAATGGCTTTAGGAGCTCTGTTAAATCTAAACTTCATTGGGTCAGCTGCTGGAATAACTAACTTAAGAATTTTCAATTGTTCAGGTCTAGATGAGATTTGTTCAGCATTCAAGTTCTTGACAGATTTATACTCAAATAAAACCGCTTTCTTTTCTCTCTTCTTACTCAAATAAATGTTCATCTTTGGTGTCTTATGTGGTGGCTCGCCTTCCTTCAATGGAGGAAGTTTGGAAATTGCTTCTTTTTCTTCGTTAGCTTCTTTTTCTAAGTGAGCTAAGATTTCACTACGCTTTTCGTCTTCAACAGAAATAAGCTTCTTGGACAAACTCATTAATTCATTATAGCACTCTTTCAAAACGTCAACGTTCTTGTTTGGTAGTGTTGCATCGGCAATTAACTCTTCCAGTCTATCAGTCAAGTCACCAAACTTCAAGATCGCACGATAAACAGATCTAATCTCAGATTCAGTCAAGGAATTCATATCTAAAGTCTTCTTTCTACCTCTACCTCTCTGCTTCTTCTCGCCATTGGCTTCGCTATCGTCATCATCATCGTCATCGTCATCTAGATACATTTGATCAGTTTTCCTGACTGCATTCTTTCTTCTATTATATAACTCCAACTGTTCTTGCAAGAAGGCTTCTTCCTTTCTCTTTTCTTCGTCTTCTTTGAGTTTCTTGAGTTCTTCTTCAGGAATAATATCATCCCAATCAACGTCTGCCTTGTAATCAGTGACTTCAAACTGTTTCAAGAATTCTTCACCACCAAGATTACTCTCACCCAATTCTGGTGTTGTAATATGATCCTCTGCATGATTCAAAGCATCTTCCAAATCAAAGTTTTCCAGCTTCTTTTGATTCTCATTATCCTTGAACATAGAACCAGCACCAAACTTCAAAATTTCACTAAGTTCACCGGATGAAGGTTCAGATTTCGATTTCGATTTTTTAGAGGAGTTATTATCAGTGATACCTAATGAAATAATAGCGTATTCCAAAATCATCTTTCTTCTTGCTCTTTCCAAAATTTGTTCTTCAACTGTATCTTTAGAGACAAATCTGTAAACCATCACATGATTCTTTTGACCAATTCTATGGGCTCTTGCCATGGCTTGCAAATCTGCCTGAGGATTCCAATCACTATCAAAGATAATGACTGTATCGGCTGTCATAAGATTGATACCTAAACCACCAGCTCTTGTAGATAACAAAAACACAAAGTCCTTAGAACCTTCAGCATTAAAATGGTCAATAGCAATACGTCTTTTGTGAGAAGAAATTGTACCGTCTAATCTCTGGAAGTTGTGCCCTTTGAGAGACAAGTAATCACCAACAATATCTAACATTCTAACCATCTGAGAGAAAATCAAAACACGATGGCCATCTCTTGCCAACTTGTTGAGTAATTGATCTAACAAAACCATCTTACCCGAAGACATAATTAAACCTCTCAAAATATTTTCTCTAGCGGATTGGTTATCAACCTTACTGAGAACTTGTTCTTCGGCGTTATCAAACAAATATGGATGATTTGAAGCTTTTTTCAATTCAGACATGACGTTTAGTAGAGAGATTTGAGAACCTTTACTACCTTGATTCAATGCAGCATAATTTTTGGTTAAGATGTTTTTATAGTATCTTGTTTGAATATCTGACAACTCCACACGCAATATTCTTTCGGTTTTACCAGGCAATGAAGTTTCAACATCCTTTTTCAGTCTTCTCAAAATGTATGGTTTGATCTCGTCTTGTAATTTTTTGATATATTCTTCAGCTTGTTCATCAGGTGCATCAAAGTCGATCTCCTCTTGGATGACGGAAAACTTACCAGGTGTTAAGAAATCACACAAGGCAGCCAATTCTTTGATGTTGTTTTGTAATGGAGTACCTGTAATCAACAATCTATTTGCAATCTTGAACTCACGAAGACTTTCGTATAGAGAACTTTCAGCATTCTTTAAACGATGTGCTTCATCAACTGCTAAATACTGCCATTTGAAAGAACCCAAGTCGTACCTATCTTTTAAAATATACTCATAGGTTGTCAACAAGATATTGAACTTAGGTTTATTTTTAGCTGTGTAGAATTCGTAGTCTTTGATAGTCTTTCTAGCCCTGGTGTTACCCATATAATAGATGACATTCAAATCTGGAGACCATTTTTCAAAGGTTTCTTGCCAAGCTGGAACTGTTGAGAGAGGGACAACAACTAAATGAGGACCATTCTGTCTTCTTGCGTATATTAACCAGGATAAGAAGGAAACTGTTTGGACGGTTTTTCCCAAACCCATTTCATCGGCCAAAATACCATTCTCATTTCTTGACCACAAAAAGGCCATCCAATTTAGTCCAGTCAATTGGAAATCTCTCAATGTACCATTTTTGATGAAAGTAGGTTGATTTGTTAGCTTTTCGAACTTAGGTCTATTTGAACCAAAAGACTGTGACAAATTTGGTAAAATTTTTGAGTTTTGTCTATTCAAGAAATTCTGCACTTCTTGTGGGGAAATATCAACGATATCATCTGCATTTTCCCATGTACATTCGTCATAGTTCAATCTCTTCCATTTAACAAAATACTTCAATTCAGATTCACCAGTTTCTTCGTTTATGGTACGATCACTCTCCACTATTCTTTCGACTTTTTTATATTCTTTAAGGCCTTCTCTCCTCTGTTCCAAATCTAAATCCATGGTTTCTATATCTTCTCTTGTGACATATGGATCACGCCTCACGAGACGATCGTTAATTATAAATTGAGTAATATAGTTGTCTAATTTTTTTATACCTTTTAAACCTCTTTCTTTCAAAGACTTATACGACTCCCATGTGTTGTGTAAATGAGAAGTTTCTTGCCATTTGATTAAATATTCAAAGTCTTCAGTAGGGTTACCGTTTAACAACTTTTCGTGTTTTTCTTTGACTCTATCCAAATGTTCTTTCTTCACTTCTGAAGGCTCCTCTGACTTTACCTCTTCATCCTCATCGTCACTTGATGAGTTACTACCGGTGGACTCAAAGCCGCTGACTCTGTGGTCTAAAACTTGATCTATTCCCTTTTCCTCCTCATAATAGTAATCCTCGAGCGGGGCGGTACCATTTTCGTCGTCGAAATCATTCTCCTCATTGTCCTCATCAAATCCATCATCAGACTCCAAGAATTCGTCTTCATCTTCTTCATCAACATTGTAATTTACCACTTTGGCACCATTTCTGCCTGAAAATCTAACTTCAGAATAGGAAGGACTTTCAAAACTGTTGCTCTTCTTCTTCTGTTTTTTAGACTTCTTATTTTTCAGCTTTGAAAGCCTTCTTTTCTTTGAAGACTTTGACTTAGAATTGGAGTATTCAAAGTCTGAATCTGAATCTGAATCTGATTCCATATCAGAATCATTTCCATTTCCATTTGTCTCCTCATCTTCATCTTCATCGTCATCATTGATGAAACGCTTTTTAGATGCTCTTTCCTTCTTGACAGCAACGCTTTTCTTTGCCTTCTTCTTAGACTTCTTAATTGATCCATAATCATCACTGTTGTCGTCATTGGTACGTTCGTTATCAGAGTAATACAATATGTTATCAACCGGCTTTGATCTGGCACGTCCCGAACGACGCAGTCCGTAAAGCTCTGGGTTCGACTCAAAGTCGTCGTTAATTGCAGCCATACTTCTGGTGACAGTATCTGAGCTGATATTAAGCAACCTGATGTCGGTGAGGAGATATAAGCAGAGCTGTATTGTCGCTTTTTGGGATGGGCTGATACATTATAGTTGGTGTGATCAGACTAGTATGAAAATATTTGGCAGAAAAGAAAGGAGCCAGCGAGAAACGAGTTGGGCGACAGGTTCGAGAAGTACGCGGTTTTAGTTGCAGCTGTTTTATAGGCGTCGATCGGCGTCTACTGTTTTCGGGTAAAGTAATTCTTAGCTAACAGCCTTTTGATAGGAAGTTAGTTAGAGTAATTAGCAATGGCTAGTACTGATAATTTTACCATTCAAGGCCATCATTAAAGAAAAATCCAGACGTTGAAAAGTGTATATAGTGCAATGGAGTCTCAATCAGATCTTACATCGTCCAATTTGACTCTCCATGACATGCTCATGTCATCCGATTCCATCACAAGCACTGCAAGGCAAATGGCCTCTCCTCCTCCTATACAGCTTGTTAATCACGATAGATCGGTACAGCTTCCAGAGATAAGACCTCACTATGACGATGATGAAGATGAAGATGATTCAGACGATGACTCCGCTTATACTTACACTACAGATATAATTGACCAGACAAAGCAATGGGAGCACAATATGAATCAATTGAGATCGCTACTAGATTTTGTGGTAATACCCATACTAGGGAAGATGTTAGGAAGAAGGTTTGCTCATTTTGCATGGGGCAGAATAGCAAATGTAATATTTTGATACCCTGATTATATGATATCCTGATTATATGACATTATTATTTTATATTTCAGTTTAATGGAACTAATTTAAATAATTATACACGCCATTGAAATGGAATAAAACTAATACATAATACATACCCATTTAAAAACCCAATTGCGCAAGATGGTACCAACTCAACTCTTGGCGACAGCGGTGATGAACTTTTCCGTATTCAGAACAAATTTCTTGTCCAATTGCTTGAATAGTTTATAGAGTTTATCAACAATCGAAACATTTATCAGCAATAAGAAATTCAAGATTTGAGGATCTACTACATGAAACTTGTCTGTGACTGCAATCTTCTGCAATGACTCCAAAATGAATATCATAACCAATTTGAACTGGAATAAAACATTTCTCAAGATTAGTCTGTTGTCTGGAAGGTAAATGCCCGGTCCTTGGTGATTTGAAGTCAAAACAGTTCTAGTTGAGGGCGACTCACCATTGTTAATGCTATTCGATGTAAACTTTATGGAAGGATTTCTAGTGTGACCCAAACTTTTATCACTACCCTGTTTTCTATGCAAGATTGGATCTGCACTGGCAGTAACCTTCAAACTGCCATTGCTGGATGTTCTGTCATTTCTGTTCTGCAAAGCCGAACCTGATGTGTTCCAGTTTATATTATTGATATACACAGTAGATGTCAGCATCACCAGTAATTCGTTGATAAAGTCGAGTAATAAACTATCGCTAGCTTTCTTACTTCTAGTATCTTTCAGCAATCGACTGATATTCATCCCTAACTTTATCAGTCTCTGACTATCAATCATCTGCACATATACTATACTTTCGAAAGCAATATTTCTTGCATTGGTACTCTGAACATCGCCTACTTGATTAGGACGTTTATACTGTATTCTTTCATTAAGTATTTTAAATAATTCAACACCATTTGTATTTCCAAGCGTATCAATCACCTCTTCTATCACGCGTACCTCACCCATGATCAATCTGATGGAATTTACCCATATACTTTCGGTACTAGTCATCTTAATCTTGGCCTAGCAATCATATATCTTTATCATTACCCGAGACCAATGGTGAACAACAACTAGCTTTGTGTTTCACATTAAGATAGTGACACTGACATGTACTGCCTCATGTTCTGCAGACTTTCCTCAAAGACAAATTTACCCGGCCATCTGACATATTTAGCTCGCAGATTTCCTGCAAGGCACCTTATGGTAACGATGCCGCCCTGCCTCGCTGTAATCGTAGTGGTGAGAAACAACTCTGGTTGGAACTTTATCATTTTCACAAACAAATATACTAGCTTGAGTGTTCATCTATCGGTGTAAATCTATAATTCTTCACAAGCAAATTATGTAAACACATTTATTTAGTTGATGGTCTATTTATTTAGGTCTTGATTTGGGACCCCAGTTTTTCTCTGGATTTTGTTGAAATCTAGTAATTTTGATCTTTCTCAGGCTGTTCAATTTTTTGCTGTGTGCGTTAAATTTAAACAACCAATCCAATTCACTTAAATTTCTGTTCTCCTCGTTTGGATCAGCATCTCTTAAAGCTGCCAAGTCAATGTTTTTACCAATATTTTCATTTGTTAGGATAGCGTAACCTGGAGTTGCTTTATTCATCTTTTCGATATCAACTTTGCTACGTTCGTACCACTTCTTACCGATAAACCAAATCACTTCCCATGGAGCATCTGTCTTTATACATGAAGGAGCAGCATGTGTCAAAGAGGAATCGTAACCTAGGTTACCTAAAGCTGCAGACAAGTAGTCAAATGAAATGGAAGAACATTTCAATACAGATGAGAGACTGGTTAAGGCAAAGTAAAAATGGGAATTAAAGCTGGATAATTCTTGTTTGGCCATTGTCAGCATTCCTCTAATACGTGGTAATGTTCCATACACTGAGTCATCCTTTGATCTGGCTTCTATTTCTAAAACTTTATCAATAAATTTTTCATTGTGCAATGGGCCTGACCACATAGGACCAGTAATATGATTGGTAAATCCACAAAAGCTACAGTCTGCTCCAAAATGGTTAACCACTTTGGCAATTCCAAACTTCTTCTTTTTGTTTTCGTTTTCATCGATTCTACCTAATGGTTGGTCATGACTGGCAGAACATCCAGCACAAGAGCTGGTGATCATGGTATTTGAAGCAAGCTCCTTAACTTTTATAGGTGATGTCTTTACTTTGATAAATAATCTGATGTAGAAATCAATAGATAAACTCAACTGAGGCTCAATGGTTTTCTTGTATTTGGCTGCAGTATTTGCAATCATATGTAATACTAATCTCAAGGCAGATTCATGGGTAGCGTCACCCCATAAGTTGGTACCACCATATAAAGCAAAACATTTCTCGGGATATGAGTTACCGGCAAGAACCATAAGATCAGTACAAGTAACCAGTAACATACCATCGTCTTTGATAGCTTGAATTGCACCGTCAATAAAAGGTGTTGCTGTACCATATGGATCTAAATCAACGATATGGAAATCTTGACGTTTGGAAGACATGTATAAAATGGCATCTCCTTCATTTGGTATGACTTTGTCTTGGACTTCATTATACTCAACATTAGTTCTGATTGATTCCACAGCGTCTTTACTAAGATCATTAGCGATGATGCTTTCAACCAATGGAATTTCTTTACCGTATCGTATGGCTCTCAAACCAGATGCAGAAAGAGCTTCAAGAATCTTGATGTATGGCTTGGGTTCTGGCTGTTTTTGTATGTTGGTAGTGGTTTCAGCTGGCTCATTTTCAACACCAGAGGAAACTTCACTGTAAGCCTTTGGTGTGTCTTCTTGATTAGCCTTCGCTTGCTTCTTAGCTGCTTCTTCGGCCTTGATTTTTCTCTTCTTCTCTATTTTGGCAGCTTTTTCTTCAAGATCTAGCTCAGTCCATGCACGAATAGCATGAATACTTAGGTCTCTGTTGAACTGTTGAATAGGATTGTAAAACACAGCATCTGCAGGATACAAAATAGATGCAGAGCCTTCCTTTTTAACTTGAAACTTTGATGTGTCTACCTTTTTGGCTTCCTCAGTCATGTTTAAGATTCTATTGTATGTCGAAAATGATGGATTGAGACAACAAAATGATTTTTTCAACTGTTCGATATAAGAGGTGCTTCTGATCAGTCTTTGTGAAAAACAATGTACCATTAAAGGCCTTCGGTAGAGGTAGATATAATACCATGGAAATTGCTACTTTAGTTTAAACGTATACTCAAATCAAGAAAATTTATCAGATCTCAGTTTAGAAAAAAAAAAAAAAAAAAAACACTGTGCGGCTCACAAAAAAATTATTTTTGAATTATACAAATATGTGCAAAGCGAATCACAAACATGAATTCTTAATAATTAAAAGAGTAAAAGACAAAGACACTTGTATAAAAAAACGTTGCTTGAAATTATGTACAGATATTTTACAATATATACAAGATTAAGTGGTTGATTCAACTTTAAACGACGCAATGCCACTATTCGCATCATCATCTATCTCTTCAGGCTCTTCGACAATTTGGATACTTTCAGGTTCTGAAGGATTGGCTTCAACTGCAAGCTTTGCTATATTATACTGCTTAATGAAACAAGAACTCATAGCACCAACTGCCAATATGGCAATGGAAAAATACATTGTGTTGGTGATTTTGGTTTGCAAAATACCCTGACTTGTGGAACTGGAGACTTCACCAATGATGGTACTACAAATTGCCGACGATAATGCAATACCCAATTGAGATGCGCCTTGGAATATACCGGAACAATTGGCTTGTAAGTATAATGGAGTTGCAGTCAATACAAGGGTCATGTAAACTTGGAAGTAACCAGTAACAGCAAATCCATATAGAAACAAAGGAACAAATTCAAAGATCCAGTAGTTATGTGCTACTGTATAATCAACTCTTGAGATCCAAATGATCGCACCCAAATAAATAACACTAACTCATATTGTAAAGTATCCGTAACCAACTTTGACGACATGCTTGAACTTAATAAAATAATTTTTTTGATTTGCTAAGTGATACATTCAGTTGTGGGTTGTCCGAATCACTAAGAGAGTGAGCATTTCTAAGTTAGGCTTTGAGAAGTAATTTCACCTCGGCGATAATAAGCGGCCACGAATATTCAACACAATACAACTAACATCTCTTGCCATACATATCTATCTTCATGCTCACAAACACCGACGCGTCAGAGACCATACAGATAAGTTGGAGCAAATTAATATTTCCTGGTAATAAATGAGGTTAGCGAGGGAAATCCGGACTACTAAAAGCTTTTCCCAAAAAGAATGTGGAACCAATCCCTATTTGGGCATACGCACCCCAACACAATGAATTTTTTATTTACTAAACGAAACATTATTTTTTAACATGGTTTTCTGATTTATAACCAATAAAGTGCATATAAATTTTATAAATAGAGAATCAAGTAATAAGTCCAAACTTAAACTTCTCAAGGAATTCTTATGCAGTTTGTTCAAACTTGGATGAATCACTGCTATCACATCCGCTCATTTCTGTCGCTTCAACATCTTCCTTCCTTGTGAGCTCTCCTCCTTTTGTGAGAGCCTCTGTATCATTTTGAGTATCTTGAGTAGGAGGATTGGCTTCGGCTATCAGCTTTGCAATATCATACTGCTTAATGAAACAAGCACTTATAGCACCAACCGCTGAGACTGCAATTGCTAAATACATTGTGTTGGTAACTTTGGTCTGAAGTGCATCTTTACTTGTGGAAGTGGACACATCACCAATGATGGTGCTACAAATTGCAGATGCCAATGCAATACCTAATTGAGATGCGCCTTGGAAGATACCTGAACAGTTGGCTTGCAAATGTAATGGAGTTGCACAAAGAATTACAGTCAAATAAACATGGAAGTAACCATTGATAGCAACACCATAGATAAACAATGGAACAAATTCAAAAATCCAATAACTGTGTGCTACAGTGTAATCAATTCTTGAAACCCAGATGACAGTACCCAAGCACACGATGTTCACAAATATAGTGAAATAACCATAACCAACTTTGGCAGCATAATCAAACTTGAAGAAGATAGCCATGAGAACGATACCAACACTCAAAGGTAAAAGTTTAACAGATGTTAAAATAGCTGAATCACCCATGATAAACATATGATAATCAACTAAGGATAAAGTCATAGCAATGTAAGCCATAAATAAGCAGATTAAATTAATGATTAGAGGCCAAAAGTTTTTGATTTGGAAAATTCTTTTGGGCAGAATCAATAACAATCTGGTCTTCCAGTTGTCAACTTGAGTGCCCTTGTACTTCTCTTGGTATCTTGAAATGTAGTACGTCTCAAAGACTGCAACTACAGCTAACAATACAACTCCAACCGGTAGTGGAACATATGCAGAAGGTGATTTCCAGTTACTTCCACCCTCAGTCAAACCTAAGATGACCAATAACATTCCTATGACAACACCGGCTGTGGCCTGGAAATCCAAATTCTTAAGTTTCATTTCCTTATGCTCTGCAGTTTCCTTAACCGGAATCATATAAAAGAACAAATATATAAACGACACAAATGCAATACCAAAACTGGTATAGTAGAACCCTTTGTAACCAATATTGGTTTCAGCAAATGCACCACCAAGAACCAAACCAATTCCAATACTTGCGGTTAGTACAAGCATGAAACCTTTCATAGCCAGTCCCATCTTTGGTCCTAAAAAGTAGTTTGCAGTGATAGCATAAGCACTGGGCATCATTGCAGCTCCCGCAATACCTTGTAATGCTCTGAAAAAAATGAGGGCTACTATAGAATTCTCAATCACAGCAACGATTAATGAAAAGAGACACATAAAGAATAGTCCAATCAAGAATACAGTATGGGCACCAAGAATGTCTGCCATTTTCCCAAATAAGATAATAAAAGAACCAAGTGTTAGTGCATATGCTGAAATGACCCAAGAAGTTTGACTTGATTCGGCATTAAATCTCTGTTGTATATTGATAGTAGAAACAAATGATGAAGACACATTCAAGTTGTCCAGAGCAGTAGCAATTAGGACAAAACTGTAGACCACCCATATGTTTCTCTTTTCCATAGGCACAAGGTTTCTACCCTTGCTAATAAAGTTTGTGAAAATGTTTCCCATATTTTTTTTGATTATTCGATGCTTTTTGCTCTAGAGCGAATCAAAAAGTACTATCAATGGGAAAGTCCATGAGTGAAAGAATGGGGGTAGAGGAAAAACAAGCCATATTTATATGCCTGCTGTTCAACCATTTTTGAATTACAAATCATTTAAAGTGAATCAATCAAATATGGAGATAAGCTGGAAATAAGGAATCAAATACGTCTAAACTATTTACTTACTAATGAAATCCCAATAAGGAAGTATCAAAAAAGATATTCTTTAGTGGTTGCTGCACGTCCTCTTATGGCACATACTTGTACCAACTGGCCTCCAATACTATCTATATTCCTGAAGACTACTCTTATAGATTCTCTACGTTTTCCAAATAACCCAAGTATGGAATTAAGAGTTTTACTGCAGAATTCTTGTACTTATATTTGTAAGCTGATGTGGCATTTGTAGGCCTATTCCACCAAAGAAATTGTTTCTCGAGCTCACTTAGAAAGGTGGAAAAGGATTAATAAGCGCGACCACCTGTTAGCGTGCAATTCTTTGTTTGCGAGCTAAATCGAGCTTCATGTACAGTAATAAGCGTATTTGAATGGAATTTTCTAGAGTCTTCATAGCTCTTATCAAGTAATGAACAATGTGTAAACCGCGTCCCAAAGAATTGGTCAATCGGGTACCGATAGCTTAAAAAAATCTGAGTTATGCCCAAAGGCCCCTTTTCGGGTTTAGTTGAGACCCCTTTTTACAGATTGAATCTGATTTGGGCATCAGCGTTTAGACGCATTACCACTTCCAAGACTTCAAACTACTTAATAATCAATACAAACATAGCAATATAAATCGTTCTTATTGGATATTCCCCTGAAGAAGTCTTCAGTGGCGGGCTTTTTCAATAAATAATGCTCCGTAGTTAATAGCCAAGAAACGTCTAGGAGAATAAAAAAAGGCAAAAAGGGTCTGCCGCTTCGCGCCGATCGGCCTGTCACTATATTGTCTCTGTCCATCTCCATAATCAAAAACTCCGAAATTTCGGAGATAACTTTATTCCTATATTAATTGGAGAAAGTGTATCGTGTAGTAAGAGAGAACTATTTGGTACTAAAGATTAATTTGCAACAAGGAAAATGCAGACAAATAGCGGCTTTTCACAAAACCAAATGGTTGCAGACTATCCACTGTCAGCCAAGTTTCTTGTTTAAATATACTTTATCATACCGATTTGTATAAGTTTACAAGTCGGGTAATTTTTCAATAAAACATTTATAGATTCAGATAAAGATCGCACTATATAAATAAAGTTCTTCTGTAGCAAAAATCATAAGCAAACTTTTAATCTTAATATCCTAGGCAGTTTGTTCTAATTTTGATGAACTGGTGCTGTCGCTTCTGTTCTCGCCATCAGCTTCGATCTCTTCCTCCTTGGCAAGTTCCTCGCCTTCTGTAGTGGTCTCCGAACTATTTGGTGAATCAGCTGCTGGAGGATTGGCTTCAGCAATAAGCTTCCCCATGTCATATTGTTTGAGGAAACAAGAACTGATGGTTCCAACCGCTGAGACTGCAATTGCTAAATACATTGTGTTGGTAACTTTGGTTTGCAAAACATCCGCAGTAGTGGCACTGGACACATCACCAATAATAGTACTACATATTGCTGAGGCTAGCGCAATACCTAATTGAGCTGTACCTTGGAAGATACCTGAACAGTTGGCTTGCAAATGTAATGGAGTTGCACAAAGAATTACAGTCAAATAAACATGGAAGTAACCATTGACAGCAGCACCATAAATAAGCAATGGAACAAATTCAAAAATCCAATAACTGTGCGCTACAGTGTAATCGATTCTTGAAACCCAGATGACAGTACCCAGGCACACGATATTAACTCCTATAGTGAAGTATCCATAGCCTAGTTTAGCAGCATAATCAAACTTAAAAAAGATGGCCATGACCATAATACCAACACTCAAAGGTAACACTTTTACAGAAGTCAAAATAGCTGAGTCTCCCACGATAAACATATGATAATCAACTAAGGATAAAATCATAGCAATGTAGGCCATAAATATACAAATCAAATCAATGATCAGAGGCCAAAAGTTCTTGATTTGGAAAATTCTTTTGGGCAGAATCAATAACAATCTGGTCTTCCAGTTGTCAACTTGAGTGCCCTTGTACTTCTCTTGGTATCTTGAAATGTAGTACGTCTCAAAGACTGCAACTACAGCTAACAATACAACTCCAACCGGTAGTGGAACATATGCAGAAGGTGATTTCCAGTTACTTCCACCCTCAGTCAAACCTAATATGACCAATAACATTCCTATGACAACACCCGCTGTGGCCTGGAAATCCAAATTCTTAAGTTTCATTTCCTTATGCTCTGCAGTTTCCTTGACCGGAATCATATAAAAAAACAAATATACAAACGACACAAATGCAATACCGAAACTGGTATAGTAGAACCCTTTGTAACCAATATTGGTTTCAGCAAATGCACCACCAAGAACCAAACCAATTCCAATACTTGCGGTTAGTACAAGCATGAAACCTTTCATAGCCAGTCCCATCTTTGGTCCTAAAAAGTAGTTTGCAGTGATGCCAAAAGCACTTGGTATCATTGCAGCTCCCGCAATACCTTGTAATGCTCTGAAAATAATAAGGGCTACTATAGACTTTTCGATAACAGCTACAATTAGTGAAAATAGCCACATAAAAAACAATCCTGTCAAGAAGACATTGTGAGCTCCGATAATATCTGACATTTTTCCAAAGAATATAATAAAAGAACCAAGTGTTAATGCATATGCTGAAATGACCCAAGATGCCTGACTTGATTCAGCATTAAACTTTTGTTGGATGTTAACAGCGGAAACAAAAGATGCAGATACATTCAAGTTGTCCAGAGCAGTACCCATTAGGACAAAACTGTAGACCACCCATATGTTTCTCTTCTCCATTGGCACAAGGTTTCTACCTTTGCTAATAATCTCTGTAAATGCGTTCCCCATTTTAATTTCAATGTTACTAGGTAAAAAATAACTTTTATGTAAAAAAAGAGAGAAAAGAAGAAATATTGGAAAAGAGGAATACTGTTGGACTGGCAACAATTCTTACTTATATATCTTTTCCTCTATTGTATTGCAAATCCAGAAACATGGAAATAAGATGGAAATAAACTGGAAATAAACTGGAAATAAGCAGAAGAGAAATGTTGGAGGATATTTTCAAGCGGTTCCTGCAAGTTTCTATCCTGAGCTGTCTTGTATATACATTTGTGCTTAGTATGAGTGTTGTGGCCAAAATCAAGGTGGTGCGCAATGGTGCTTGGTGTTTCTTTTTCTCTTTCCTAGCATACTTCAACTTTGAAACTTTCTAATTACCCTTTACCTTAACTCTTCAATATCTCTCTCAATAGTCCAAAATTTGAGAACTCAAGTTTTTCAGTAATAGCGAGTGAGTATGTACAATGTGGATAATACTCTGCTGGCTGAAATAGCGAAAAAAATTGTGCACTAGTGGAATTCGGAATTAGCTGTAAAAGCCGACTACTATAGTTAACTTCTTTTGGTTGTCAGCTGAATGCTTTTCAGTTGTAGTCTCCCATTCTTGAAAATTTAAGCCAATGAGCGATTGTCCACGGTTACCAGATATTTCTATATGTATGACTCCGTCCATATATAAGCCTGGCATTTTGGCAACTCAAAACCTAGGTGTTCCAATCGTATTTTTATTACTTCAGCACGTCAGAAAGAGGATCTTTCTTGTTTGACGTCAGAACAACACGGCTGTGCAGATATCATGCACAGAAGAATAAAACCTGATAAAATCCAAACCTCCGACGCGCCGATGGATCCCGTAAGAAACTAAATACCCTCCACAAAACTTTGACTATCCCCCATGGAGAAAAACTCCGAATCTTCGGATAATACTAGGCCTTGTGGCGTGTATCACCCGGAAAAACCGTCACCTGCTTTCCCCGTGTTGGTGACTGCCTTAGCCCTTGCGGGATTCTGAATATGCCCACACCCTCCGCTTTGTCCCACCAGCTGCACGCATACCTCTCTATGCATGGTAGGCTTCCGATTCTGAGACAGTAGCGTCATTCGGAAAAATTCACAGGTGCAATATATTAGAAGTGATCATCCTATTTATTCCCTTGGACTTTCATATCTCATCTTTGCTTTTATTTCATTCTGCTTAATTCTTTTTTTTTTGTTCATACATTAACGTTAAACAAAAATCAATATACAGATATAGAAATAAATAAAACTCCCAAAAGATTTATATATCACAAGATAGAATAGATAGCATTACGCTCACATTACACAATGACAAAAGTTAACGACGAAATTAAAAAAGTTGCCGAGCAATTTGAAGTCACACCAGAGATTCTTCAAAAAGGTGTTGATTTATTCATCAAATTAGCCGAAAAAGGTTTAGAATCTAACGATGACAAGTTAGGTTTGCCTATGATTCCAGCATATGTCACCAATATCCCATCAGGTAAGGAAAAGGGTGTCTTATTGGCTGCCGATTTAGGTGGTACTAATTTCAGAGTTTGTTCAGTTGATTTATCTGGTGATCATAAATTCAAATTAAATCAATCCAAGAATTTAATCCCAGAAGATATCATGAAGCATGGTACTACTGATCAATTATTCAGCTACTTAGCAGAAAAGATTGCATCATTTGTTCAACTTCACCATAACGACAAATTAGCTGAAAATACTAATGATACTTTGAAATTAGGTTTCACCTTTTCCTTCCCAGTTGATCAAACCTCTTTAGATTCAGGTACTTTAATAAGATGGACAAAAGGTTTCAACATCCCAGACTGTGTTGGTGTCGATGTTGTTCAAATGTTACAAAAGCATTTGGATGCAAACAAAATCCCGGTTACTGTTCAAGCTTTGGCTAATGATACCGTTGGTACTTTATTATCAAGAGCCTATTCTGCTGGTGAAGTCGCTGGTGGACAACAAGGTGAGACTCTTATTGGTGCCATCTTTGGTACTGGTACTAATGGTGCTTATCCTGAAAAATTATCCAATGTTAAGAAATTACCAAAGGATGTTCATGATTCATTAGTTGCCGCTGGTGTTAAATATATGGTTATCAACACCGAATGGGGTTCTTTCGATAACAGATTAGAAGTTTTGCCAAACACTAAATACGATGAAGCCATTGATGCTTCCACTCCAAACAAAGGTTACCATTTATTCGAAAAGAGAGTTAGTGGTATGTTCTTAGGTGAAATCTTAAGACGTCTTATGGTTGACTTTTATGAAAAAGGTTTGTTATTTGACGGCTTCTCTTCTACAGAAGACTTACCACATAGATTGAGAACAGAATGGGCTTTAGATTCATCTGTTTTATCCGTTTTAGAAATCGATGATTCTACTAATTTAATTGCCACTGATGTCTCTTTAAAGCAAAGTTTAAGATTAAACACCACACCTGATGAAAGATACATTATTCAACAATTAACTAGAATTGTTTCCAAGAGAGCTGCTTACTTATCTGCTATTCCATTAGCTGCTATCATCATCAAGACTGGTGCTTTAGAAGGTGTTCACAAGGAAGTTGATATTGGTGTTGATGGTTCAGTTGTTGAATTCTACCCAGGTTTTAGAGCTATGATTAGAGATGCTTTAGCTATGACTCAATTAGGTAGTAAGGGTGAGAGAAGAATCCATATTAACATTGCTAAGGATGGTTCTGGTGTCGGTGCTGCTTTATGTGCTTTAAGTGGTCAATAGGTTGTTCACAAAGGCTATTGTGATGACTCAAATCATCGACACCGGCATAAACTTTGAAGAGCTGAATATGTACTTCAAAGAAAAGCGACCATCTTGTCAATATTAGCCTATATATTTATCTTTGTACTTTACTCCCAATCTTTCATTTTTTAAAAAATTGTTTTGGGCTTTTCACTTTTACTTTCTACTTTATTTATTCTACCTTTTACCTTTCACTATTTACTCTACTTTTTTAATTTTTAAACAATAATGACCTTTTATGAATAATTTCATCTTAATTATTTCTACTTAAAAAATTACAATATAATTTGCCGCATCTAATTAAATCCTACTCTTACAATATATGTTCATAGCATACTGAATGACATTTTGAAATACAATCATTTTTGCTCCAGATAATGTAAAAACATTGACACCCATGTAATCGATATATTTGAGATTTCCTTCAGCACATGGGTCTGCTTCTTGTATTTCCCAAAATGCGATTCTTCCTGCTTTGAAGGCTAGAGGAACAGATAAGTAGTCTATGTAAAACTTTGATCCTTGTCTTGTAATAAAAGTCAATAAAGATCGATTTAGTTTTTTAGTTAGTTCACTAAACCCAATCCATATTTTTCTATTTGAAACTTAGTATAGTCTGCCTTTTGCTTAGATACAATCTTATCTGGCAATTTAACAAATTCAGAAGCGGGAGATATCAACAAGATCTGTTGAGATTCTTCTATAGAGTTTTTCTTGTGAATATTAGCAACAATAATGTCACAGATCTCATCATCTAAACTCCATCTTGCAGCGACTAGTGGATTAACTTGAATTATGAAATTGATGAATCCCTCCTCAATCGAGTTTCCATTAGTTCGCATGTTGATTATAGCATTACTCTTAAAAGGAGCCCATCCAGCAAGCTTTTCATTAGTATCCTGTTTGTCTCTAATATTGAACCCTATTTCCATACGTTTGTTCACGTGAAAAATTAACAATGGTTCACTACCGAACTTGTTTTGCTTCAAAATCAATTGTGGAGAATCTGGACCTTGTTTCAATGGGAAATTCTCCTCAAATTGATAGTTCATGATTACTAAACATGGGATCTGTTTTGAGATTCTGTCTAAAACATCATTGGTTCTAGAGTCTGGCTGATTGTTAGAAATAGTTGCTTTCAAATCATGCTTTTTGAATAGTTCAAGTATTTCATTTGAGTCTACGTTGTTGACCTGATTCTTTTTCCTTGTAGCTCATTAAAATGTTTATCAAACAACTGTAGTCTGAGAAAACTTGTTTCTTTTGGAATATGAACAATTTGAGTAACAAACATATAACATTGAATATCGGATAGCCAAATTGAGTCTCCAGCAGTAATTATAAGCTGATTTTCTTTGAAAGAGGTATTAGCTTCATCAAGTTATAGCAATTTAGAATATTGAGATGATTTCAACTCTTCCCAAATTTTGGTTCATGGCATAATCTCGAAGGTTCAAGAATAATGCCCTTATATTATTCTCATCAGTAGCAGAGTAAGGAAGTTGAGGAATTTTGGTGACGCTTTTTTGGCCGCCATGTTCACGTATAAGCCCTTGTATATCAAACAAAGAGTACTTGGAAGTAGTTATAATATTTGAAATAACTGTTTTTTCCATTGCATTGAAGACACTCGATTGATCAAAGTTGGTAATTAACATTTTATGATGATCTCAAGAAGCTTTTAGTTAACTTTTTCAGCAAATTACATCATATATATATCTTTTCACGTTGTAATCTTACTATAGTTATTGATTTCCACAGCTTGAAAATCTCCGTGTGCAACAAGCTATAAAGTCGTAGTTTTTCTTTGCTTAAGCTATAACAGGTTCCCGATCCTTGAAAAATTTATGGATCTTTCTCATATCAAAGTGAACTATCTAAATAGATCTTTTGTTTTGATAAACAAGGACATAAATAACAAAACATCATGCAAACCAAAGAGTATACCATAAATTCCCCATTTCCCGTGATTATATCATCATCATAAACAGATTGTTTTGTTGATTTTGCCCCCACGCGAATAGTGCGGACCCCCAGCTAATAAAATCCACCGGACATGTCTCTCTGCCCACCGCCGTTATATCCCGTAGTATGGTACGAGTTTAGCTAACTAAATGTAGTAAGATTTTTTTTGAAGGTGATCTTTAATTTTTTTACGTGTTGAAAGAAAAATTATATTGTTTATTTTTAAGCAAAGAAAGTAATTTATTTTTTGTATGTAAAAAGAACTATGTAGTATGTAAAAAAGATAATAATATTTTTTTTAATTTTTGAAGACCCTAAAAACGTATAAAGCAAAGTAAAAAAAAAAAAAAAGCAACCCAAGTATTAATGTAAGTCAAAGTATGAACTTAACATTAAATAAATTAAAAATAATGAAAAGATGCAATGATATGATATGATTTTTTATGATGAAATTTTCTAATGCTTAGTTATTGAAGAAGATAACCATTTTTTGTAATTTTCACTAGCACAATTAGATAATAAATCAGAGACATTAGTAGAAATCGTTCTGTTAATTGTGGAACAAGGAGAAACCAAACTAGTGTTTCTAGATTTCATAGTTTGACTATGATTACTTATGTTTAAATCCAATTTATTTGAATTCAAGTCCAAATCATTGTTATATTGAGAAGAAACAGAATTGTTCAAAAGAATTGGAGAATCATATGAAAAGTTACTCAATGGAGAATGAACTTGTATTTGAGAGTTTGATCTTGCTCTTGAAGATGAGAAAGTGTAGTTATTGTAACCAGATTTAGGTAATGTTGTAAAAGTGAAATTTGGAGTTAATAATGGTGATATTAGTTGGTTTTGAGTATTGGTTATATTATTTACATTATTATCCAATTCCATGTCTTCGACAAAGTCGTCATTGACGTAATCATAAGTATCTATACTTGAAGATTTTTTATGTGAATGCAAATGGGTATTTGGTAAATATGACAGTGATTGTGATTTAGATTTAGATTGTAAGTCCAAGACTTTACAATTTTCTGAACAGTAAACATCATTTGACTGACAGATCTTTTCACAGATCATACAGTAATCGTTGAAAGCAGACATCTTTTGTATGATTCTATGTGATATGTGATATATGAAGATAGTAGGATACTTAAATGAAGAAAAATTCAAGTAGTAGTATACCAATGGATTTATTCGGGATCAATAACTTAATAAATATTTAAACCACGTTTGAAGAAACTTTTTTTTTTGGCTCGCTAGAAATAAAAAAATAAATAGCAAAAGTGGAGAAATCGGAATAATAAGGGAGGGGCAAATTTAGTTGACGTAAAAAATTCACAGATGAGTGGTTTGATTCAGGAGAGATATATATATATATAGATTAATAAATATATCTAATAGTGAAAGTATATGCTGATCGTACGAAAGGAGGGAAGATCTAGAGTTTCAGGTTTGATGGGTAATACAGGTGAAAAATTCGGTGTAAGAGGGATATATATAATTAATATAAGGCGACCCTATTAATACACAGCTGTGACTCAGATTGTGAAAAATTAATTAGCAAACACGCGTGTCTATTGCTTAAATTATCGCGGCGTGTCGCAAACAATAGAGAAATGTGTCACACTCCATTGCTAATTTTAAAAAATTGCCCATGGTTTAACCATAGCAATTAATGTTTATTCGAGAAATCTCCGAGAAAACTTTTCAGTGGGGAAAAGTGGCATAGATGTTTAATTGCCATGTCACGTGTATATATACCCCGTTTATTTTGTTTGCCATTTGTATATTATATACATAAATATTACTTTGCGCCACAGTATATATCCATGGTGATAGGATATATCCATATGTATACACATTGAGAGGACCAGTATCAGATATGAAGGTATAGATAGCATCATCAGATTACGTTAACCCATTCCGTATATGCCACACATAAATCCAACAAAAAATGACACACCATTATCAGCAATAAAACGCTAACAATCTATCGGCTCATCAAAAAGGCGGCGGCGGCCTTTGACTTGACTCCGCCATAGTGATAAAATTATTGTGAATTCCCAGCTGGGGCGTGTGTCTTAGAATTACCGCTTTGGGCCTCGAGACGGCGGTTGTTACTCTCGGAGCTCTGTTACTAGCTCATTAGTCTCTACTAGTCTCTACTAAGAAACTTCTCGAACTGAGGGAAAACATCTTGGCACGTGACATTTCCAAGTAAAATCACTCACTTAAGACAATATTTAGCTAAGAAAGAGGCGAAGGGCTCATTAAAGTGAGATTTTTTACTCACTGAGGTTTTATATTTAAAATTCAAAAATATCCGTACACCACCAGATCAGAATAGCACCCGTGCACGCGTCCAACCTGAAACAACAGAAAATTACCTCACGCCAACTGAACCTGTCATAAAAATTAAAACCTATTGTCAAATTTATATAAATAAATTATTCTAGATTTAAGACATTTATTCTAGACTTTTCATGTTCTTTTTATTTTATTTTTTTATTTATTTGTTTATTTATTTATACAATTACTAAAAATAACTACCTATACTATGGGCGGTTACATTAATGTAACTTATTTCAAATCACCTGTTTCAAATATCAAAACTCTATTTTATTGCTTAATGTTACATAGTTAATAGTGTAAATTCTATAGAATCATATCATTTCAAAACCAAATTAGCTCTTCTACCTAAGCCCCTCTAATTAAATATAATTTATCACCATTGATAATCTCTTTCAAAACTCTAGAATTATTGCTTATAAACTTGAAATCAATTTCTTCACTACCATTTGTTAAGTCAACAATTTCATTATCACGGTAATCTCTAAAAATAGTTAATCTATCTTTAACTTCAGTCGAAACATTATTCAAATTACTGATCTTTAATTCCTCACTCGCTTTATCTAATACTTTACCAATTGGCCATTTATTAGAAACAAATAAACTGGTTTCTTTACTGGATTTTTGCATTATTTCATGTGATACATTATAATCAATATACTCTAAACTGAAATATACTCTATCACTCATTGGTATCTTCTTATCACCCTTGGCTTCCTTTTTCAATTTGTTTAATCTGATAATTTTTTCAACTTCTCTCTTCTTTGTAGAACCTAAGGTTGAACTAGAACTAGAATTGGATCCAAATAATCCACCTAGTCTTTTACCACTTGAACTTGTACTGCCGACTTTAGATGAATTTTTATTAGATA
Source organism: Ogataea sp. yHMJ1 (assembly GCA_030571015.1). Lineage (NCBI taxonomy): Eukaryota > Fungi > Ascomycota > Pichiomycetes > Pichiales > Pichiaceae > Ogataea > Ogataea sp. yHMJ1. The sequence continues at coordinate 56,011 of JAJLXB010000008.1, forward strand.
TTCCCAACTTGGTTTTCATATATTTTCGAAGCTTAATCAAAGCATCAGAATATGTTTTTTCAATATTATCACCAATTGCTTGATTTTTCAAAGTATTACTTAATTTTTGCTTATTCTCAAGATTCAACTTTTGCATTGCTTCTTCTCTGATTTTCTTCAAATCGGGGAAAACACTAGCTGATGAAACAAACTTATTAGTTCCTAATCTATCACTTCCTTGACTACTCCCCACATTTGCGGTCGGTATTTTCCTTAATGGACATACTAATTCATGTTCATTGATTAAGAATCTGTGATCTTGACAGTAAATTTCGCCCTGACATCCATTGGGGCATTTGAAAGGTAAAAAATCCAACTTGTTGCATTCTTTACAATGCGATCCTATATCCATTAACGACTGATCCTTGACTACCGACATCTTAGCTTATTTATATCTTCTTTTCCCTTTAGTAATTCTTTTTTCTTGTTCTGTACTGATTCTTCTACAGTCTAATATCTTTGGAGATTAGTATAAAACTTGAACTGGACATGTATCTCTTTATATATTTGAAGTTGCCTCCTGGGAACTAGAAGCTTCTGCCGTTTGCCTCCCAGGTACCGGATTTGTAATCTGGTCACTTGAACCCTTTTGTCACAAAATGATAAGAGACCTGACAGCCACGTCAGGTGGCAAAGGGAAAATAAAGCGTCCGAATGAGGAATCTGAAATTGCACAGCCGTGGAAATTTGATTTCTTAATTTTTTTTCTTGCTACAGCATTAAGTAATAAAAGGAAATGACAAAATTCATTGACATGAACTTAAATAAATATTGAGTAGGATATATCACTTTTGACTGTGATATAAGGCTTAAAAATTAAAGCCAAGGTTTTTATAAATACATAACCACCGTCATGTTGTGCGATTTGAACGTTCCATGGCCAGTTAATAGCTATGATACTAAACCTACAATTGCACAAATAAACAATTTGAAATCTACAATCAAGACACTGATTTCATTCAAATATAAACAAATAGCTATAAATTTCACACTTCATTCAACTGCAAAAGTCCCTAGTGACCCTAAACTTATTAATCCAATAGATATCCCAGGGTTGCTTCAAGATTTGATAGATTTAGACAAGGAAGTCAGATTATTGACTAGAATAACAATTATTATAGATGATCCTGCGCAATCTCAAGGGATAGCTAAAGTAGCTCAACATTTTGATATAATAGCTGTGAAACCAACAACGGAAAAGGCACTTATTATGTCTATTGGTAACTTGGAGATTAATCTCTTAGCTATGGAACTAGGTGAGAGACTTCCATGTTATCTAAAACATAAGACAGTAGGAAGCGCAATTGATAAAGGAATATTATTTGAAATAAGTTATAATCCATTGATTACTACTGACAACAACAACGGTAATGATAAAAGACTTGTATTTTTAAGTAATGTGAAATCTTTGATACGAGCATCAAGAAATCAAGGAATGGTTATCTCAAGTGGAGCCAAATCACCATTGGAGATAAGGAATTCAGTGGATTTGATCCAGTTGTTCAAATCAATAGGTATGAACCCCATGATTGGCCAGAAGGGGTTTGTCGAATGGCCCTTGAAGGTTATTCTTGCATCTAGGCTTAGAATTAAGAGTTATAAACAAGTTATTGGAGTCGTTGGTCCTAATGAAGGAATCAGTCTCAGTGAAAACTTGGCTGAAGTGAGTACAAGTGAGAATCCAGATGGTAATAATGTTAATAATAAGACAGACTTGAAGAATTATATAAAGAAGAGAAGTAATGAAGATATGGGTGAAAATGATGATTTGATCTCTAGGCAGACAAAGAAAAAGAAGAAGAAGATGCTAATGAAGGGAAATAATTAAAATTGAAATTTGAAAATTAATCTATATAAATAATCTATATATGAATCTATATATGAATTTATATATATATATTGTACAATAGAACATGATGAATAATCATAAAAAAACAATCTCATAGCCAGTAGTTCGTAATTTGGATCGTTTCAATTACGATTTGTATGAATATAAACATTAGATTTCTTTGTTGGAGACGTTCCATTATTAGTAGAATTTGGTTTCATTAGGGATTGTTCTTGCGACTGAGATGGTAATTTGGTCATGGGCGTAGGCACACCTTGAATTAGTTTGACCTTCTTCTTTTGTGGATATCCAGTATCCGCATGGGCAGCAGCACCTTTGCTGTTGGTTGAAGTAATATTAGATGTAGATTCTTTTGCGGAATAACGAATTTTGGATAAGTCACCGATGCTTATCTTTGTATGGTTCAGTTTATTAGTTGGATTCATGGTAGTTGTGGATTTGATATGCTTATTAGGCAGTATTTGAATTTGTCTTGCCATGTTGGGATTTCGTGGCATATTCACCTGTATAGATTTATTATTTCCAGGACTGAAAAACTTAGCTCTGGCTTGGTTTTGTAATTTTGCCTTGTGTAATAGACTAGACTTGACTGATCCATTAGACCCAATGTTCAAAGAACGAGTTGTCGTTGACCAGTGTCTTTTCTTGCTTGGTTGCACAATGATATGGTTTATAGGAATCACTTTATTCTTTTGCTTTTCAGAATAAAGATTTTTTTGAATCTGTCGAAGTTTTTCTCTAGAAATATCCTCATGCAACAATTTCTCCGTGTATAATGCGTTGTATACTTCTTTAAAGCTCTTACCTTGCCTTCGTATCTTTTCGCTCATTGATTTGTACGAACTACTGGGGAAATCCTTTGTAACTAAAAATTCCCATATCTCATCAGTAAAACCTACAACATGTGACGATTTCTCTTCTATTGCTCTCAAGAAAGGTGCTGATTTTCGCAGTAATATGGGTTTGATTAAGTGGTATGGCGTTGTACCAATGTCATTTATCAAATGAATATTCTTGATCAATTGGTTTTGACATATTTTGGTCAATTTAAGGCAACCTTTGATTTCAGGCGCTTTTTCAACTTTTGTATGCATTTTTGAAAGAGAAGCGGTCCACTGAGGTCTTTTTCCTTTGCTTTCTTCAAAAATCAAATAAAATCCCTTTCTTTCTTTACTGGAATTCTGCTATTTGAACTCTGATATTATGGTTGACTAACTGTTTTTTATGTACAAAAAATGTTTATAGTAAATTTCCTATTGGTCTTTTCTAGTATTCTTTGGTTTTTTCTCTTTGGCAAAAAAAAAAAAAAGGTAGATACCTTCTGTACACGAAATCCTTTTTATTTTAAAATATTTCTAATTTTATCACTTTTTTAATGGCCAAATGTCTTATCTATTTGTTTACAAAACGCAGTAAAACTTATTAGAAAGAAAAAACTAATTAATCCGTTTAACCTTTTCACTGTCAGGTCACGTGCAAAATGATTTGGCCCCACTAATAGCGTGTTACTAACTTCTGCAACTAAATCCATATTACCCACTCGGTGATTACAAAAAATTAAAAATTAAAATAAAATCAAAAAAAAGAAAAGAAAGAAACAAAAAAAATGGCAGGGCGCGAGCGATAAAGTCAGATTACCCAATTAGGAAGGTTGCCCGATTGGGCTTCTTCGCCGCTGCGCTCTAGTTACTTGTTTCAAAATACTGGAACTGGGGATGGGAGCAACACATCATCTGTATGCAATTGAGCTCAATTAATAGTTATATATATATATATGTAGACATTAGTCAAGCTACCCAGTAATACAGACATCAAAGAAGATTGTAAGAATACGGCCAATCGGGGTTCCGCAGACATATCAGGTCGGGACACAAAAGGTCAGAGAGGAAAAGACAGCCCCGCCGCGTTTCTTTTTCCTGCGGGATATTCTGTAGATATGTTTTGCCACTGGGAGGGGGGGGGATTATATATTTGAAGCATTCCACCTCCTTTAACATCACCTTTCCATCATCATCATCGTTGTTCTTGTAACAATTCATCCAAAAATTACATACAATTATATATTATAATCTCACACATAAACACAATTCACAATGCAAATCTTCGTTAAGACTTTGACTGGTAAGACTATCACTTTAGAAGTCGAATCATCCGATACTATTGATAACGTTAAATCTAAGATCCAAGATAAGGAAGGTATCCCACCTGATCAACAAAGATTAATCTTTGCTGGTAAGCAATTAGAAGATGGTAGAACCTTGGCTGATTACAACATCCAAAAGGAATCCACTTTACACTTGGTCTTAAGATTGAGAGGTGGTATGCAAATCTTTGTCAAGACTTTGACTGGTAAGACTATCACTTTAGAAGTTGAATCTTCTGACACTATTGATAACGTTAAATCCAAGATCCAGGATAAGGAAGGTATCCCACCTGATCAACAAAGATTGATTTTCGCTGGTAAGCAATTAGAAGATGGTAGAACCTTGGCTGATTACAACATTCAAAAGGAATCCACTTTACACTTGGTATTGAGATTGAGAGGTGGTATGCAAATCTTTGTCAAGACTTTGACTGGTAAGACTATCACTTTAGAAGTTGAATCATCCGATACTATTGATAACGTTAAATCCAAGATCCAAGATAAGGAAGGTATCCCACCTGATCAACAAAGATTGATTTTCGCTGGTAAGCAATTAGAAGATGGTAGAACCTTAGCTGATTACAACATTCAAAAGGAATCTACTTTACACTTGGTCTTAAGATTAAGAGGTGGTAGTAATTAGATAATCTAACAAACGAATTCTTTCATGAAGAACCTATTTCAATTTTGATGTGATAATTTCGAAGCTGTATTATTTATTTTAAACAAACTTTTTTTTGGTTTTTTTTTTCAATTTTTTTTTTTTTTTCAATATGTAATATCATTAAATTATAATAAACGATTTATTTATTACTTAATTCTCTATGTTTTTGTAAAAATCATTCAAACACTCTATAAATTAGCTAAAATTACTCTCAATCTCTGTGTTGATGACAGGATTGGCATTAGCTTCTTGTATTTTGCGAATATAATTTATTAATTGATCGACATCATTTTGATCACTTCCTACCCTTTTGAGCAATTCAACACAGGATTTCGTGAGTCTAATGAATTGAGTCATGACATTTTGAAGAACACTCTTGAATTCGTCTTGATCGTCAAAAATATCTAACTTGACTCTTTCCCATACAGAAATCACCTGCTTATTGATACGCTTAGCAGTTTCATCTCCAGATTGGTAAGATAGTTTGGCTAATTTATCAAATACTAATACCAAAGATTCGCAGATACATATTTTGGATCTCCATGAGATAATGACGTATTCTGAGGCATAAATCTTTTCAATAGAGTTTAACAGGCATTCTAATAATTCTGGAGAACTGTAGAAGTTGAGCTCTTCATTGACAGAGATGGCTCCTCTAATATTACGCAATATTTCCAATCTTGAGTCTTCTCTTTCAACGTTTTCTCTAGATGATCTGTTAATTTCCTTTAATTTCCTCTTTTTGTTTCCATCATCAACATCCATTGCATCTTCATCTTCTGAATCCTGAAAGTATTCGTCAGATAATAATTTATCTGTGATCTCAACATATGTTGGTATTAATTCAGGATTGGAGTCTGGGAAAGTAGCGATGAAGCGACCAAGAGACAAGATACTATGTCTTTGATATTCCTTATTGTTTCTCTTTGCCTCTACTAAGACAGTCTTGCTAATGATTTCTAATAGCTCAGAATCACCAAGGAATTGTTCAGATTTTAAAGATAAGGAAACTAATGAATCTAAGATATTCTCTTTACCCTTCCATGATCTACCTTTACATGCCTGAATCAAAACTTTGAATAAATCACTAGTAGTTTCAGCATTACCTAAATTGCTACCACCGCCCAACTTATTGGTAGCTTCAACTATACTTTTTGCACAAACTTGACGAATTTCAAAACTTTGGGATTCAATGTTACTTTTCACCAGCTCAATTATTTCATTCAAATAAAGCTTGATAGCGCCTGCACCACCAGTTGAATCAGACCATTCTCTTTCAAATGGTTTAGATACTTTAGTATTGGAATCATTTTTAGCTATGAAATCCAATGGTAAAAATGCAGAAGCCATGGATTGGAACTTATCACCGGAATACTTAGCAACAGATTCACTTGCAATACCAGCAATGTATTTCAATCTCTCATCTCTTGTAGAGTTGGAAGAGCCAGCAGAATTGTTATCAACGCCAGATTCAAAATAGAATTTACTAATCTTATCAGCAAATTTTCTGGTTTGATTTACACTTGCTATTCTACAACAGTACCCACAAGCAGTTGCATATGATGCAGCGATGGTTTCATTTTTATCTTTCATTTGAGAAGATGCCAATTTAAGAAGTCTATCGCCGTAATTCTTAGCAATGAAAATATGTCTAATGACTAAAGTAACAATCACTTTTGAACCAGCAACTTTAGATGGTAATCCAACGGATCTCTTAACACCATTTGATAAATGGACAATAAAGTTTTCCATGAGGGAGTCATCTAGCAAACCCAGTAATTTCTCGATGGCTTCCATCATAGGTGATGTACCAACACTTTGCAATCTTCTGGAATCTATATCATCTGCCTTTAAGTTATACTTATCAGCATTTAAAGTCAAATAATTGATTATTTGAGGCTCAATAGTTGACATTAATACAATCATTTGTTCTACCATATCACCAACAAATGGCTTCAATGCATGACTTGATGATTTGGACAGTTTTAAAATTGTATCAAATGCAAATGATCTGACTTCTTCAGATTCTGCTAATAGACCATTGTTACCCAATAAGAAAGGAATCAATTGTTGTAAAACATGGTTTGACCTTTCTGAAGTACTTAAAGACCCAGAATCCGAGGAGATGGATTTAACCATTGTAGATGCTAAGTAACGAGTCAATGAATTACCTTGCTTTCTAACACTATCCTTAATATCATCCATTACTCTAAAACTCATTGTCCAGATCTCCTCTAGCTTACCTTCGTATTTCTCCAATGGTAAACTAGATAAAAGATCCTGTAAAGCGGTAGTACTTGCCTGTCTTACTCTCCATTCTCTTGAACCCATTGATGTGATTAGATCTTTCAAAATCAATTCAAAATTACTGTTGATCACAGAAGATGAGTCATTGATCAAAGTGTTCCAAATTTCATTCATTGAGTCTGAAACGGCTTTACTTGGATCAAATCTGTACCTAAACAGCTTCAAAATAAGTCTTGAAGATAAGTTCTTGTCCTTTTTCAATAAATCATCCAACTTCGACTTGGTTAAAACTGCACCTAAACCAAATGCAATACCTTTTCTGGATGACCATAATGCTGAATGTTGGGCTAATGACATAAATTTGTAAACCAAACCAGGGTCACCAACTTCAGAGGCTAGGTTTAAGATATCTTTGTATGTAGACACAGAACCGTCACCAGTATTTAAAACACCGGATTCAAATAAAGTAGTATCATGATTCATGGTTTGAGAGCTCAATGCCTTTGTCTTGTTAGAATCTGTGAATGAAACCAATAAGTTATGAACCAAAGTGTCTTTCAAATCTGTGTCACCCATTTCATAGATCATATTTAGACCACGAGATGCACTTTCTTGAATGATGTCGTCTCTTTCAGTTAAGAATCTCATAAATGCAACATGGATTTCTTGTGAATGCTCTTTAATAATAGGTGAATGGCCACAATATTGGGTCAATGAAAGAAGCCAAATACAGCATGCCTTTCTCAAAGCAGGTTTGGTGTTCTGACATAATTTGAGAACGTGTTTCAATATAGGTTTGAGTCTATCGTGATGCTTTAGTAGCTTTTCTTTATCTTGATTGATCACCTCTACCTTTCTCTTCAAAAATAAAGAGTCCCATCCAGATGCCAGGACACTTAATGCTTCACCACTTGTAAAGAAATAATCGATTTGTTTGTTATTATGATTATCAAATATTAGTTTTTCAAATGAGGTGACATCCTCTTCTTCTTCCATCTCATTATTGTTCTCAGTAGATTTGTCACCGACAGAAAAACCAAGATAAGCCCAAGCTATGGTGGCACGTTCATCACTTTTCTTTATCATAGGTTCAATCTTATCTTTGAAAGTGGCAAGGTATATCTCAGTCTTGGAACTTATTTTTAAAGATGGAGTAAATGCACCAAAGAGGATCAATTCAGATAATCCGTCGATAGCCAACTTTTGTTTCAAAGAAGATCTCGATTCTAATTGTTCAAATATGGAATCTGTGACTTTATTGAACAATTTCTCTGTTACTAATGAGTTTCTTCTTTTCTCATTAATGATAACTCTTGACAAAGTAAAACCTAAACTGAGAGGATCACTGATAGAAATCAGATAATCTAAAGTCTTCAAAATGTCTGAATCAGAAGTGGCCTTGGATGAGCATAGTAACGAGATTATCCTTGATAAAGACAAATGGATCTCTTCAGAGGAGTTATAGCTTGGGATATCTAAGCACGATTCAAATGAGTGTAACTTATCAGCAAATTTGTCCAACGTAGTTGAATCACATATTGAGAAAATCTTGAGTAAATATCTAAAAATTTCATGCTTGTTCTTTTCGTCTTTGATGGTCTTATTAGAGATACATTCATTGATCATAATACTGATAAATATTTCCAAGGAGGAGTTATAACCTTGCTCAAAATCACCATTCATCATAATGTCATCCCCGTCTAAATCAACATTTGAATCAGATGTTGATAGTCTCAATAATTCTTTTGCAAACAATTCATTAACTGTATTATCAAATATCAAAGCCTTGTCTAATCTATTAGCCCAGTCTTGGTCTAGTGTAACCACAGTTGTGGATTCGCCAATAGCTTGCATTACCAAACATTGGTAAGTGAATTCAATAGCTTTGAAAAAATTCAAGTGATCAGCATACTGGGAATCCTTTTCTCTCTCCTGGTTAAGTAAACTCAATTGACGAACCAGTTGATTGAATTCTGGGAATTTAAAATTTTTGGCTGTTGCAATGTCAAATTGACTCTTTTGAATTCCTAAATCTAAAGAATCTGAAGTTTGCAAAATATTGAACCAATATGGATTCAATCCCTTCTCAGCTTCTTCTTGAGTCATTGATGAATCGGAATCTGTTAATCCGTAAATACACAGCATTCTAGCCTGGGGATCATTGAATGGAAGTGCGTGATTTATAAATTTGATGGCCATATAACGTAGAGCAGCAACATTTTCTTTACGGACCAGGTTATTCGAAGGGGAATTAGAATTCATTGTCGATAACAAGATTCCTTTCAAATATTCCAGTAGTTCCAGCTTTTGTGAATCAGTTAATTTTGGTAAATGAATAGTAAGACCACCCAATGCTTCAACAATAGATGTCCTCAAATCTGAAGAGTCACGAGATAGAGAATCAAATAAGAACTGAATAAAGGAAAGATCGTCTAATTTTGGTGATTTTCTAAGTATCAATCCCAAGGCTTCATATTGGTAACTACGTTGGGCAACCATCACTTGATAATTTGATTTTGAGCCTGAAAATCCCATTTCTACTTCTTCTAGTTGTAAATTTGCTTTCAACTGTGCAGCTATACCAACATTCAATTGAGTTGAAGAAGAAGAAGAAGAAGAAGAAGAAGAAGAAGCATCGGGTTCGGTAGCGGTGATGGTAGTAACCCATTTGATGAATTTGATGGTGGTCTGCTTCAATTTAGCATAATCTGAGTTCAATCCAATAGATGACAAAACACCAACATGAGGAGATTTAGCGGCTCTTTTGGATTGACAGCAGTAACTCATTAATTTTTCTTGTAGTTGTAATTTCACTGGTGGTCTGCTAACAGCCAAATCGCCAATGAATAACAAGATCAAAGAGTCAACAATATATTCATCTTCGTAATCAATAGTCTCACGTTTGAGCATTGAATTTGCCAATTCTTGAATAGAAGAAGACGAGTCTGCAGATGCGATAATCATTATTAGATTATGATTGGGATGCCAACCGTACTCTATGAATCTCAGGATACTTTGTTTGTAATTTGTTAAAGTGCTTGAATCAAAAGTGACACCAGCATTATATGTGAAAAACTTGCAATCCTCGTTTGATAATCCTGGTAATGTAAAAGAAAGTGGAATTGTTCCTGCCTCTGTTAGTGGTATTGGTTGCAATAACATGAATTTAGAGAATTTATCTATCAAGTAATGTTCGTCCCCTGTGTCTGGTTTTTCATCATTTTCATCTCTGAAACCCAAAAACTTTCTTATTTCTTCAGGTTTAACTGTTGCTCTATCTTGAACTTTCCATGATGATGAGATCAACTTACACAATACATTGAATAATCTGGCAGCCACAGATTCTTTCATTTGGGAAATACCTTGTATAACTACAGGTATCAGCTGCTTTTGTTCGTCTTCTGAAATTCTTGTAATTCCCTTAGACATAAAAAGCAATGAGTATGACTGAACAGAGGTAGGATCTACTTCTGTGGGAAGATTAGGTGTCTTGACTTGTTTGAGCAGTGCTTCTAATGGTAATTTGACACTGGGGCTTGAGTTGATTCTAGTAAATAAGTATTTCACAATTTTACCGATTTGAGTACGTACTTTGGCATGTTTTGAAGCAAATTTGAGTAACAATGGACAAAGGTATACGGATAATGCTTTTTCAAAAGTTGCATCTGTGTTGGCTAATGCTAATCTTAATTCTACTTTTTCAACTAATGAATATTCAGCCAATTCTGCAGATGCCGATGATGGTTCAACCATATTGAAACTGTTTTAGTAGGCCTATTATGAATTCTTAGAAATCACTGATATGATGAAATCGAAGTTATTTAATTGTTATAAAGAAAGATAATCAACAAGGGTAGATTTGCCCTCCAATTGAGATTTCCCCCCAATTTGTTATTGTTTTACCGAGTATATCAATCTATTCTCGATGTTGATAGCTGAACAATAAATAAAAGATTGGGGGCGAATTTTCCACGGCAGTGCACTAATAGCGTGGACTTTGATTCATATATAATAGATAAGGCGGTTTATTATGTACGGGGGTAGATAAGAGAATTAGCTAACATGTAATGGATTCTTTATTTCCAAATTTCATATACTGAGTTAGAGTATATTTTGTCTGCGTTTTCATTTAAGGATTTATAGTTTTGTTTACCATCGATATATTCTTTGAATAATTTAGAATTGTTGGGAAAAATGATGTATTTCATATCAATGGCTCGCATACGAGAAACACATTCTTTAGCAGCTAGTAGGATGATTGAAATGTATTGATCTTTCTCTAAATATGAGTCATCTATAAAACAGTAATAATTACCATCTATCTTTGTATACGATTTATCTATCTTGTTGAACAAACTCTTGTATCTTTTCAAACTTTTGGGATTTGAATTTATATTTTCTTTGAAACCAGCTTGATTTTGAGAAAGATAAGCGATAAGAGTTTCAAAATATTTGATTATATCAGTTGGCTTTTTAGGTAAAGTGTTGTTTATTATACGTTGAGTTCTAGCTAGGCCATGTAGTTCATGTAAGTTCTGGGATCTATAAGACTGGCTATAAATGGTTAATTTGTGGTTTAGTTGATTTATCAATACCTGTGGGTCACCAAACTCATTCCTGTATTGAGATAAAGAAAAATACCCTTTTCTGTTGTTAGATGGAAGTTTTTGTAATTTCATTGGTTTTGGTCTATGAATAATTTTATCTTTTATCTCTGTATAGACCTGATTAGGTAAGATATTTTCTTGGTCACTTGTGGTTGATACATCTTGAGATAAATGCGGGGTAGTGGTTCTATATGGTTTATTGATTTTTGATGAAGAGTTGTTGTTTTGTCCAAAGAAATTGAAAAAAGATGATTTTTTTTGTTTTAGTTCAAAAGAAACTTTGGATGACATTTTAACATTAGAAACAAACTAGTTTAAAATTTATATATTATACGATAAGTCATATCTCTTATACCTTCATTTGATCTATTATTGCCTATTTATGTATATACTATATGTACCTATATGAGCTCACGTACATCACATCCACACACACACACACACACACACACACACTTTCTCCACAGTTTGATCTGACACTCCCATCAAACACTTCTGACGTACCTCCCATGCACCTCTCCTGCATCCTTTTCTAATGTTAAAGCATAAATGTATGGCAGACCCTGTAGAGAACATTTTTTAGCCACTGCAACAACCCGGGCGGTGCGCATCTTTATCCTCCTACGTGCCTTAACTTAACTCAACTCAACTGGGATTGAGTTCCCTGCTAAAAACAAGAAGGAAAAAAAAGGGGGGAAAGGGCAAAGAATGTTTGTAAACAAAAATGTTTGATACTTTCATAAACAAGTCTCCATCACTAACTGCTTCAAAACACACTTTCCCTTAGCCAAAAGCACCCACTACCACCTCTTTCCTCACCAATTAACTACACCATTAGATATAATCCATTCCGGAGCTTCAAGTTATCTAGTCTGCAACAGAGTTATTGAAAAATTAAGCATACTTCCTCTTGTTCGAATTTAAATAGTGCAGTAATTTTCCCAGTAATTCTCAACAAGAAGAGTGAGTGACAAGTCAGATTCCCATTTCCCTTGTTATAACAAGTGGGAGTATATAAAGCTGTCATTTTCCCCTCTTGTCTTCACAAATCTTGTCTAATGTAGTATATAACTTATCTTTTGTTTTTTCTTTGTCTCTCTCTTTTTCTTCTTCCTTTCTTTATACATATATCTCCTCTTGTGCTTTAGTCTACACAACTCTCGAGACAAACAACAACAAAACCCAATCATCTTCTTAGCTGTTTGCTTGTTACTTGTTTCTTGCTTTTGTGTTTGTGCTTCCTGCTCTACCCCATTTATCCACCTGCTTCATCTGAATCATTTTATATTAGTTTTGTTTGCTTTAACTGCTGCAACATTTTTGCATTGCACATTGTTTCATTCCAATCATGCCTCCTGCTAAACCTCAATCTCAAAATCATAACTTCTACGCTTTGAAAACTTGTACTAATTCAACAAGTAATTTTGGAAACACAGTTAAAAATCCAACTAGCTCATCTACTTTTAACACTAATTCTAAAAAATGTAAGTCAAAACCATTTGATATTATTTCTTCTAAATCATATGATCCAGTCAGTGATTCTTTTTCTAAACTCCCAGATTCAAGAACTTCAATCTCCTCTCTATCTTCAAATGACATGTCACTCTTTGATAATAAAGAAACTCTGACTACTTTTTCTGAATCTGAGTCGGATTTAGATCTGGAACTTGATCTAGGTGATTATGTTTATCAAAAATCTATCTCAATGAATCTTACCTCTTTGACTATCTCCACTCTTTCTTGTGCTACTACTACTTCTTCTTCTTCTGTTTCTTCTTTTCAAGATACTAATATTGACACTTATATTGATACTCATATAGTTACTACTACAGTCTCAGAATTTACTTCTCCAGCAATTGTAAACTCAAGATTATATGATGAAAATAAAGAAAATCTAAATAATTTAGATACAAAAATTGCTGTTACTTCTAACACAAATATTGTTGATGCTAATACAAAACTGTCTACCACTAAGAAACAGTTTGGTTCAATTGCTTCTTTTAATGCAAAACCTCTAGCTAAAGAAAAATTGAAAGAATTTAATGCTCAACAAAAAGTAGATTCTGATAATTCAAAGAAATTTACAATTGGTAAATCTGCTACTGATATTCTTGATGAGATTGCTAAAGGTCATCTTGAGTTTTTCACTGATGATGATCTGGAAGATAAGAATATTGATAAAAACAGTAGCAAAGACTATGATGAAGATAAAGGCGAAGGTGTAAACCTACACAGGGATAAGGATGAGGATGAAGACAATGATAAAATTAGTGTTATTAATAATCACGATAATGTAGTCCTTTTAACTTCCTCCTCTGCTGCAGAAGAATTTGACTTGACTAATTTCAAAGGTAGACCTTCATCCTGTGTATTTGTTGCTAGTTTATCCTCTAACTTATCTGAAGATGATTTGGCACATTCAGTTAAAAACCATTTTAAAAAATGGGGTCAGCTTGCTTTTGTTAAGGTTTTAAGAGATCCTGCTAATCGCCCATATTCTTTTGTTCAATATACAAATGATGCTGATGCCAAGAGAGCTATTAAAGAAGGTCAACATTCTGTTCTCAACGGTAGAACAATTAGATGTGAAAAGGCAAACGTTAATAGAACGCTATATTTGACCTCGTCAATTGTTGGAAAAAAATTGATTAAATCTTTTGTTAAAAAAATGTTGTCCGAATATGGTGAAGTGGAAAATTTGATTACTTTAGATGAAAATGAGGAGTACGTTGAGTTAACTGATTCAGATTCTTCAGATATGTGGTTTGTTAGATTTGTCTTTAGAGATGAAGCAATCAATGCTTTTACTTCTTTAAAGGAAAACAAAGAGTATACAATCCAGTGGGCTAGAAACATTGATCTAGATGAAGAGGATGACGGTCCAAATGTCGTTATTGACAAGTTCTCTATTTTTGTTGGTCAATTAGACCCTTCCATTACTAAAGAAAAACTAATGGAAAGATTTAAAAGGCATGGTAAAATCAAAGAAGCGGTATTGGTTAATAGAGATATTCTTAATTTTGCATTCATTAAATATGAAACTGAACTTGGTGCTGCGACTGCCGTTGAAAGAGAAAATCACTCAACTTTCAAAACAAAGACTATTCAGGTTCAATACCGTGAGATGTTCAAGAATTCCAAATTGAAGACCCCTGATACACCAAAATTAACTTTAGCTCCCCCACCAGTTCATTTCCATAGGAAGAACAGACCAAAACCTCTTTTTAATCCCTTCAAGTCTCACCCTGAATCTTATCATTCTTCCCAAAGATTTACTATGGCTCCTATAGGTGGCTACCCCAATACTGTTTATGTTAATAATAATCACAGAAGAAATTCTTTTAATAATTTTGGAATGAAGCCAAACTATAGTCAACGTGACTCTAATTATTATTATAATAATAATAATAATAATAACATTACATCCACAAACACAGCCAACAGTAACAATTCCAGTCCATACAAGACTCAAGGTTATGGCTTTAGATCCAAGAAAGAAAGAGGTCCTAGAAACAACAAGAATTGGAATTCAACCTATGATAACGATAGTCGTTCTCCCAGAGATAGATTTGGTAATAATAAGTTTTCTCCATTTAATTCCAATAGCAATAATTCACTTAGATCATTCAATTCGTCAGATGAGATCAATAAATCAAATAGGGTTGGCAAATCAAATAAACAGAATAATTATGAATACAAAAAATATACCATTGGTTCTCTCCGTGCTGCTAAACCTGCCACTAGTGCTAATTCTGATAATTGTTCAAGTTTGCTACCTAATGATCTACCTTCAAGTCCTTTGACCGAAACAGAAGAATTGGCCAGCCCTGCTCAAACCTCAAATAAGTCATTCACATTAGACAACGGCTTGAAATCAAATTCCTATGCTCATTCGAACGATACCGATAATTATGATGATGATAATGATAATGATGATAATGATAATGATATTAATTATTCTTCAATATCTTTCAGTAATAACATGAATGTGAATATGAATCAAAAAAAGAGTAATTTCGGATCTCCTTCAAACTTACTGGACTATGAAAACTCTCCCCTTATCCCTCAACCAATCTATTATTATGTTGCGCCTCCCTCTAAGGATATGCATCAAGTTTATTCGTATACTTTTGATCTACCAGCGACTAATTCCCCCATGATCCCCAATTCAAGTCATCAAACCATGGTTCCTCCTCCTTCGGCAACTTATTACCCAGCTCCACAGTTCCAAATGGGTCCGCCACCATCTCATATGCATCCTGGAGATCCAAACGGTGGTGGAATACCATACTATATGTATTATCCACCACCAGCTGTTACTGCTCCTTATCAAATGCCAGGGGGTGCGGTTGATGAAACTTATATGGCTCCCCCAATTGGCAATAAACCTGGTAATTTGCCAAAGTCCGTTGTGGGACTTGGGATAATGAATCTCCAAGCAGGCCTTGGTGATGCTACAAATAGTCTTGGAGAATTAGATATTTCTTTAAATAATCATATGTGATGACTATTGAACTAATACTTGTTCATTTCTTTGCTTCGCTTTGCTTTGCTTTTTACTTTTGTTTTGATTTTGTGTTTATTGTGATTGCTCAACTAATTTATTAGATCGTTACCTCTGTTCATTTACTTATTTAATCAGTATTTATTATTTAATAGTTATTGTTATATTTCTTTTCTTAATATTTAATTTCTAATTCTAATTTTTGTTATTTTTTTAGCACGCTTTTTTATGTTGTACTAGAGAACAGTGTATAATGACTTGGTTAATTTTTTGATCGAACTTCCATAGATTGCTTATGAACGGATCAACATAGACAGTGCATTTTTGTATTACTGAAAAATCAAATATATGTAGTAGGGGTTGAATATGGAGTGGTGAAACCTCATACAACAGTAGTAAGGCAAATAGTCGTTCACTAACCAGAAGCTGGAGTAAAATGAATAGGAGTGGTATAGATAAATAGATAGATAGATAGATAGTTACAAGATTATAGATATTGCTTGTGCATTAAATTCCTTAGTTGTAGATTCATATAATTAAGCTATATTGGCTTGATTGGACTCAGACTAAAAAGCTCTTGATTAATAAGTTTTTTTTATTTTGTTTTCAAAATGATGCACTGTCATCAAGATCATTTATTTTCAAACTCATTTGATGAAGTACAAGAGAATCCTAAATCAATGGTTTTTGACATAATGAAAACCTTGGGATCGGTTACCGTGAGTAACAGTGAACTGTTGAAGGCTAAGAGTACAAGAGGTATACATATACGACCACAATCTGATTCTACAGCTGCCACTGGATTAAGCTCTTCATCCAATGGCGATTTCGTGTTTGATCCACAAAGCGTTGCCGAGAAGTTTTATAGTGGTATATCAACTTCAGAGAATCCAGAAAAGCCATGGCGTCAAGATGACAAGTATTTCCAGACAGTGCATATTTCATTGGTTGCATTTATTAAGATGTCATTGCATGCTAGATCAGGTGGATCTATTGAAATCATGGGTGTTATGACGGGGAAAGTCTTCGGTAAGGATATGGTCATCATGGATTGCTATCCCTTACCTGTGGAAGGATCAGAAAGTAGAGTGAATGCCCAGAATGAAGCCTATGAGTTTATGTTACAGTATTCTGACGCATTGAAGAGTATCAAGGGCCGTGAGGAGAACATTATAGGTTGGTACCATTCGCATCCTGGGTTTGGATGTTGGTTAAGTGGTATAGATGTACAAACACAGGCTTTGAATCAAGGTTTCCAAGATCCTTATGTGGCAATTGTGATTGATCCAGAGAGGTCAATTAAGCAAGGATTAGTAGAAATTGGTGCTTTCAGAACTCTACCGGAGAAAAAGGGAAGAAAGGAAAGTATAAACACTAACAAGACTACTAATAGTACTAATAACAAGGATAAAGATTTGGGATTTCATTCGGATAAATATTATGCTTTAGATATTAAGCTTTTTCTTAATGGAAAGGATAAACAGTTGCTGGAGCTTCTTAGTAATGAATTTTGGTTTAATTCATTAGAGAATTTCAATAAGGAAGATTACAGCAAGTTGATGAACAAACTCAATGTTTTAAAAACTTCCTTGTACAAAGAAGAAAGCGAATTGCTAGTAGGGTTTAACACTCGCTCTATACGTAGTGATATAATGACACTGAGGCCAGGGAATCCAGGTATGGCTGGGAATAGAAGGAACAATAGGTCTTTGCCCAATGAGAAACTTAAAAGAAAATCATTAATGTCTTCATCTAGAAGTGATGATTCAGATGATGAACTCTCTGATTATTACGAAGGCAGTTCCAATAACATAGGAATTAAAATTGGGCAGACAAGGCAGGGAAGACCTTTGAGCTATGATCAAGCAACAGGACAGCAGGATGCGAAAAGAAGATCAATTGAGAATCCACAAGTCTCAATGCCAAGTTCGAGTTCATGTCTGAATTCAGAAAACAATGCAAGTGCTCAGTCGAAGCGTGAAAAGGAAAGTGTTTCAAAGGAAGTTTCCAAATCAGTAAGGGATCTACAAATGTTGAGTATTCAGTTAATGAAACGTGAGTTGGTGAGAGATGTTCAAGAGGATTTGTTTGGTTTGTAGGTTTTATTGTAATTATTACATTTTGCATAGTTTATGGTTAATGAAAAATGCTTGCTTTTTTTTTTAATTTGTTTTGGCGACTCAGCAAAGATAAGGTAAGCTTCAATGCATTATCATCATTATTGTATTAATTCTAGCTATATCATTATTACACCCAATTATATATATATACGCTGATAACATGATCCCCTAGGTCAACTTTCAGCTTTTTCTTCCAACTCAACCAATATTTTGAAGGGGTTAGTGTCTGGAAGAATAGATGATGGAGATCCAGGTGTATACTTTCTCCTTAATGGACTCTCCATTTGTGTGCTATCTTTATCTATAGGTATTGGCGTTGTGGTTATGGATAATGGACTACTCATCTTAGGAGATGGAAATTGATTACCTGAAGGTCTGAAGATATGTCTTGAATAGGAATTCTGTTGAGGACTTATAGGAGAACAGAATGAAGAAGAAAAAGAAGAAACATCAGTATTTATTGATAAGGATAACGGTGTTGATTTGGTGGGCATCGTTAAGCTTCTTACCATTTCTCCATTATTCGATTTAGAAATCACATTTGATTCTGATGATGGTTCTTTCATCAATATGTTTCTTAACTTATTAGAAATCTTATTAGGTTCATCATAATCTTCTTCTTCCATTAAAGTAGTCAACTTGGAAGAACTTTTGCCCAGATGCTTTTGTGAATTGGTTGTAGGAGGAAGAATGTTTGAAAATGTTGATTTAGGTGGAGAGTTGAGACCAGATAATCCAACATAAGAAGACTTGGGTGAATTGCCATTTCCTCTTACGTGATCTTCTTCATCACTACTTACTGAATCAAAAACATTTAATGACCCAAATATTTGAGACCTATTGATTTCTAAACTTTTCACTGATCTTTCTGCTCTAGCAGATAAATTTGATTTTCTATTAGTCAATCCAAAATCCAAAACTTCTTCAATATCAATAGCATCAGAATTGCGACGATTATCAATGCCATGTCTCTCTGAATCATGGAATCCGGGGATAGACATCTCTGATCGTAGTTTATGAAAATCAACTCTTTTCTGCTCTAGTAATTTTTCATCATCTAACAATTTCAAAATTGATTCACATTTCTTTTTGATACTCGATATTTGTTTACTTATATCTTCGTGCTTTAGTGTCAATTTGTAATTGATGGGATAATCTCTTTTATACTCAATTAAAATAGATCTTATTGATCTACACCAAGCCACAAAATCCAATGAGCCAACCTGCAGCATAAATTGGATAATAGTCAAACTTTTCAAGACACATTTCCATTCTTTCTCTTTTTCTTTACTTGCATGTCTTAACCTTTTATTTAAAACCTTTGTGATAATTTTTAGATCACTGGACTTGTGGGATAAAATAGCTAATTGATTCAGCTCTGTTCCAGTGGGACCCCAGCTATCACTATATGTTGCCTCTTTGATCAATTTCTCAGTAGAAGTCCCCCCAGAATTTCTCAGTTTGTCAGTCAATCGTTTGTGCATCTCGTTATGGATTGATTTCCCCCAGTTTTGATTAGGCCAAGCATATAATGTGAGTTTTCAGTTCAATATATTTCAAATATGATCCCTTTCCCATTTACTCGGGGACTGCCCTTTGCGATTGTGTTTTCAATTCTTTAAATTCGTTTGCCTTCAATCGGTTCGGTCCAATGCTTTTGTTTGTGCCAAGTAAATAATTAAATGATAAAAAAAAGTGCACAAATGTAGTAATTCTCTCTAAAAATCCGGTAATCAGATCAGTTGTATGCTTAGATTCTCTCTTGGCTTGTTTGATAACAAAATAGTGTAAATATACATAAATACAGCCGAAGGTTCCCTAAAGCTCTTTTCTATGCCTTGATTTTTTTTCTATTGTGCGGCGTTCTTGCTCGCTTATGTGATCGTGTTATACCTATTCTAAGTGTAGAGCTTGTATTATTAATATTCCTTACCTACATCAGTGCACCACATTTATTATATTTATTACTTTTCTATAAAAGGAAGAAAACTTATATATATTTTCATATACTAATAATTATTATTTATCATAATATTATATATCACAACTAATAGTTAATAGGGACGGTTTACGTACTTTTAATCCATTAGAATAACATTAACATAACTGGAGTTTATATTACTAGTATATCCTCTGGAGATCTAACCGGCTTATTGTTTTAAAAACAATATATATAAGTCGTGAGAATACCATATTATTTGTCGACAAGCGCAGAATTAGTGATACTTGATCTAGCCTCTATTGGTTTAGTCTACACACATATACATACCATATTCAATTTATTACATACTCAGACAAGCCTGGGGATGTGTAGATTGTCTTAGTCTCACCTTTTATTTTCAAATAATTAGGTTCTTTGTTTGTCTAAAATAATTTCTACACTAATTTGGACTCGGTTCAATACTTATCCTTCATAGTCTGGCTCATGTGCGATATACAAGAACAACACATTTCAGGAAAATTAGGGAATTATTTTTGACAGTGAAGTAATAAGATGTTTATCATGGCTGACTCAGTAGTGAAGTATATATATATGTGGATATGTGTGTAATAAAGGGTCTACTGTGCAACTAGCACGCTAGTCGCGGTTTCTTGTTGCCACTATTGTCTCCCACCGCCCACACCACACGGGCTGGAATCTCTAAAAGCGGCGTAATGCCGAAGCCGAATAAGGTTACGAATGCGCATTATTATTAATTATTCCTAGTCAATCAATTCTGACCGCCCATAAATAATAGTTTCTCCTTTTTTTTTTTTTTTTTTGCCAAGAGGGCCCCTGTCTTTCGATATGCGGAATTGCATAGGCTGTGAAAGTCAAAACCATTCTTATATATATTCAAATTATACATTTACTCTTACTATACTCTTATACGCATATAGCGTATGCTCTTTACATAAATCACACTTGTGCGTATATGAATTCAATGTTCTGCCTTTTTTTCCGCCTGAAAAGTGGGCACGCCTGTCTTGGCCCGCCTGAAAGAGAAGTTATTTGTGCTATTGTATAACTGCAGGTGATGAGGCGTGATTAATGAATAGTCTAAAATTGTCTCTGCAACAATTTTGGCATAGCGCCAAAAATTAATTAACAAGAAGTGATTAGCTGAGTATCACCAAATAGGAAAATCCACAGACTTCTCAGCACATGGAATGGGTTCATTTGATGTTTTGAGATGTCTATGCTTTCTTTCCTCTATTTGCTTTATCGTGACTTTAGTTTTTTTTTGTCTTGTATATGGGTGTTACTCTCTCATTGTCTACTCTTCATGCCCGAGTTATATCATTATATTAAAAGCTTTACAATGAAACGCTTTAGCCTGAGAAAGAAGCATCATATGATGTTGCTTATCGCTATCTCTACCACATTTAGCATGTATATCCTTTTCCATTTATGGCTGAGATTCTCTGAATTGGAAATGGATGAGGTGGACTTGACAACAGAGACTCACCATAGTAATGATCCTAAGTTAGAAATGGTAAATGATATTTTGGAAAGTCTTAAAATTGATCCTTACCCTAGTAGAGAAGATGCAATTACATTTTACGATTATTTCTTGACATCCGAGACAAAGGACAAATCTCCAGTGTCAGATTTTGTTAAAACCTCCAACTATTCAGAGTATTACTTAAAGGGGTTCACCGGTTTATCAGATCACTTTGATTTGGAAGACATAAATTATGACGTTAAAAGTTGTGCTGACTTTAATTACTCACCTTTAAAAGAAAATCAACTGCATGTCTCTAAATATATACCGCTAAATGACGATTTCAGGCAGATTGTCAAAGAGTTAAAAGCATCAATTTTTGCACCACTTTTATCACGTGGAAGAGATAAAAGAGATGAAGATGACAAATTGGACTCCGAAGCTGAAACAGATGAAAGCGAAGATAAAGATATTGATGATCTAGTAAGTAAGATGGCAAGATTTGGTGGAAGCTCTGTTTGGCTACCTGAAGTAAAGGCCCATCTTGTAGCTTCAAGAGTTTTATACGCACCAGACGGTAGAGGCTCACCTATTTCAAGTTTTACCAGATTACAGTTGTTTGACACTGAGTTTAACGAAATAAAAGGAAGAAGAGTGAAGTATAGTGATATCTCATATACCGAAATGCATGATTTTTTCCAATCATTAGGTGGTAATTTTGTAATTTCCGATCAATTCTTGGATCAAATATCAATGAAGCTTCCTTGTATATTGGAGATTCCAAACTATCCTGAGGAATTTGAATATCTATTAGGACCTGAAGATCCACGACTAGCATTAATGCCCTCTGATAATGATACAGTTGAGCCCATTATTGTTTACAATATATTAACTACTGAAGGAAGAATCATGCAATCAGTATTTCCATTGCGTAAACCTGTTGATCAAGAAAATAGATTTAAAATTACAAACTTCTCAATTAGAGGTCAGGAGGGTCCAATGGAAACTCAAAAAAACTGGATTCAGTTTTTTAGTCGTGATGTTCAAACTTTATCTTCCAACTCAGATAAAAATGGAGAAAAATTTGTTAACATGATTTTTCAAATTAATCCATTGATTGTTTTCAAATGTAGCTTGGATTCCGGTGTGTGTGATACAGAGCAGGAAAATCAAAAAGGTTCAGAATTGGTAAAAGATGGGTACTTCCTTAGAGGAGGATCACCTCTTGTTCCTATTCCTCAAAAGATAGTCGATTACATCAAATTCAATAATCAAACCGAGGACTTGGAAATGTGGCTCACTTTCACTAAAACTCATATTGATAATTGTGGATGTGGATCCACTTTATACAGACCGGTTCTAACTGTTTTGGTTAAGCAGGATGGTGTATATCATATCGATTATCTCTCTGAGTCTATTGATTTTGGTACAGTTGTAAAATCATATGATGATGATATAGGAAGTTGTGGGAATGCAAATGTTTTGAACCCCAATAGTATTGCGTTCTGGGAAATCGAAACATTAGATCCTCTTCACTCAACTCACCCAGGTGAGATACCTCATTTTGAAGATTATATGGGGTTGACTATTAGTGAAGCAGATAACAATGTCCAAATGATTTTAATCAAAAATGTTTTGAACTATATTCTAGGGAACTACATAAAACGCAATAGTCTTGGTGAGTTTGAACTAAAGCTGCATCATCATTTTGGAGAAGAATTAGCAGAGGATAAAAGTGCAAAACTTGCACAGTGCATGTTAAAGTACAGCGAACTTTACTGTGTGGAATATGGATTGGAGCACCCTGAAGGAGGTTAGTGAAACAAAGAGAAGTAAACCAGTTTTATATACATTCTTATCGTTAATACTTTCGTTTTTTATTTCTAATAACAAAAATAATATATGCGCTTTTTGATTTGGGGGATCTCCTACAGTTACTATTGAATTATATCTCGTCGACTACCTAGATTCCTCTTTATAGCCAGGGCTGCAGTATTGGCGCCCTTTTTTGGCTCATTTTAATCCTCACTGCAGATTTTTTGCATGCATTGCCATCTTTTTTAGTACACACACACCACAAAAAATCAAATGCAAAGGGCGTCACAAAATATCATAGGACCACGATTTTAGTCGAAGGAAGACGATCCCCTTTTAATAGAGATACCCATTTTCTTTTGCAACTCAGTTCATATATTGATGAAGAACAAAATTATATACTTATTGGTGTAATCTATATCAATAAGGTTACATCATGTTATATATCAGAACATTTTTTAAGGTAGATAAACATTTAATAGAATAGTATACCCTCTATTGGACTAATACCAATTTGGTTTCCGTACTTTAGCATTCTTCTAGATACGAAAACTTTTATTTCCGTCTCGTGAATCTTTTCCCGTAAATGGCTAGACTGCATAGTTTTTTAGCCTTATTGTTGCCGCCACATATTACATTTATTAGTCAAGAATAACAGCTTGCTGATTCTTAATGCAGACTAAAGGGTATGGGATATCAAAAGGTGCCCACAATAAAATCTATTGTTTTTCATGAAGTGGTTCTAAATGGGCCCATACCCTCATGCTCAAGTGCATGGCTGGTAAAATCAGAAGTTATCTCCCACTGCTCTGCAATCGTGTTTCTTCTTCACTGATAAGTAATAAGCATTCCTCATTTTATGGAGGTTCTCTTTTTTTTCAGCCCATCGTCTGTAATGAATTGATAATAATGTCAAAAATGTCAGTAAGCCATTATCTAAAAGGCTTTTCCTTGCAAGGTCATAGTACGAAAAGAAATAATAAAATTTTAGTGGCAATTGCTGCATTTTTCAACATATATCTCTGTTTTCATCTTTGGAGCGAGTTGGCCAAATATGAATCAGATAAATTTGATATAATTCATCGTACAGATATTGATCCCCAATTAAAAGCAGTAAATAAAATACTGATAAACCTTGACATCGATCCTTATCCGAATAATGAAGAAAGCATTTCTTTTAGTAAATATTTTCTGACCAGTGAAACCAAAGATAAATCAGCTGTATCTCAATTTGTCAAGAACTCAACTTATTCAGAATTTGATTTAAAGGGAGTATCTGGTTCATTGAATGTTGCAGAACATATTGAGTTGAATTATAATGATATGCATTGCGCAGACTTTCATTATTCCCCTTTAGAGCGCAACAAATTACAAATCACCAGCTATATCCCACTGGAGGATGACATCAACGATATTATCAAGGAATTGAAGGCATCAAAGTATTCTTCATTACTGGTCCCACCAGAGAGGAAAAAAAGGGATGGTGAAGAAGGTGAAGACAGTAGTGATAATGATGATAAAGATATTTCTGAGCACATAATTAGATTTGGTGGAAGCTCTGCTTGGTTGCCAGATGAAAAAGTCCACCTTTTGGCATCCAGAATACTTTACGCCCCAAAAGGAAAGGGGGATCCTACAGCAAGTTTTCTGAGACTACAATTGTTTGATTCAAATTTTAATGAGTTGAAAGGAAAGAGAATCAAATATAGCGATGTTGATTATCTAGAGATGTATGATCATTTTGAGTCATTTAACATTATTACTGAAGCTTCCGAAGACGTATTGGATAAAATATCAATGAAGTTTCCTTGTGTTGTAGATATACCCAATCATTTTGAGGAAGTGGATTCAAAAATGTATTTGGGACCTGAAGATCCTAGAATCACCTTTATGCCTTTGGAAAATAATAAAATAGAACCTCTTGTAGTGTTTAATATGCGTACTCTAATAGGAAGATCAATGCACTCTATTTTCCCATTAAGGAAGCCCATTGACGAAAACAACAGATACAAAGTTACTGAGTATCTAATTAGAGGTAAAGAGAGAGATACTGGTGCTAAGAAAAATTGGATTCCATTCTTCAGCAAGGAAACACAAAATTCAAAAGGTAATTCAACAAACGAGGACCAAGAAAAATACGTGGATATGATTTTCCAAATAAACCCGTTGACCATTTTCAGATGTGGATTAGATTCAGGACTCTGTGATATACAACAGGAAAATCATAAAGGAGCAGAAAATGTAGGTGATGGTTTTTATTTGAGAGGAGGATCCGACCTGGTACCGGTCCCAAAGGAAATTGTTGATTATATCAAATTTGAAAGTCGAACTGAAGACCTCGAGATGTGGATAACCTTTTCAAAAACTCATATAGAGCAGTGTGGATGTGGTAAGAAAATTTATCGTCCTGTGTTGACCCTTCTAGTGAAACAAAACGGCATATATCATATTGATTATCTTTCTGATTCCATCGATTTTGGAACCTCAATCAAAGCGTGGGATAATGATTTCGGGAATTGTGGAGTAGCAAATGTCTTAAATCCCAACAGTATTGCATTCTGGGAAATTGAATCATTAGAACCACTCTTTTTGAACGACGGCTATGATATACCTCAATTTTCAGACTACATGGGTTTGACAATAAGCGAGGCCGATTCAAATGTCAAAATAATTTTGATCAAGAACATTCTTAATTACATCGTGGGTACATATGGTGTAAAGAAGCGCTTTGGTGGCTATGAGTTAAAGCACTATCGTCAATTTGAACAACAAACAGCAGAGGATAAAGGCGCTAGACTCTCGCAGTGTATGTTGAGATTCAGTAGACTTTATTGTCTAGAATATGGGCTGGAGCACCCTGAACGTGAGTCAGGTAACTGAATGCTTTCATACATCTTTCAAAATTTTAATTTTAAATAATCGCAATAAAATATAACGCTTCATTGAAGAAGTTTCAATACTTGAGCAAGTAACTCAAATAATAAATATAAAATAATTGTTTTGATATCTTAATGTAGGATTGTTAAAAAAATTGCATTAACGGCACACCAAGTGAGACTTTTTTGAAAATTGGCAAGATTTGACCCAGCATTTACGACATTAATTGTGCCCTGATAGGAAAATCGAGCGTGATTCGGGCTACCAAAATTGATTGAAATGTTGTATGATGCAATTGGTGCACGGGCTATTAATTGTAAAGAAAAAAGACTAATAACGTTGTATCCCTTTAAAGCTAACTTTAAATTTACACGCTTTTAGCTTTACACAGCTGAAGATTAATAAAATATTTATTAATCTTCAACAATTATATATTTATTATTATACATATATATCTATACAATAGAGGTTATAAACTATTCGGAGTTGGAAAGAGTGATTGTGTGAACGGTCTTAGTAGATGAAATACCAAAGATACTCTTACTACCTGGTAAGAATACTGACTTCGCCAAAGGAGTTTCTTCATCGTTGTGTGTCAGTTCAGAAACCGAACCTTCCCATACCTTACCCTTCTTCAAGTATCTGTGCAATTTAGAACCGGTAAAACAAAGAGTAGTGGAATCGTCAACTGATAAGTATTTGTCAGTTTCAGAGGGAACGCTCCAAAATGAGGAAATCGTGTTCTTTCTCAAGTCATGAACACAAACAAAATTACCAGTCTCAGTTGAATATAAAGCAAACAGAGAGTAACCGTTCTTAGCAATCATCAACGATATAACATCTATATATCCCTTGCATCCTAAGTTATTCATTATGTCTTCTGGGAATGGAAGTCTTAATTCAAAGGTTCCCCGGCTGATGTCGTGCAGTTCAATGCAGCCTTCTTTTTGGTTGCTCAAGGCAAGTAACTTACCATCTGGGTGTATGCAAGCCTGGGTAATAATAACGTCAGCACTTGATACTTTGGAGGTAAACACGATCTCTCTTTTATCTAAATCAATTAATGTATATGATCCTATTCTGCTTACAATAATCAATAATTGAAGTTCTGTATCCGGATGTATCAATAGCGAAACTATTGAATCGTTTTTATAGACTGTTTCAACTATTTGTTCTGCACCACAGTATATCACACCGTTTTCAAGAGCAATTAAAGGTGTGCTTTCGCTCTGAAGCCATGTGATAGCTGAGATTTTGATACCTTCGTAACCATATTCTTCAGTTTTTTGGATAGAGCCATTTTCGTCTTTCAAATATTTTATCGCAACTGTTCTGGATTCGTTCAAGAGTAAAATATTTTGATCTGAATCTTGATAAAAGTGAACGTCAAGCACATTGTCATCGTCCTGTATGCTAGTATTAATATCGTCATTAATGAGTATCTTATCTTGGGGTTGGAAAACGGCAGGGTACTTTGTGGACTTATGAAGCTGGAATAGACTTTGTTGAGATTCATTTATTCTTTCAGAAAGCTCATCAAACATTCCGTTGTTGTATTCTTGAACATTATTGGATTCATCTATAGGTTCAAACTCATCTTGGCCTACCTGATTACCGGTACCTATATTAATGGCAAGCTGCTGCAAGGCTTCTCTTGCTGCATCTCTTTCCTTTACGGCTCTAGCAGCCACTCTAACAGCTGCATCATGTCTATAAAGAGCCAGGCTCAGTTCTTGCTTGGATTCCAATAGCTGTTTACGCAACTGGAAGACTTCTAATGCCAATGAATCCCATTCGTTTTGTAATGAAGATAGTAATGAAGGAACCGAAGTATGTGCGGTAGTCTGAGATGACGTTAAAGCATTCACACCAATCTCATTAACAGCATCCAAATTGATTGGAATCAAATCACTGATATCGATTTCATCATTGGTTATTGGATCTGTACCGTTTTCAGATATATATGTTTCAATTAATCTTCTCTCGAATATTCTATTGCTTTTCAACGAAAGAACAGGATCTATAGTTGGCTCCCCAGAAATCGAACAAAACATGTTCACAGAATTTGAGGACAATCTTTCAGATTTTTGTATATTGACTGTGTTATATCAACTTCCCTTCAATCAATGGCATGCATATCTTTAAGATGAGGTGTATAAATGTAAATATGAAGACCTTTGAAAATTTAAAGCTGCACACTCACCCGTGCACGCGACACTTATTAGCGTTTTCCTTTCACGTAAGTACTTATTATTAGAATTTAGGATTATCAATGGTATCTGATAATGGTTTCATGACCATGTATTCCCTTGACTGTCAACATACATCTGATTTCTATAACATAATAAAGATACAATGTTTGGACTTGGGACTTTATTTTACTGTATGTTACTTTTCTACGAAGCTATGGTATACTTGGTTTTATCCCAGATTCCAGCTTAACACCAGAACTCTAAACGGTGGCACGTTAGCATCACTATGGATTTATTCATAATTTCATGATTTATACTAACCTTTATTGCATTGCTCTGCACATAAATTACAGTCATGCTGTTTTCTATAAATTCAATAGCCATTCTGAGCGAGGACAGGTTCCTCAATCGTATTGGTCTCTCTACCAAATCTCAAAGCAATAGTAATAACAACAGTAATCCATATGGGTATGATCAAATGGGTATGAACATGAACACAAATGGATCCGATGGAATAGAAGGTGTTAGAATGAAGGTGATCAATTTGATTGGATCAGTTAGAACTTTGCTCAGGATACCTTTAATAGTGGTCAACATTGTTGTTATACTTTATGAGTTAGTGTTGGGCTAGTATTTTTCGCTCTATGAGTTTGAAAAAAGCATGCACGCACTTATTCTTATATCATGTTAAATAAAACTATATTATATTATATTTAGTAATATACTTAACTTTTATGTATCTACAAAATCATTTACTATATTGAAAGATTTTATTAAAACAGGATTAGAAGCTTCGTTCTCATGTTGGAAATAATGATTAGAATCAACGTCCCAATTGAACAATTCTTGTAACTGATTCTTTTTAGTATCCAATAAAAGCTTCTTGTAGCTCAAGACAGTGTCATATATTAGTATGAATTGACGAAGGTTTTGAACCATAGAGATTCTTTGCTTTCTGAATGAATTGACAATTTTGTAAATCATGTCTGTAGTTGTGGAATCAGATTGACCCTTTTTGTTGCTTGTGGCGGCCTTGCTCTTATAAAATTTCGAGTTTGGGTTAGAGAGTAATTCAATACATGAATCAATAGAACAAAAGACTCCCGTCCTTCCACAACCTGCTGAACAATGAACAAGTGTCATGTTTTCATCTCTTGAATCTTTGTGACTATTACTTGCCACACTGGTCAATGCCTTGCTCTTCTCTTTCAATTTCATGAGAATGAATCTCTTCAAAGAAATTAAGGAAATAAGGTCTTGAGGAGAAATCATTGCTCCATAATCAGGCCAAGACAATACTTGGATTTGGAAAACATTATGAACTGCACTTTTTATTCCATTATTAGACAAGCTAACTGAAAACCTTCTAGCAATGCATTCACATTTAGTTTCCTTGTATAATTTGAAGTCTTCGTTAGTTTCAACGTTTTCCACATGAATTAAAAAACCATTACTAGTATAATAATCACCTGTTCGCCAAAATGGTGCACACTTTTCCAAGTTATGTTCATGCTGGGCAGTTAATGATACAATTATTGGGATATTATGATCTATTATAACTTTCCAGAAATCACCAATGGTAGAGGTTAAAGGACCTTGAGTTGCAATATAACTCAATTTTGTATTTGGGGTATGTAAATAGGAGGCATTGATGTACAATGAATTAGGGTCTTCTGGGTCTGTTTCTTGCTCACCTATAGTATCGAATGACTTTCCTTCGTTGTATGTTCCATCTCGAACTGCTTTTTTGTTTTTAGATTTCGTATCATTAGATTCGTTATTATTATTATTATTATTATTTTCAATATTACTTGGTTGTGTTTCGTTATTATTATTGTTATCATTATCATTATAAGCAGAAGGGATAATTGAATTTTTGAGCTTCACCCTTGAATGCTCAAATGGGAAGATATCTTTATATCTATTTTTGGTACCCAATTCAACACCTGTTTGAATAACAGGGATATCATCATCAGTCTCATAATCTGTGCCATCTGTTTCATTATCTTCTGCCAAGTTATTTTTCATTCTTTCCGAGTTACTTTCAATAGATGAAGAAGATCTATTGACACTTGATTTGCCAATCTCTTTCCTCTTGTTAGCAACAGTTCCGTCTTTCTTATTTAAAATCTTATTCAATCTGTTTCTCTCTGCGATTTGTAAACTGTTAAAATGTTGCGATAATTTCGTAGCTCCTTTGTCATCATCAATCAAATATTGAAACCAAGGTGGTAAATCATTGAACAGAGGAGATGTGATATCTGTCTCTAATTTCATGGATTTATCAATTTGTGTATCATTCAGTATTTGATCGTGGTTAAAAGTCTTGAACTGGAATGGAGGCATAGATTGAAGATCTGGTAAGACAAATGAATGATTCAATGCTGCTGAAATTGGCTGTGGGGTCGTTAAAAATGACAATGGGGAGCCTGAGTCGTTACATAATGATGATACCGTTGACGATGGTGAAGTGATACCCGGATTTCCGGGATTATTGCTTGGAATTTGCAATTGATTTACATTGATGCTACTCACTGGGCCAGTCTCAATTAAATCAGGAT
The DNA here is from genome assembly GCA_030571015.1 of Ogataea sp. yHMJ1. Lineage (NCBI taxonomy): Eukaryota > Fungi > Ascomycota > Pichiomycetes > Pichiales > Pichiaceae > Ogataea > Ogataea sp. yHMJ1. The sequence goes on from JAJLXB010000008.1 coordinate 87,054, forward strand.
GCTTTTCATTAAATTCTTTGAAACCACCTTGTAAAACATACAATTTTTCATTAGGGTATAAATTGGAATCAATAAATTTGAGCAACAAGTTTTTAATCAATACTGATGAACCAAATCTTGAGTCGGTGTTTGTATCATAAAAAATCAATTTAGGTAGTTCCAAGTTGGCACCAAGTCTTTCAAAATATCTATTGAACAACAATTTCTCATTAGCTGTTAACGTGAGTAAACATTTTTGTAAATCAAAAGTACTTCTTCTTAATAACGTTGAAGGTAAACATAGATTGATTGAACTCTTCACATGCTTAGTACAATAGTCTTGAAATGGTCTCACATCAATAACTAAGAAATCATTCAGATTATCAAATTTATTTACTTCATTTGGGTTGAAAAGGCTAGATAAGTCTTCAGCCGATAACAAAGTACATTCTTCTGGTAATTTAACGGTATTATTCGAGCTATTGTTCATATTGTTCAAATTCAGACCCTTAACACTCTCGACATTACTCAAATGTTTCTTCAAAGTCAGTATGTTCTCCTTATAAGATATATTTTTAGGATTGGTATCATTATTAGTTGGTATTGAGTTGTTTATGAGAAATGTCGGAGCAAGCGGGGTAGATGTTATTGGACCTTGGTTATGATGATTATGATGATTTAGAGGGAACTGGGCAACTGTAGCAGAATTTGGAACCTTCCTACAATAGATAGCGTTTGAGTTATTTGCGGCAGTTGATGATGACGATGATGCCGATGCGGATGTTGATGTAGATGTTGATGATGAGATTGCATTTTTACCTAACGAAGAAGGTAATTTAATTTCACTCTTGGTTGTTCTATGATGTGGAACAAAATATTTGTTGAACGTAATCTTTGGTGGTCTTTCAAGCGAATCATTCTCGTCCACTTCGTTGATTTGTAAATCACCATCAAACTCTTTGATCGAATTAATCTCAAAGAACGGATCTGTATCTGATGAAGATATTGATAAATTATTCGAGGAAAAAGTTGAAGAGTTAGACGAACTTGAGAATGAGTTAGTTGACACTGAATTAGAACAATTTCTACCTTTCTTATTGTTGATCATGCTATTATTAGTATTGGTATTATTGTTAACGTTATGAATATCAAACTTCTTCTGGTATGGAGAATATGACGTAGACTGGAATTTGAGTGGGTTTTGATTTTGGGAGTTGGAAGTATTAGAAGAAGTCGAAGATATTGAAGAAGTATGTGAATGACTATTAACACTATTCTGAGGGAGAACTATGGGGTTTGATGCGGTTGAAGGTATTATGTTAGGAAAGGTAAAAGTTTTATTGGGTTCATTTTTATTCCCCATGGTTCCTCCTCCCCCTGTACTTGATATATTAATATTAATATTTGAGTTTGAATCAGATGACATTTTTGTGACTGAAACTTCTTATGACTAAGACAATATAATAAATAAGTTATTTTTCATGTGCTATTTGGAACCTCTGGTGGATGAAACAAAATTCTGGGTATAATTATAGGATGGGATAGGATGCACACACTATTGTATATAATGTGAGTGACAATTTTTTTTTTGTATCAAGACGCTATGTTATGAATATTTGTAGCAGATGAAACAGTGTATATCCAAGGCCTTTGAACAGTTTGTGTGTAATATTGGCCGAAGAGTATTAGAAACGAGAGAACGGGAATTAGTTTTATAGATCTAGTGGTAAAGCCAATACTAACTCCAATAGGTGGTTGTCAAATGGAACAGTAACAAAATAAATGCGCAGTTTTAAATTAGCCTTCGTAATTACCCAAGTTGACACTAAAACAGCTAAAGGGACTAGGGAAATTTGGTAGTGTTATATGAAGTGATAATAATAATATATGCCTATACCCTTGCTATAAGTGTAATTTTAGATAAATATAAATATAGAAACTATAAGCTTGAAGGTTCGAAAATCTGGGAAGGGAAATCCAACCAGCTTGAGACCTATAATTAGAAAAGTCTAGAAGTCTAGAAGCCGGGAGTATATATATGTCTCACTTTGTAAACGGGAATATTGCACAGATCTGCTGCAAGGTGTGACAGGCCGTGAGTAACGTGTCTATATATATATATATATCTTCTATTTGGATGCAGGAGAAATCCATTTGGGGCTGCGTGGTATGTGATAATTTGAAAGTCTATGGAGGAAGCTTTTACTCGCTTTACCCCTTGTGTATGTGTATCTATTTCTGTTTCTGTTTGTGTCGTTGTTCTATTTTTTATCGTGCTGAGATGCCCAATTAGAGGCACCGCTCCTAGGCATGATGTAATTGCGCAGGAGGAACCTGACTGATTGGATTGTCTTGCTAAGGGCCACGTGATATTGTAATATTTTCTTGCAAAAGGGTTTGGTCACGTGACTCAGTATTTTTAGCTGGACCCCCACCTCCCACCCCATGTAAGCCGCGTACACAGTTAATTTGAAACACGAAACCTGTAACATATAACTGTATGCATATAATTTAACTCAACAATAAGATAGGCAAAAGTAGGATTAGATCCAAGTATAGACACGTATTATAAGATATATTCACGTAAAGATGAATGTTTGAAACCTTTCTAAGGGCACATATATATAAATGGAAATTTAAAGGTAGTGGGTGCCCTCTCTTTGAATACTCATTAAATTAACTAATTACAATTTTATTTGCCAATTTATTGTTACTACATATATCTTCTATTTTGCTGCCTTACAATGCCATGTATAAATCAACTCGATAATAGCTGTAAACGTAATATATATATATAAGGACCCATTCACGTAAGACCTCTTTGTGGTTGGTGGAATAAGTATTTATCGCCATGAATCTCCACAACACCAGCTCTGGTATAATCACTTCTCTTACCTCTACCACTCGAATCATTCAGTTCACTTCTTGCAACTCTTAAATACAACCTCTTTATTTCTTTTTCTTCTTCAGCAAGGTATTCTTTCAAATAGCTCAATTCTTTATTCTCATTAATCAAATCTTGCAAATTCAATTTATTTTCAACTCCATTATATACTTCAATATCGTTCAATAACAATGAATATCCTTTTAACTTATTACTAGGTGTAATAACATCTCCATTCAGATAATTTACCTTTTCCATCTGTTTCTTGTCTTCTTCACTATCCCAATTCAATTCAAGAGTAGTGCTATTGAACCCAACAAAATGAGGTGGCTTAATATCTCCACTTGGATCTCCTCTTCTTAATGAACTGTTTGTCTCTAAAATACTAGCAAATCCCCATCTAGCTATACCATTAACCAATAGGCCAAATAATAATCCTTGGAAAATCATAGCTGTCATACCTTTAGTCTTAGTACCAATGATTAAAATCATTGCCAAGATATAATGATGTATACGAAGATTCAAATGTGGTAAATTGTTTATGATAAATATTCCCAAAATGATGCTCAAATAGATAACAAGATTCTTTTTAAATTTCCCAAATTCCCATAATTTATAACCTTGAATCAAAGAACAAATCAAGATGAATAAAATAATCATAATCGTAGCCAATATGGATCCAGGTTGGGTCTTGATATCTTCAAGGGTTAATCTATCAACTGGAAGTCTATCAAATGTGACGTTATTTAATATTCCTAACCAATAACAATTATACCACAGCACTACTTTCATAATAGCAGAATTGGGAAATCCAATAGAATGGCAGATGACCAATTTCCAAACGGTATAAACAATGAAAATAAAGGGTAAAAATCTTTCAAACCCCTTCGAAATCAATGAAGGTAAACTATCTGGATTCAAAACATTCACTATAATTGGTGGATCAAAACTTAGAACAATTGACCAAAACCCAATAATGGACATAGTGACAAATGAAACAATTGAATGCATATCAAGAAAAAATAATGGGAGTCCCATTATATAATTTATAAAAAAAACTTTTGCTCTAGTATCATAACAATTGAAATAGTACCCTTTGTCCTCGATATACTCAATAAATCTATAACTCGATGGAAATGCACTCTCGAATTCAATTGATTCCATAGCATTACTCATCGATGCACCAACTTCACTTTCAAAGGACATTTGTTCACCAGTGAACAAAACTCTGGCATATCCACCATATATGGGAGATACAATTCCAGCATGAACAGCAGCTCCACAAGGAAATGAATCTGATCTATATGGTTTGGATAAATATCTCACCTTTTGGCCACTTGATAAAACATCTGTCTCATGGATTTTACCATCAAGTTTACCACCACCAATATAGTAATTCCTATATTTGATAACTTGATCTCCAACTGGAAAATCCGAGTATGTCATACTGTCCATATCACATAGCGCTGGGCATCTAAACAAAATTTCCCTGGAATCAAATGGCATACAATTCTTACCATTCAACCCACATTGAGAGTTCTTGCCCTGCCAGAATAAATTCGAATCACGACACGACAACGTGATTATCTCAGAAGACTTGTCATCGTCACTTCCATGTAAATACTTCGGTTCCTTCGTAAGATGATCAATCAATGCAAAGTAAATCATCGTTCCCCAAATTGTATAATATATCATAAGCCATATGAAGCGTTTACTTTTGGAATATTTCTCGTTAAATCGGCTGGGAATTTCGTCAAATCTGGCCAATTTGCTAGTCAAACCAAATGTAAAGTGTCTGTCCTCTTTCGGGATAACAGGTCCATTGAGTAGCCAACTTAATTTATGGAATAACCTTGTCAATAATGTAGTATTGTTCATTGTAGAGTATTTATTAGTAATTCCTTCTTCAACATCTATTTCAAACTGATTCAGATCATCATCGGGCAGATCATCACCTCCTATGGAAGAATCATGAAATTCATCCATTTCAATTGAGTCGCTACCGGAAGAGGAAGGTGTTCCACGCTGACTATCATCATTTCCTACAACCTTGTTGTATTTATAACTCTGCATTATCTTTATTATCTTCCCCTGTATTCTCTATTATATTCTTGTTCCGGATAATCCCTTGAAATAGCTTTAATGGCAAAACTATTTCTATGGTTAAAAGTGATAGAGTATAGCTTTACCAAGTCTTTTTTTGAAATTTTTTTCTGTAATAGCCTGTAACAGCAAACTGCTCGTGTGATTGATTACTTTGCAGATAAAAAAGTACCGAAATAAATACGTTCTACCGAAAAATATCGGTTAAGGTTGTGTGGCTCAACTTCTCGCCCGCTCTGTGGTTTACTTAGCGAGCCGATTTCAGTGAGTAATACAAAACTACAACATATATTACATAATGGGTAAATGTATTAATTAGCATATATAGATTAAATTATTTCTAATGTACTTACTTTACAGTTTTTTTTTTGATCAAACATCAGATGTGAGATGTGAGAACTGATAAGGAAAAAATTACAAAATTAAGGGGTTAAAATTAGATATATGATTTTCATCTAATATGGTTTGTATGGGTGAGCACAAGCTGCTCTCTTTGATAATCTTCCTTCTTCTGATACTTCTAATTCTTCGTCAAATCCGAAATCTCCCTCCAAACCATCGAAGGATCTCTTTCTTTTAACATTATTTCTTAACTTTTCAACCTCATTTGGATCAGGTCCTTCGTAACCTTCCATACCTGGCTTAATTTCACCTTGACCATTGTTCTTCCAAGAACCACCAAAGTGATGGTGAATATAACAATATTTACCACAATTGTTTTCTTTATCTTCTCTCATTGAAGCTCTTGGATAGATAACGACATCATCAACGATAACTGGTGCTCTTAAACCTGCAAAAAATCTCCAATTAATGATTTCTGTTTCTGTATCTGTTTCTGGACCATATAATTCACCTGAGATATCTCTTCTGTAATCCATATCAACAATAGTTGGGTTTTCAATAGAGTTCAAATGACCATAAATAGTATCAGTCCAAACAACTGGACCTGTCCATTCCATAATATCAACAGATGCACATCTATCAACACCTTTGAAATCTTTATAGTATGCTTGTAGTTTGTCATTCTTTCTAGCTTGAAAAGTAGTCTCTGTAATCTTAGCAATCAACTTTCTTAACACTGGATGTCTAGCCTTAGCTTTGAAAGCCCATTGTTCAAATTGAATTCTTCTAGTCATATAATGAGCCCAGTTCTCAACATTGATATCTTCTTCGACACTAACAACAAAACCAACGTTTCTATCAGAATCAAACCAAGTATCAACAGGCTTTTCTAAGTCAGTATCAATATCTGCGTAAACACCACCATTTAAGAAGATAATTAAGTATCTTGAGAAATCAGATCTGATAATTTTTTCAGGTAACATTTCAAAAGCTTCCAAGACTTCTGGAACTGTATCTTTGAAATGTAATCTTAAGACATCCAGAATTTCATCATCTGTTAACAAATTATAGTTGTAAGTTGGGTTTTCGTTCTTCCATTTGTTGACTAAATCCTTTTTTGGGAAATCTGGATCAGTTGATTTAACCCTCCACATTTGCCAGATGGATTTTTCAATGACTCTAGGAGATTCATCGTATGGGAAGTATTTAGCTAATCTTTCAGCTGTAACAGAAGCATCATAAGGATTGGCACCTTTACTTTGAGGATTGAGTTTATAAAAGTTGGTTAAAGCTTCACTGATGATTCTTTCTTCAGCACTAGTACTCCAGTTGGTAGTAAACTTGAAAAACAAGAAACCTAATATTATACCAACGATAACAGAAATTCGTTTGAACTTGGAATTTGGATTGTTGGAGGTGAAAGTGATACCTCTATAAGGTGAATTCGTCTTATTCATTTTGTAGTATGCCTGTTTGTTTGATTTATATTGAATTTGGGTAAATGCACGGTTGGGTAATTATGAAATCTTATTTATTCTTCACTTTTTTCGTTTTTCTTTGAGCTATGAGTATTATCGTACACTATGAAAAATTCGAATAATGCAGTTTATGAGTTCTACTATCGAGGACGACTTCAAAAAGACTGGTAAATATTACTTTCACTGTAATGTATGTCTTTGAAAAACTTGGTCTATGGAAAAAGAGAAACGACTTTCACGTGTATTAGAGACTGCTGCTATAATAATTAAGGCACCAATAATCACGGATCAAGATTTTTGAAACTAGACAACAGTATCAAAAAGCAGTGTAAAAACCTGTTAGAGGAACTGATATTGGTGCGTGGGACTAGATAGGGGCGGATCTGCTTATGCGAAACACTTCTTGAGCGGGATACAGGGGTCAAGAGGATAGAGGCAGGGGATACAAGAGTTTCATAATAGAGCTGAGCCCAGAAACTTTGGCGACTGGCTCGTGGATGTTTATACGTGCGCATTCTTTCTTCTTTTCCCTTCCTGTCTGCGCGTGTGCACGACCTGCGACATGACATATTGTCGCGACAAGATTTGTGATTACACGGTGGGTTAGTAGTTGATACAAGATGATTTAATTGATTGCCTTGGAATTTAGGGTTATCATACCACTGGTTTTAGAGATTTATATTTGCTGACCGAGTTTGGTCAAAACAACACTTAGAACACCGATTCTCTACTACGATTTGTATATATTTAAAACATGTAGATCGAACGTTTCAGTGAATTAATTAAATATTGTATGTACATGGATATATATGGTATAATATGACTGTGAAATAGTAGTCTTTGCTGCGCTGGATTCTCTGACAAACATGCTAATTGCCATTTTTTTTCTCTCTTCTTCCCAGTACTGTTCTTCTTCTTCCCTCTTTCTTCGTCCTACTGCTCACCTTCTCCTCCAAAAGAGTCATATTCTCTTTAATGCTATTTTCGTTAAGATCTCCACCTACGATAGGATTTCCTTCTTTAAGTAACTTTAACGGCACCTTTTCACCACCATCCAATAACTCTTTGGCATTTGAAATAGTTTGTTGAATATCAGCTTCATCTTTCTGTTCTTGCAAGACATCAGCCTTTAATTCTTTGGCGGCAATTCTGTTCTTGTGAGTCTCCTTTTTATCATTATTAAAACTGTAATTAGAATACTGGTATCTGGTTATGTTTCTGTCTTCTTTCAAATTAGTCTTCTTGCTATTAGGGCTTATACTTGATCCGTTCAGACCTAATTCTAAATCAAGATTGTCTACATCCAAATCATCAAGATCAGCACCATCAAAAGCCTCGTCAAACTCAATATAAACAACAGCGGACTTGGTTTTCAAGTTGTCAACTCCTAATCTCTTTTTATTCTTGCCCTTTTCGATAGGAAGAGTGATAGGTCTATAACCAGAAAATAACTTATCTAACAAAATATCTTTAGGTTTCAATGTGATGGTGCTTGGAACTTTTGGTAGCGAGCTAAAACCTTTTTTCGCCTTTGGAGTAGCAGTCTTAGGTATATCGCTAGTCTTGACTTGTGCAGCCGCTGATAATGGTTGTGTAGGAGTAGATGAAGAAGATGATGACTGATAACGTAACTGTGTTGGCAGGCGGGCTATGGAGACCGACTTGCTTGTAACAGCCCTTCTAGTTAAATTGAGGCACTGCATATTAGCTTTGTTATATGCAGAATAATGTGTCAAAGGGTGTAGAACGATATTTTTCCAGCTACCTATAGGTGTGCCTTCTTCATTCTGCGGCTATCAGCTCCTGTTAATGCCCCTACCTGAATGATAGCCACAACACTCAAACTTTGCCTGCGAAAAGAGCCAAGGGTCACCCTGCCTCTCCAACTAAATCAGCAGCACTGAATTTACTTGATATATTATAAACCACTAATGTACGGTGTAAGTTGCATACCAAGTCCCATATTGTAGCCCCGTCAAATGCATTGAAACTTCCAGAGGACAAGATCATGATTATAGACTCCTCAGATTATATCAATATATGGTCAATCAGTTTTTTGCTAGGACTGGCAGTAGTACTGGTGAAATATTTCAACTTCGGCTTCTGCATCTTGAATTGTGTGTCTCACCAAACACCTGAAAATCCTATCAAACTTAAGTTAAAAGATTCAGACAAAAAGCTAACACTAAAGGGATTGGTATACGAGTCCAATATAGAAGAGTTTTTTAAAGATGCCAGATCTTGGATGAACCCTGCTTTGTTTCATGGACACTTGCAAACTTGTTTTGCTGGTATCAGATCCTTTAGAACCTCAGATATAATGTACTTTAAAAGACGTATATTCAAATTTTCCGATGGAGGATCTGCAGCATGGGATGTTGCCATATCTGAAGAGGAATTTAACTCTTCTCAGACAGGACAGATCAGCCAAGATGGCGTAGACTTACCAAAGAACACAAGAATGTTCACCGAAGAAGAAGAAGAAGAGCTTTTGAAAGGATCAACGGATAATACTAAGCCAATTATGATCGTTTTACACGGGTTATCGGGTTCAAGTTCAGAAAGCTATGTTAGATGTATTTTGACTAAGATACAATCTGAATTTACATGTGTTGTGCTGAATTCCAGAGGTTGTGGCCTTGCCAAATTGACTTCCCCCAACTTGTTTAACGCATGTTGGACAGAAGACTTGCGTGAAACAGTTGATTTCTTACATGAAAAATTTCCAAATCAGCCTTTATTTGCCATTGGGTTTTCCTTGGGTGGTTCTATAATTGCTAATTATTTAGGCCAAGAAGGTGAAAATTGTAAATTAACACAAGCAACTGTTATTGGCACACCATGGGATTTATGTCAATCCTACAATACAATGTCTACGGACTTCATATCTAACAATATATATTCACCCATCATGACACTTCCTTTGAAACAGCTATTAAGAGACCATTACGAAGAATTATCAAAGAACGCAACATTTACCAAAAATTGGAAAAATATGGACAAAATTTATAGACTAGCCGATTTTGATAATTATTTTACAGGTCCTTTATTTGGATTCAATTGTGCCGCTGAGTATTATAGAGTAGGATCAGCAGTCAATAGAATACATAACATTAGAGTTCCAACTTTGGTCATTAACTCAAAGGATGATCCTATAGTGGGTAATGGATCATGTTGCCTTCCCTATAGAGAAGTTGAGATTAATCCTTTCTTGTTCATGATTTTAACTAATTACGGTGGGCATCTTGGTTGGTTTAATCCCTTCAATGAAAGGTGGTACGCAAAACCACTGAGCGAATTTTTGTTAAATTATATAAAGAAATTTGACTTGAAAGAAAAGCCTGAGGTACTGGATCCTGAAAATAGCTTACCTAAAAAGCATAGAATGGGAACCGGTAAGTTAGAAGGAACATTCCATAGCTGAAGAAAGTTTTTCATGTCTCCATATTTTCCAGCCTAACTTTAAATTGCCTATAGAACAGTGTATGGTATATAGAATTCAATGCATCCATATTTATATATTTACCATAAAAAAGCGTTTTTATGCTTAATTCATTATCATACCTCCATTAGCACAAACAGTTGATCCCGTTACCCATCTGCTTCCTTCTTCACATAGGAAGGCAACAATCTGGGCAATATCATCGGGTTCACCTATTCTGTTTCCTGCAGGCGTGTCAGCCATAATCTTACCAAAGCTTGAAATAATCGCAGGATCCGAATTTGTCCACATTTGAGTATTTACAGGTCCTGGGTTTACACAGTTAACTGTAGCATTGTACTGTTGACCCAATTCTTGAGCCATAACTTTCGTAACACCTTCTAGGGCACTTTTAGACATAGTATACGCCAGCGATGTAGGACCACCCAATCTTGCAGAAATAGATGAGACATTTACTATACGCGGATGGGGACCAAAATATGGGGTTGCATCTTTTACCAGGCAGACAGGAAAGTAAACGTTAATTTTCATAACTCTTTCCATATGAGCCAGTTTAAGATCTTTCATGTAGTGTAAATCATCAATGCCTGCATTGTTCACAATAATATCAATCTTGTCCAAAAATGTGGTTATTTGTTTGATAAACATATCACTTGCAAAGAAAGTATCCTCGCAATTTACAGGAACGCACCATGCCTTGACATTGAACTCACTGACTAAAGTATCGGCTAAACGTTGAGCATGTTCCTTGTTACCGTGGTAGGTCAAAACAATATTGGCCCCTCTTCTTGCTAATTCCAGGCAGATTGCAGTTCCTATTCCTCCAGAGCCACCTGTGACTATGGCATTACAACCGGTCAATGACTGGCCCACTTTTGTGTTATTTAAACTCATAAATCAGTTAATCTACGGTCACACGGCGCTTCTAATATATTAACTGGTAGTTTGTATTCCAGATTCTCCTATTATTGAATAGTCTGATATTTTATTTTTATGTACTGTATAGGTCCTTGAACATCTCCGTCAGGCAGCACCATATTTACCGTATGTTGCCAGCCATTTGAATTTTGCAACTCGAGCCGTGCAGCGCAGCCAGCCAGCCCCTTGTTTTTTCAACCCTCGATTCTTGTGCGCCTCTTTTTTTATTTTTATTTGCGTTCGTTTGAATTTACTATTTCTTGATTAAAAACTACGAATTTTAGAATTGGTACTTATATATGTAAATATCCTAAATACATATTATAGAGGGAATAACAAGCAAAATAAAAAATAGAAATGCACAGAACTGATTTAAAAGTCATAACAATTAACCAATTGAGTAAACAATAACAGAGTAAAAATGACAAGAGTGAAAAAAAAGTACGGGGTAACAAAAATATAAGATCAGCTTCTCACAATCACACTTAAATGAATAACATGGCAATTGCAAGGAGACCAGCACCAGAAGCAATTGTAGATCTAGCAGCACTACCTTCGTAAGTAGCAACAGAAGCAGAAGAAGAAGCAGCAGCAGCAGCGGCAGAAGCAGCAGCAGTGTATGCTTCAACAGTTGGAGCTGGAGCGGAAGTAGAAGAAGCAGAAGAACTAGAAGAACTAGAAGAAGTGGTAGTAAAGACAGTAGTCAAAGTAGTAGCAGTTTCAATACCTTGGGTAGTTGAAATAGCTTGAATGACTTCAGTTGTAGGGGTGGTCGTAGCAGTAACAGCAGCAGCTTTGGTAGTGGTATTAGTTACAGCTCCAGTAACAGTAGAAGCAGCACTAGTAGCAATTTCAGACGTAGAACATGGAACAGTAACAGTAACAGTCTCGTCATTGACAACAGTCTTAACAGTGGTGTAAGAAACTAAAGATTCGGCAGCAACGGAGACAGCAGTACCGGAAGAACATGGTACAGTAACTGTGGTGGTAATATCACCGTTAAGTACAGTTGAAACAACTGTGTAAGTTGTGATAGCATTTGAAGCTGAAGAGGAAGAGTCAGCAGTTTCAATGGTGGAAGTTGTAGAAGAAGAGTCAGCAGTTTCAATGGTGGAAGTTGTAGAAGAAGTACCGCTGGTAATAGTGGTAGAAGCAGAAGCTGAGGAAGCGGTAGTGGTCGAGGTGGTGGAAGCTGAAGAAATAAAGGATGAGGATAAATATGAAGATATGGTATCAGTGGTATAAGTAGTGGTAGAACCAGAACCAGATGTAAAGTAACTAGATGTGGAAACATATGTAGAAGAGGACGAAGCAACTGGAATAGAATAAGTTAAAACGTAAACAACTAAATCTCTCTTGAATAACATTCTCTTGGTGGATGAAGCACCAGAATCAAGAGCTAATTGCAAAGTCAGTAAAGCTTCAGAGCCTGATGAAACAGCACCAGCTGGGATTAAAACAGTGACACTATCACCATCAGCAATTTGTTCATCTGAGGTAATTTCAATATCATCGTCAGAACAGGTGATCTGACCAGTGAAAGACTCACCATTGGATAATGAAACGGTAACATCTGAACACTTGAAGTCAAAGTCACCAGATTTGGCTAATTGCGTAATTGCAAATGAGGAGGCTGGACCTGGAACAACAACAGTAAACACAGGAGATTCTGGGTTGATAGCAGCAGAGCTTCCTCCGGTCATGTCAGATGGGGCTGTGTATGTAGCAGCAGCAGCCTCAAGAGAGACACTAGAAGAGGAGAACTCAGAAGATGAAGAATCAGCCGCTACCTTCGAAGAAGAAGAATTGATAGTAGCTGGAGTTGCGGAAATAGATGTAGCTTCGGTGGATGTAGCAGATGTAGTGATTAATATGGTAGAGGCGGATGAAGTTGTTGAGGTGGAAGTGATGGAAGTGGAAGTGGTAGAAGCGGTAGAGGTACTAGAAGTAGTTACTGGAGTGGAAGTGGTGGAAGTGGAAGTGGTAGAGGTACTAGAAGTAGTAACTGGAGTGGAAGTGGTAGAAGTGGAAGTGGTAGAGGTACTAGAAGTAGTAGCTGGAGTAGTAGAAGTGGTAGAGGTAGAGGTACTAGAAGTAGTAGCTGGAGTAGTAGAAGTGGTAGTTGGTGTGGTCTTAGTAGAGGTGGAAGTGGTAGTTGGGGTGGTCTTAGTAGAAGTGGAAGTGGTAGTTGGGGTGGTCTTAGTAGAAGTGGAAGTGGTAGTTGGGGTGGTCTTAGTAGAAGTGGTAGATGAAGATGATGAAGAAGAGGAAGAAGATGAAGAAGATGAAGAGGAAGAGGACGAAGTAGTTGAAGAAGTTTCTTTCTTTGCGTTTTGAGAAGAAGAATCACTGTAGCTAGAGTAACCAGAGATAGAACCAATACCTAATTGACCAGAAGAGAAATCAAACACAGAATAAACATTCTTTAAGAAATATTGACCCAAGATATTGGTAGTAGAAGAAGTACTAGATATAAGGAGTTGACATAAATCGTAAGAGTCTTGGTAAGCTTGGTAAGACAAGTTTGGGAATGGAACAGATAAAACTGCACCGTTTAATTCAAAAGTCACCATACGGTCAGAGTAATCAGAACACGTGAAGAAACCAGAGTAACCACTGGCATATGAGAAATCAGTCATAACCAAGTTGTACAAGTCTGTGTTTAAAGTCAAAGCAGTGGAACCAGTATCAAGTAAGAAACTTTGAGCAGAGGTATCAACAGTGTAGGTACCAGTGGAGTCAGTGTAACCAGCAGTAGCAAAGCTGGCCAAAGTTTCAGTGGATAAATCAACCCAGTAAATTTCAGAGTATGCAGAAGTGTCATATTCACCAAATGTGACAGTACCAGTAGACAAGACATTGGAACCATAATTGAAGTCAGCATCGTAAGAGATGGCAATGATTTCATCAGAGATGAAGTCATTTTCCATTAAGAAGTCAATAATCCAACCTTTTTTGTTTTCAGCTAACATTTGTCTGACACCAAAGACAGAGTAATCAGATGAAGCAGCGCTAACGAAACCAAAAGTAAAGTCAAAGGAGACACCACCAATAGTGATGACGTCTTTAGCGTAGGAACCAGTAGCGCTGGTACCACCAACGTAAGCAACAGAGAAGGCAGAAGAAGTTGACTCAAAAGTGGAGGAGTCAGCACTGTTTAAACAACCACCGTTCTCACATAGAGATGCAGAAGAACCAAAGACAGATTCTGAACCAACCCATAATTCACCAGAACCGGTATCTAACATGGAAACCATTGATTGAGCACCAGTACCTAAATCGAAGTCGACTTCTATGAAAGAACCATCAACTTGAAATGGTTCTACAACGTCTCTCTTAGCCAAATCAGTGGCATTACCGGTTTTGACTCTGATATCAAGGGAAAGAGATTTAGATTGAGTTAAAGTAGCACAACAGGCTAAATACACCAATGATAACACTTTAGTTGAGAGACTCATTTCGTGTTATTTGTATGTGTAAAGCGTGTTTATTGAAGCAATAATAGTAGTGATAGTAAGAGCAACTGTTAATAAAGTAGAGCAGTCTATAGTTTCTATGGTGTGCTATGGTATACTTTATTATAATATGCGATGCAATGTACCAACGAATTTATTTAGATGTTCGTGTATTAGGATATCAAAGCGTTGAAGATCTTGATGTAATTAATTAAACTGAAAGGGAAATAAAAAAGCGACAATTTAACTGCTTACCAGAGAGGGAGAGACGGGGTATTTATAAATCGGAAGATGCAGAGACAGAGGAGGCAGACTCTATGAAAAAGTGATGCGTCAACCAGAGACAAGAGTTGTTGGTTGTACACCAGATTGATGGAGTATAAGATGCGTGCTGCACGAATTGTGTATTATCGTAATAAGGTTTATTTTACCCAGCGTGCATCTGCGCTATTCACCATACCATGCGGTATCCCCAGTGGACCGCGGCGCTGCGCTTGACGCGGGTTGGAGAGTTTCATGCAGCAAAGCCTTTTGGGCCTTAAAGTTGCCCTTTTGGGAGAGCGCACCAGCCACTAGACACTCAGCGCTACATCCGCATTACCTAGAGAGGTTTTGCTTCTAGTCGATGCCCCTGCTACATGCTACTGAAATTATGGACATTTGTGTTAGCTTCATTTGTACCCATCTGCAGTACCATACCATTAGACAGCAGATTTGAAAAAGAATACCCTGCAACTGAAAACAAAAATATACAGTCCCAAAAGAGCTGGCCATGGTGACGTAGGTGACGTAAATAGAAGTTGCAGGAGTTGAATAGGCCTAAAAACTGACTAATTGAATGGCTTGAACATGAGATAGATCTAAAAAGATTAGTCCCCCCAGCTCTCCGACTCTAGTCGTTTCGAGCGGCGTACTGAAATTTGAAGAAATACCGTGTATGGATATTATTTAATGACTCAAAAGTGGTGTTACACTCTGTGCGAATATACTGACAAAAATCCACACAATACTTTTATTTTATTTTATGACAGCTTATTGGCCCAAGGTGAAAGCTATAAAACCTTTCGTAGATTCCCAAATGGAGGTACAGCTATAGGTGTGTAGTAAAAAAAGGCAAAGGGAGAGGGGGGCTGGTCAAATCTCTGCAAAATCCAAAAACGCGCATTCAACTGTAAAAAGAATTAAGGTTGAGATCTACAAGTGATGAGCCATTAGTTCAGACAATATTCACACTAAATTGACCGATTTTTTGGAGTTTCAACTCTGTATGTTTACATTTCCTGTTTCATTCGGCAATCTATGGCTCCACAAATTATAAGTCAACCGGCAGCAAATCATATGCTTTGGTGCGAATCCTTTGTCAATTTACGATGTGAAATACTAGAACATACGATAGTCCAGTCGTATAGTTCCACTGCTTACTGCAGATTAATACCATGTGACAGAGCAGGTATCTATTGCCATATGAATGGAATGGCTGACAGTAAGAGGCAACTACGGAAGTTGGCAAAAATAAGATAGAAATAATACAGTGCCAGATTTACAAGTCGTAAAATGCGTGTTGCATATCCAAACAAGAGTTAGCGGCTCAGATAAGATGATTAAACTTTTTGAGACCCAAACAAACAAGCCGAATGTAGCATTCTCAATTCAGTAGACCCACACACGGAAGCTTGTGTACCGAGCAATTCTTGATCTTTTCTGAACTGCCGAATTTGCCTGGGCTGTGTGCCCAGCATATCGCATGATAAGTTTGCATCGCCTTCCCCATTGGTAACCTTCACTGACCTACTCGAAACAGCACCCGCACCACTTGACTCCCTTCAACGTCACTATACAACGACAACAAATACGAAGATTAGTATTTGCAGCTACTGTAGGTGCTGTTACCGAGATGGATCATACCACCAATTGATCACGCAGCTATTGTTGTCAAATCTAGCATGATCCCCGACTACAGAGAATTGGCAAATAGAGATTTACGAGCAAACAAGAGTACATGGAATCAATAGTTATATACATGAGAGAACAAAATTTAACATGAGATTGCCAGTCCTAAAATAGACTAAATTACCAGAGAACATGCTGGAAAGATGAAAACTATAAAGTATCTACGTTCTGAGGTCCCCACATACTAGAACAAGATCTGGCCCATTAAATCTTCTTGTGATTCATTCGTAATCACATTACCGCATATCAGTGAGCTACAAGTAAAGGGGTGAAAAATTATCTTATACAACATTTACGAGCTTCTTGCTGTCAGTAGGTGGAAGTTTTATAATGAGCTTATTGCCTATATGAAAGGAGCTCAACCAAAGATAAAATGGAACTTGTCGGCTTGCAAAACTGGTTAATTACTGAGAGTGGTCTTCAATCCAGACCTTATGGACAAGAAGTGTGCGCGTGATGCAGCAAGATGCCTATGGAACAAATCGGCTAATAAAAACACACACCTACTAATCACCCCTACTTGGTTTCAATGATATATTTGGTAATTGTGGGAAGTGCGATTCCTACTATGTTGCCATCACTCTTGCCACATTTGAATGAGTTTAGGTTTCACGTTGAATTCCAAAACCTTTCCAAAGTATGGTTGATTGTAATACACCCAACTAATAGTCTCCAATTTGCCCCTTATGCTATATTAAACAGTTTGATCCCAAAATGATAAGCAGAAACTCTAAATCTACTACATACTACACAGGGTCTCTTTTTTTAAACAAAACTTATCCGCGCCGCGCGGCGCAGTAAATCCGACATTACCACACCGACGTTTTCCGAAAACAACCCCAAGATTTATTGAAAAGGGAGACCCCATACGCCATAGATACTGTTCCTAGATTTGCTTTCCGTGTGTACCTGATTTGATCATTAATTCAGCCTGACCTAATAATTTCCAGATCGTTAAAAACGACTAATAGATTTATGCTTCTGCAAGTATTGTCAGGATCGTACTTTTGTAGATAGCTTAGACCCTTCTGCGGAAATTCAATATATGAGGTCACCTCATCACATGCCATTAGCATTTCATTGGCCCATATGTGCCCCGGACTATTGAGAGCATAAAATACAGGAAGCCACTTAACATTTTGATTCATATATTGTCTCCCACATTTTGAGGTTCTGCCGGGTTTTACTTGTCACACATACTTTTATTGATAAGATTCAAGATGATGAGCGCTTTGGCAAAGTGGCACCACACAGATGAATTTGATCATTGCATCTAAATATATAGAAACCACGATTACAAATATTACAAACAATTTACTAATACAAGATGAGGTGAAAAACAGCCTAATACTGTTTGCTCAAAAACATTATGACGCTTCATTCTCTAATGAACATATTGGTACCCTATAATTGCTATTACTTTGTATGGTATGCTATGCCTCTGACCCCACGACATTTACAATAAACAGTAGTATATATGGTCGTTAGAGGACCTTGCAATTGCAGCGTCATTTATTCACTCACGACATCGTTGGAGTGCAGGCGCAGTAAGGGACATTACTGTAGATCTTTTTGTAATGCGAGATCTAGGACCCGAAAGTGTGGCGGGTGCACTTCTCAAGCTGTAGCAGATCTTTCGCGGCTAATATGCAAAACCCTACTTATTTAGTCCTCATCGTCCTGAAACAGCTGCTGCATCTTGGTAAGTCATCAGATTCAAATTACGTAGCCAGTCAGTCACTGAGAATACAAAAGAATCTAGACATGATCAGATCAATTACATACAGACAAAAGTATCAGACACAAAATATGGTCTGTTTTTTTCTGTTCATGAACTGATAATTGGACTGTAAGATGCTGTATCACCAATATGGTCTGTTTTTTTCTGTTCATGAACTGATAATTGTACTGTAAGATGCTGTATCATCAATTACGTCTTCAGCTGGAAATGTAGCCAGGCTTATTTTGCACGCTGGGCATGTGCAGCAAATGCATCGAGAGTAGACCTATTATTCAAAGAATGCGACAAGTATACCAGGAGTTCACGAGCCCTTGGGCCCCTTACTTACTTTTGCCAACTACAACTTTTCATCTTGAGTAGTATCTTGATTGGGATACATACTTGTCCTCGAACGAGATGCCATATTCAGTTTAAAAATACATTTTTGATAGTTAGGATAAACCTTTTTGACTAAACAGTAACACAGGCAAAGTTGTACTACATTTCTTTCTAGGTGCCTACCTGCAAAGGTGGAGTGGGTAACGAAGTTGATACGAGATATATAGTTTTAATCAACAGTACCTTATGAATTCAGGATACAATATATATTCTGGCATTTGAACGTCAATCCTTCGTTCTTCAGCTATAGCGTATGTACCAAAATATGGCTCTCTTTCTGATTAAATTACTGCATCAATAACATGTTCATATACATGAGAGATTCAAATTACTTTTCATATGTTTCAGTGCTTTGCTGGCCTCTGAAAATCTTACTTTAGTGAAAGTTGCATTTTCTTCTTTCGGCCCTTTTAAACTGTTAAAGGTATTCATTACAATTTGAGTTTTGCCTCGGTTTATCCAACAGTCTAACGAGAACTTCATGGAGCGTCATACTGATAATTTTTGCGAAAACTGAGATCAATTTCCTTTTCCTGTGAGTTTTGATAACACAGCTTCAAATCCAAAGATATTCTTTTTAAAATTCTTATTGTTTGAAAGAGTGTGCTGCTGCAGTTTCAAAGTACAAAGACTCCTTTGGTTCAAGATAATATAGGATTTAAGATCAATTCAGTCACTTTATTATAATAATAAATCGACCCGCCCGTGGTATAAATCGACCCGTCGCTCCACGTCGAAAAGTGGGAAAGTGGGGGGCAAATTTTTGAGAAAGCTAAAAACAGGGAATAAAATTATTTCTGTGAGATAAAAAAAAAAACGCGCTTCTAATTTTCATTTTTGTTTTTTTTGTTTTTCTACCAATTAACTTTTTACTGTTTCAGATTTTTAGAACAAGGATCGTCATGAAGATCTTTAAGTCAAGCAAGGACAAAAAAAAGCTTGAGTGGTTAACGAGTATGTAGGTTGATGTATTTGGAATTACTTCACATGATTGACAAGGTGACGTTCAGTGTATACTGTTCAGGGGATCATACAAGTGGATAAAAAGTGACACTGTAAGGAAAGTACATCCTATGTTATAACTATGAGTTACGAAGATGATTCACTCCCTGGATAGTTTTGTAATATTTATATGTTTAAGGCTAGGAACTATATAGTGGGTTGTAAAGTATTAGCCTTAAAACAACAATAAACAAGCCATCTTAATGGTTTGTTTTTGTTTATATTTTTTTGTTATACAGAGGGGTCTGGAATACAGGCACAGGCATAATAAAAGATAAGCTTGATGTTTTAGTGTGGACAAAACAAAGTGAAATAGGGAAAAACAAAACTTTGTTATTGTCTTGAGATGTATGCGTTGAGATCACGAATATAATAATGCGGTTTTTGAAAAGATCGGACTCAGGTTTATTGTCTGTGTGCTGAGATAATAGGGGTGGTGGTGGTAGCGATCTACGGGAAATTTTCAATTGTTGCATATCTCTGCCTTGCAGAGAAATGACAAATTAGGGTACGAAGAGTGGTATTAAGGTGAAGATTTGGGAGTCTACTATAAGTAAAGGCTATATATATATATATATAGAAGTAAAAGTATAGATATATGCACAAAAATAAATTAGTGTTATTGGCATGTGAATTGGAAGGATAACGGCGTGGGTACCTCATGGGAGAACAGGGGCTAGATAGAAAAAAAAGAGTAAGCATAAGCATAAGCACGAGGGCACAAGGTATTCACTGGATTCCGGTCAATTAGAGTAGGCTAGAGTGAGAAAGTCGGGATTAACTGCAAGGAATACAGAGATATTATTGGCAGCGAATGCAGAGGTTAATGCTTCGCTGCGTCTGCGCCGTTTTGGGTCTTTTACTGATGCAGACGCAGTGACCATATATCTAGGTACATCGTTTCTGTATATAGATAGATTGATTACATAGATATATACATCTGTAATACTCATGCACTCATATACACACAAACACACAAATTCCAAAGAGTGGCACCCTCATATACCATATACCCCCCCTGTCCCGGGGACGTACAACACAACATAGAGACAGCACGGCACGACATCAGGGAAAATAGCCGTCTTTGCTTTTGCGGGCACAAAATGGCTTAAAAGGGGCACCGCTGGGCAGCAAAGTGGAACGAGGCGAGAACTAAGAGTGCGAGTGCCTTGGTGTTGTAGCAGGAATAGCGCGTTGGACGTCGTGCCTGGTCCCTTTTAGGGGGGAAGTTCTAGTTTCAGGTAACAGCCGTTGTTTGCGTTTTGTGTTTGCAGCTCTTCTAGTCTTCATCGGCTGAATGACCTTGGAGGCTCCCATCAGTGTATGCTATATCATACAGTACAATACAATATATAACTTTATTATATACTATACTATATACTATATACTACAACTACACCCACCACACTCTCCTCGTATCCCGCCAGTACACTCATCCTCTCCTCTTTTGAGCAGCTCGCTGGCTTCACTGCCCTTTGTATCCTTGCCGCCGAGATCTACGTTGCGTCTCAATCTTCCCACCTAACTGACCATCTAGACTCCATTGCTTTATATTTTGGTATTTTAAAATTTAGCTCTAGTCCCTCTGTGATGAATGTTCACTGCATACCAACCAGCTGAAATTATTCAAAGCCAATAAATAAATAAA
This sequence comes from Ogataea sp. yHMJ1, assembly GCA_030571015.1. Lineage (NCBI taxonomy): Eukaryota > Fungi > Ascomycota > Pichiomycetes > Pichiales > Pichiaceae > Ogataea > Ogataea sp. yHMJ1. The sequence continues at coordinate 108,374 of JAJLXB010000008.1, forward strand.
TACCCTGCCTTTCTTTCCCTTCACTGTGTTCACGCAGTACTTCGTCTTCTCACTGTAGACTTATCTCAACCCAGATTTTTATCCTCGGCTTCAAATCTTAATTCATTCTCCTTGTATACAAAGCGAGGCTGCCTGTTTCAAGGATATACACAAGCGTATAGATTACAGATTCCACTCTTGTTTATCTCCTCAGTGACTATACTTTCTTCTTGTTGATACTTACTACACCACGGTGTTAATATCATCACCATCTACTCTATTTCATCCTTTACCGTATCTACCATTCCAGCATTCATACCCATACTGTATATACAGTCACGTTACTAATCACGCTTTTTCATTCTATTTCATTTCAGTTCTATTAAAAACTCTTTCCCATTATTTATCTCTACTTTAATATCATTATACCATAGATTTACAATACTTACATATACCAAGAAACATTTCCACAATAATGACGGACTTGAAAGACCTTTCAGAGTCTTTAACACACATACAAACATCCTCATTAACTTCAACTTTGAAGAAAAAGAAATCAAAGGGAAGAACATTCTCTTGTACAGGTTACCCAGGATGTAACATGTCATTCACACGTTCAGAGCATTTAGCCCGTCATATCAGAAAACACACAGGTGAAAGACCTTTCAAATGTCAGCATTGTAATCGTCGTTTTTCAAGATTGGATAACTTAAGGCAACATAAACAAACAGTTCATGTCTATGAAAACTTCATATTGACTTACCCCGGCGATAACGTTACAGTTAGAGTTAAAAATGAAGATTTAAATAAAGTTAAATTATCATTAGAAAAAAAAAAACTAAGTAATAATAATAATAATGGTAATGGTAATGGTACTGAAGGGGTAAGTTCAGACTCAGATACTTCCTCAAATAACTCACCAACTGAACCTACTTATCAAATGCAACAACAGCAACAGAAGCAACAGCAACCACAAGGTCAGCAAACTAATCATTTGAATCATATGAATCCACATATGAACCATATGAACATGAACCCTATTAACCACATGAATCACATGAATGTAAACCAATTTCCGCAATTAAATCAATACCCTCCTTCATCTCAACAGCAACCTCCAATAACTCCAATAACAGCGATGAGCACACATTTATCTCCTCCAAATTCAAACTCTCCAATTCAAAGACACATTGCAAATAATAAATTACCCCCACCAAGATCTCATCTTTTACATACTTTATCTGATTCAAATATAACTTCCAAGCAATATAATCAAACAGCTAATTCCTCCTCATTATCAGAATCTGCATCTTCTGGCTCATCGTCCGGTTCAAACCCATTAAGATCACATTCTCACTTAAATGGCACAAAACCAAGGCCTTTACTCATACCAAGTTCTTCTAATCTCAATAAATCAGATTTACATCTCAACTTGAGCTTGAATTTACAATCTCCAAATGCTTCAAATGGTTCAACTTCACCATTCTTAATAACTCCAAAATCAGCAGTTTCTTTACCAAGCCCTTCTCCAATGCCCCACCATCACCACCAATTACAATCACAGCAGCATCATCAACATCAGCTTTTGCAACACCCTTCACATCTCGTTTCACAATCCATATCATACACACCTTCATCAAGTCAATCAACTACAAATTCTTCTTCAAATAGTACCTCCGTGTCTGCCGATAATAATAACAAATATTTACCTTCACCTTCAATGATAAGTTTCCCCAATGCATACACTAGATTAGATCTTCCTCATCCTGTACAACACCACCAATACTCGCCAACTCTCCCCTCTCCAATGCAGATGCCTCCTATTCGTCCTTCATCCTCATCAAACAACAATGGCAGTACAGCTCCTTTAAACTCTTACTTCCAATCTCATCTCTACCCTCCATTAGCTTCTCCATCATTGTCCCAAACTTCTTCTATTCAAAATGCACCTCTAATTTCCCGCTCTAAATCCGTAGAAATCCCAGTTGCATCTTCAACTACTCAAACTACTACCACTTTTTCTCCAATTATTCCCCTTGCATTGCAAACTAATTCTGCAATATCCGCTTCTGCACCTGGAGGAACCAAGTACTGGCTGAACAATATCATGAATGAAAAAGAGAATAAGAAGTTGGAGAATGCTACCACACCTGTTATTTCTGTGACTGTAGCTGAAGTTGAGAAACATGCGAAATCAGCAACTGCAGAACTGGAGAGTGCTAATGACTTAGGCGGCGCCAAATTAAAAGACACTACTGATAACAATACGCCAAGTCCTGCTACTTTATTACCCTTAATATCACCAACAGCTGAGTCATTTAGGGTTAAATTACCAGCTTTGAATGATTTGGGTATTTAAATATGGTCAAAATATTTTTTTTCTTTATTTATTCACTTCTTTCAGTTAAATATACATTTATATATATATATATGCTTTACTTTTTACCTAATCCTTTAATAATACATCTTGCTTTCTTCACCTGTTGATCTACTTATTGTAAACAATATTGCGTTATTGTAACAAAACTTAGTCTCAAGTTACAAATATATGTAATAAAATCAACCGCGACAATAATTGTGTCACAACAATAAGGTCACCCTGTTGTTTTGATTTTTCGAGAATAGAGTGTCTCATTTGGTATTGCTTTGTTTACATTTTTGGATACATCTATTTACGCAACCTTTCCCTCATCCCCCTTCTTCTTATTAGTAGCCTTTTCCCTTCTCTTTCTTACTTCTCTTCTCCTCTATTCAACTAAGGTTATATCAGTACTCATTCCCCTTGTATACTCTTATTAATCAGTTTTTTTATCAACAATGTCAGGAAAAGTTCACGGAGGAAAAGGTAAATCCGGTGCCAAAGACGGAGGACTCAAAGCTTCATCTCACTCTGCTCGTGCAGGTTTACAATTCCCAGTCGGAAGAGTCAAGCGTTACTTGAAGAAAACAGCACAAAACAAGATCCGTGTTGGTTCCAAGTCTGCCATCTACTTATGTGCCGTGTTAGAATATCTTACCGCTGAAGTACTAGAATTGGCTGGTAACGCCGCCAAAGATTTAAAAGTCAAGAGAATCACTCCAAGACACTTACAATTGGCTATCAGAGGTGATGAAGAATTGGATGCTTTAATCAAGGCTACTATCGCTTACGGTGGTGTCTTACCACACATCAACAAGGCTTTATTATTAAAAGTTGAAAAGAAGAAGACCAAATAAATCAATTAATCAAATAGTAAATGAAAAGCTGAAAGTCTTGAAAAAAAAAGCATCTGCTTTAATTTCACTTTTATTATCTTATTGATCCCATTTTTGGGTTTGCTTCCTTTTATTTCTTATAGTTTAACAATATTGATTCCCCAAGATTTAATATCTCACCGCTATCCTTACCTATCCTTTTATCAATTTTAATCTCAATTATTAATTATACGAAATAACTCCAATCTCAATCCCAATTGTTGTATCTTTTCTTGGTTTGATCTGATCCGATCCACACATGATTTTCCCAATTAGATTGGTTGACTTTGTATAATATGTTTTTGATTTTCTCTCCTTTATGTTTCGATTCCTCTCCTTTTTTTTTTATATCTCTACTTTAAGTTTTACTTTGACTCTACTTTAATTAGTAGCTGTATATTAATTTTGTATACTTATATCAATAAATCAATTATCCTTGAATCCATTAAAGTACATAACTATTTATTTTATGTATAACCATGCCATGTACTCAGTTAGCCATTTTAAATCGCCAGACAAAGTAATCCTTTCATATCCTTCACCAAGAATCGACCCATTTGGACTAGCCAAAATTATGGAATGTTGTTCATATTAATTGTGTAATTCTTGATTTCTGATCAATTCAAGTGTTCCATTATGATCGTGATCGAACTTGATCTCATACTTATCAGGGTCATCTGTTCTTTTCAATGGTACAACTGTCCAATCCATTGGTGTGAATGCGTTGTGGGGAAGTCTGATATTGTAAAGATTTAGTTCCTGTGGTATTGGATGAATTGGCATATTGTTTAGATCAATATCAATATTGTTTTCGTTTGCGTTCCGGTTTTCATTATCGTTGTCGTTATGATTATTTAAGTTGTTCATGTTGTTCATATTTACATTTGCATTGTTGGCATTAGGGGCAACATGACCTTCAGCTACTCCATTAGCAAAGGTGTTCGTATTCTTCTTGAAGACATCCGATCTACATGTAGGACAGTGTTTGGACCTGGACAACCAAGCTTTAAGACAACCGAAATGTAAAACATGACCACATTGTAATTTCTTTGGTGTTGATCTATGACTTTTTGACCTCGATAGATCAATATCCATATCGTATCTACAAATGATACAAACTTCATCTCTGTCAAGATCTTCTTGTGTAGGATCAGATAGATTATTCTCCAACTCTCTTAATGATTTGACAAAATAGTAGAATTCTTTGACTTGTCTTATTAATTTAACAACAGCCATATAAATATCACCTGGGAAATTGATTGGTAGTTTATAAGCATTTATCAGTCCAATAAATACAAAGACAATACCGGAGACTCTTGTTATTGAGATTGTAATATCAATGATCTTCGATATCCAGGATTTAAATTCCCAGTTGTCTTCCTCTGTGTTAACTTGTAAATATCTCAATTCAATTAAATTCAAAACAAATTTAGATGTGACTTCTAGTAAGTTTAAGTAAACCATTGAGAAATCCAATCCAAACATAACAAACAAATCACCTGAATGAATAAATGACTGATCAATACAAGACATCACTATCTTATGATCAATGTACAGGAAAAATAGTAATGAAAATGTACATCTATGCATTAAAGCGCCCTGAACACTTTTCGAATTTTGAATGATATAATCCAGTCTATCGGCTAAAATCCAATGGAATACCTTCATAAATAGTAATCCTAACACAAGAACTAAGATCAATAAGTTATTCTCATTTCTGAACATAGCTATAGCCATTAATGAATTAATCACCGTAAACCATGATCTCTCATAAATGTGCTCGGTTTCTAGAAGTCTTAGCTCCCCAAATATGGCAACTTGGATGATCTTCCCCAGGATCAAAGAGATCAATACTGCAAAATTACCCAGGATGATAATAGTACCTTCTTGACTGAGTCCTAACCCCACGGTGTAGAAGTTACAATAGTTGCTCATAACATCGTACATTGCCAGCGCAGCGAATCCCGTACTCAAGACACTGTACACTAAAAAGTACCTTCCTCTCTCTGTGAACAGTAAGTCCATTTTTGCTGTATGACTATTGAATCAGCTTATACGCTTTATTGAAGAGTGACTGTTTAGGTATCAATTGACTGGTTTGTGGCAAATAATCGGTGCAACGGTATGATGTGGTTACCTTCTTACTTGTTAAGAGCTAAATGTGAGCTGGCTAGTATAGTTAGCGAGACTGGGCTGAGATAAGCAGAGACAGACATCTCAGACAACTATCGATCGATCCATGTAGGATAGCTTATCTATTCATAGTGTCTCTAACGAACTACCTGTATATTCTATTACCATAATAGACTGTCTTACGAAGTTACAGGCTAGATCATCTAGTCATAAACTATAATTTACAATACACTGACAAGTTTGCTTTCGACGAAAACGTCTTTATTTATCATTTCATAGGCAAATTCTGAGAAATTTAAAGAGGCAATGAGTGGGATTGCATTGAAACTTACGACTCTGTTCGTAAGGCAGATCTCTAAGCCCATTGCCAACGTCATAAAGACTGAGGCCAAGGGACATCCTCTTTTCAAGAAGACTTGTGTCAGGGTGGCACAGACACTGCACTATATGGAGAATAATCTGAGGATACGACTTCTCGGCTCAAATTCTAGGGTGAACACAGCAAATTTCCGTCCGCTAAATGAGACAAAGGCTATTCAAAACGGTGCTGAATTTCTTTCGGAGGCTTTCATCTTTGGAGTAGCTGGTGGAGCTATATTTTATGAGAGTTATCGCTCGAAGAAGAAAGAGCAGAACAGAAGAGAAGCTGTGGCTGACGATATCAAGATGCTTCAAGATGAGCTAGACAATTTGAAGCAACAATTAAAAGATTACAAAATTACCATTCATGATTTCAAGATTGATTCAAAGAGTTATAGACCTGTAGTTTTGAAGATCGATGGGGAAGGCCATGTTTTAAATGGTGATGAAGTTGAAGCTTCTGGTGTCGTACTGGAATCCAAGAAGGAGGAGGCAAAGTTGAACTCATCCTCAACAACCTCTGCACCTGCATCCGCATCTGCACCCGTACCCGCACCTGCACCATCGCCATCATCTTCCTCATCATCAGTAATCGACTCCTTAAAGTCATCTGCAGAAAAAATTATAGAGAAAGTCAAGAAATGAATAAACTAGTTATAGACCAAGATTAAAACCTATCGCATGCTTTTGTCTTTATAAAAGACATTTAGATTCATTGTTTTTTTATGTTATCATTAGAATTTTTTATATTATACAATTATTGGATATATATATATGTACATAGTTCCCATTACTCCCATTTGTCGTTTGTGTTTTGTCACAAGGCAAAACCAAATCAATAAAAAAGTCAATTATTCTTCATCTTCAGCATGTTTGTGTCTGTGTTTATGCTTACGCTTTTTACTTTTAATTTTGTCCTTATGCTTATGCTTTCTCTTTTTCTTCGTTTGACTGTATTCATCTTCCCCTTGGATATGCTCTTGTTCTGCTAGTTGTAATTGCTGTAGCATTGGCGTTGACTGATACCATTCTTGGTCATGTTCTTGTTGATCATACTCAGAATTGTCTGGTTGTCCAATCGTTTCATCAAATGATAACCCTTGATCTGTATGTTGTTGTTCCGGTGCCAATTTATCTTCTTCATCTTGTTCCATCCTTGAACCATCTTCCAGATCTTGTTCCTCAAACTCACTATTGATTTCATTAATCTCATTTTCATCAATACCTATCTCTTCCAATATACTAGTCAATCCATTTGATATTGATCTATAAGGAATAATAAGATCTTCATCTTGACCTCTTGAGTTCCAATCTTTTTTCTTTGATTCTTTCAAGTTCTTGAAATGTGTTTTTAAAAGCACAACTTTATCCTTCAACTCCTGAACAAGGTATGAATCTTTAAAACCAGTATGAGAAAGATTGAAGTAATCTAGGGACAGATCAATGTATTTGCACACACCCAGCAAATATTGTAGCATGTTGTGAGATCTTGAGAAAGGAGGCTTATACTTTAGTAGTTCAATGAGGTCTATTGCATCATTATAAGATCCATTAGTGATATATTCCCATATTAAACAATAAAAATACTCTGGGATGTGAGATTTAGTTCCATACACCCACATTATCTGATGATTTTTAACATGTCTTTTTCTCTTTAAATTGGGTAATAACTCTATTTTATCATTCTCATTATATGCTGCGATAGATTCTGTATCATAAACTTGAGGATATGAGTTTGAATTGATGGTTTGCTTTGGATAAGCTGCTGATACATGTTGATCAATCAGTACAAAAGTATTCATCATCCAGTTGAGATATTTGATAATATCTTTTGGGTATGTTCTACTAGAATTCCTTATCACTGAGCTGAGTTCATAAAATGTTGGAAAAGTGGAAGATTCATCTTGATCATCAATATCATTATTTATTTTGTAATCTTCATAAAACTTTTCAATTAGGATATCATTTTTTATCAGAGCTGAGGCCTTTTGTAAAAGTTCGGGGTGCTTGCTGAGATCCTTATTGTACTTACTTTGCAAGATCTTGTTAAACTCTATTTGATTCAAATTCTTTAGTATTTCAATTGCTATGGGGAAAAGTGGCCTTGTATCTAACAAAGCTAGTCTAATTAACAACTTAAAAGTCTTGAGAGCGATTTCCCACTTTCTCTTGAGAAAACTTATATGAAAAATTTCTAACAATCTTGACATATGGAATCCACTGGCTGAATGACTTATTACTCTTCTGTTTTCCATATCTATTCTCTTTGACATGCCAGAAGTGATTGGATTTCTCGAATATGTTTCATACTGAAGTGGGTTAAGTAATCTTTCTTCTGCTTTCAGCTCATACCCTTTTGTTAATATATATGCGTCAATTCTCTTTAGAAAATTAATATTGGTATGCACAGTAGAACCAGGTAAATAAGTAACAGGTTCTTGGTGGTCTTCCTCCTGATCTTGTTTCTTCAGTTTGTCCTTTGAAGTTGAGTTCAAATCATTCGGTATCCTCACAGGAAGATCTGTATTGTTTGTCCATATTTCATATGAGTCCTCTAGAGGCTCGCTAGCAAATGCATGGTTTTTGGTTCGCAGTTTAGGGTTGAATATCCATTGCTGAGTAGCTAATTCATGTTTTATTCTCTTGATAGCGTATTCTTCAATTGGATCATGAAATGAAATCAATTTTTCTGTATCTCTATCATATTGAAGACCAGAAAAGTTTGAAGACATTAATTTAGGCCTCAAACTTTATTCAAGGTGAGGCTTTATGCAATAGTAAAAGTATAAAAGTTGAACTTTATTAATTTACTCTAAATATATGATCTAGTTGTGTTATTTCAAAAAAAAATATTTATCTAATCTATACCAAAATATGAAAAAAGATGTTAAGTTATATCTTCAGGCTGTGCTGGTCAATAAACGACCAAAAATCTTTGGTGTATTGGTTTTAGTCTTGCCATATTCATTACTATAAAGTAGTGTGATCTTATATCCTGTATCGTATAGCAAGGCAGTTGTATGAAAATTATTATTGATTTTATAACTACGCTCTATTTTTACTTCATTTACTTATAATATACATATAGACTTATAGTACGCTGATAGGCCAAAAGAATCAGGTTACTTTTAAGACTGTCTAAAGGTGAGAGACGATTCTCCGAGTTTGTTGGGCATTAAGTGAAAATTAACTATTTCTAGTACAATAGAAAGCCAACTAACACTATTACAGTCTTCAATATGTTGTTTTTTAAAGGGTAAGGTAAAATTTACTTCAAATTCAGAAGCGTAAAACGTGAGGTATATATATTATATAGCTCAATTATAAAACTTAATAGTATAATTGTATATGACAGACTGTAGAGTGGGTGATGGCAGTTGAGGCAAGTCTAGCAGGGTCAAATCTGAAAAGCGGAGCTCAACAGTTTCACCTTCAACCGACAACAATGAACCTCACAATGACAATGTACACCATCAGCGACAACGGTAAGAACAATAGTACTCTGGTCACTAGATATTCCGGTAGTTCTTTGACACACTCTCTGCGTCTCTTAGTAGCCACTAGTCCTTTGCTGCTTAAACCACTCCCAAGACACCCCGCCCTACACCCTTTCTGGATATGGTAGTACCCATATTAGCACATGTATACACTATAAAGTAGACTATATATATATATGAACATCCCATATTTCATATTTCAAGCACCTTGTACCATGAGAGTTGAGCATAGATCTTTAACCTCCGTTTGATACCTTGCTGCTACTATAACCATAGTCCTTCTTTTGAACTCTTCTCTCGTTTGTAACGCCTTGTCGCTTGATTTCACTGCTCTTTCCTTAGTTTTCAAATTTGTCAAAAATGAGGGGTACAGGAACTTTTCAGTTGCAGTTAGTTTGTGCTATACTTTCACAGTTGACCTGCCCAGTGTCTGCTGCTGATTCTACTTCTGAAAGTTTGGTTTACGCTCCAACAGGTGTATCTTGCCCGGCTGCTTTCACTCAAAATGGCTCCAACATCTTTGCTGCTGACTCAGATCCTTCTTCTTTCTCAACTAGAGAAGCTACCGAAATCTCTCAAGTTGAAAAAGCTTGGATAGAGGATAAGAACTTAAAAACCACTCCAAATCTAATAAAATGGTTCTCCCAATTGGATATGAAAGATTATTCTTCAAGTGACTTGGAAAGTTACATTAAAGGTTTAGATTATGACATTAACATCGCCTTGGCATTTTCGGGTGGTGGTTTCAGAGCAATGTTAACAGGTGCAGGTCAATTAGCTGCGTTGGATAACAACACTTTTTACGACCCCGTGGACTCTGATGCTCCAGATACTAACAAATTGGCTGGTTTGCTTGATGCTTCTGCTTATATGGGCGCTTTATCCGGTGGTTCTTGGTTATTATCTTCTTTGGTCTTTACCGATTGGATCTCAGTTCAAGATATATTAGACGGTGATTCACAGATTTGGAGTTTAACTGAATCTATCTTGAATGAAACCTCAAATATAACTTATTTCACCGACTTGATTGGTCTTGCTGCTGAAAAGCAAGAAGTTGATTTAAACTTGAACTCTTCAATCGTGGATGCCTATGGCGCTTATATTGGAAGTGTCATTTTCTCTGATTTACCAAATAGTGGTCTTGACTTAACTTGGTCGGGTATTAGAGACATGGACTCTTTTACAAATTACGACATGCCATTCCCAATTATAATCACGCTTGGTGGTAACACGGCTAATCCTGCAGAATATATGAATAATCCTTTTGAAGTCACTCCTTTTGAATTTGGTTCTTGGATTTCAGCAGTTAACTCATTTTCTGATATTAAATATCTTGGTTCAGCAGTCAATGAAGAAGGCGAATCCGATTCTCAATGTATTGCAGGCTTGGATAGAGCTACTTTCTTATTGGGTTGTTCTTCAAATATCTTCCCCGGTTTGCTTTATCCTAATGGCTCAGTTATCCCCGTATCATCTGATGATGCATCTGAATTTGCTACAGACATTGATTATTTGACCATCTTGATTGATGCCTCTTTGAACTCTAAACCATATGGTTTACTTCCCAGTAATTTGGCTGATAACAAATTCTCAAATATTGACGACTCTTCTGCTGGTTTCTCTACTGGTAGTGACGCCGGTGACGTTACTAACTTAGTCGATGGTGGATTGTATGGTGAAGAAATCCCACTGGATCCATTTTTGCAACCAAGTAGAGAAGTTGATGTTATCTTTGCATTTGACAGTTCTTCCGATTCAGAAGAAGGCTGGCCTAATGGTAACTGTTTGATTATGACTGATCAAAGATTGAAAAATACTTCAAGTACAATCAAGTTTTATGATATCCCAGAAACCACAGAGGAGTTCCTTGATTTAGGTTTGAATATGGAGCCTATATTCTTTGGTTGTAATGGTTCTTCTTTGTTAAGTACCCAAGGAGACCTTACTAGAATGACACCGATTATGATTTACATTCCTAACTCTGACTTGACATTCGCTTCAAACACTTCTACTGTTCAATTAAACTATGAGGATGCTGAAAAATACGCAATGATTGAAAATGGATTCAATCAAATGACCAGAATGAACTTTACTTTAGATGACGAATTTGCACAATGTGTAGGTTGTGCAATCTTGAGAAGATCCCAGGAGAGAAACGGTATTGAGCAAGGAGACCAATGTGCTAGATGTTTTGATAGATACTGTTACGATTCAGGTAACACAGAATCTTACGAAAATTTACCTGTTGCAGAAAGTTTGAGCGCTTTTGAAACAAACTACAACTCCGATTATACATATAACCCAACAATCTTTGGTGGTTCTGCTTCAGTTACTGCTTCTGGTACTTTAGCTTCTGTTGCATCAGGTACAGCAAGTGCTGCTAGTGCTGCTAGTGCTTCCGCGTCAGGTGCTGTGGCATCAGGCTCAAGTTCAGACTCTTCTTCTGCTTCTGCCTCCGGTTCCTCTTCTGCTTCTAGTGGATCAGCAGGTGCTGCTTCAAGTGTTCAATCGTCACCATTCTTGATTACCTTGTCTCTCTTGATGTTTTACTTGTTTTGAGAAAGCAATTCTTTAAAAAACACGTTTTTCTAATACTTTACTCACCTATGTAAGATTTACGTTTTTATATTTTGTTGAAAAAAAATGTTATCATTATTATTAATTTTCATTGGTGTTACTACGAAAACGTATGTAGCTCACCTATTTCAGGTCATTTATCAACTTATTCCATTTAGCGTAAAACTCATCTACTTTGTCAACTTTAACCTTATTTCCCTTATTCAATGCCTTCAAACCTGCAATCAACTTATCGCTGATTTTCTGCAAATCTTCCATGAGTCTAGTATTAATTTCCTGAGAGTAATATCCCTGTGTAATCTCATCAATGACTTCATCAACTATCTCAGGTAATCCGGCTGACGACTGTGATATGCTGTTCAAAATTTTAACATTCAAAGACTTCAATTTCTTTTCTTTTATCGATTCAAGTGTTGTTTCTAATGGTAAATATGATTTAATGTTGGCTATGAGGAAATAGACTAATTTGATTTTTTGCAACCAATTCTCAGCATCCGTAATGTAACTTGGCTTGATCTTACTCATATTTCCATCCACAAAACATGTCATGTCCTTATTGTTATTGCCTTCTCCTTCTTCGCCACTTGCTTCTCCTTCTTCCTCCTCTTCGTCGTCAGAAAATTTGTCATTCAATCCGAATGGATCGTCTTCATCATCAATTTCTGGATCTTCTAACCATTCTTCAAATTCTGTCTTAGCATCCTTGATTAAAGAGTTGGTCATTTCCAAGTCAAGTTTCACAGACCCAGCATTACCGCCATTGGCTGTTTCTACTAATTTATCACTAGAGTCCCACACTCTACCTACAGAGATCAATCTATCGCCACCAACCTCGTTTTCTTGATCTAGTTCTTCTACTTCATTGGCTTTTGCAATGACAAGAAGCTCGTCAACTAACAATGTGATATTAGCATACATATTGGCAGCCTTTCTCTGTAACTCAAATTTCAATTTTTCTGTGTACATTTCTTTATCTGAATTGATTATTTGGGACAAGACACTGACCAACAACACTACACAACTGGATAATTCTCTGGTGGTGTTATAGGCAGCAGTGTAATTCCCCTTGGCCATTGGTGGTTTATATACAATACCGATCTTGGTAGTATGTGCCTTAATCAACTTCCCAAGCTTGACAACTTCTGATAATGGAGCTTCCACCTTAGCTGGATTGATTAGACTATCATTGATATTTGTTGCATCTTTAGAATCTGGTATTTGATTCCATACGATTATACCTTCTTTCAACCCTGTTAAAACAGAAGTCAAATCTCCAATTGTAACTACCTTTTCCGGCATTATTATGTATCCTATACTATTGTTCAAATAGGTCCTTGAGTGATCTATACTCTGGTCTCTAGGGTAAACTACTAGTAATATCACTCAAACCACATCATTGACAAAAAAAATTATTTTTTGTATAAATATTCCGTGCTTTTAGTTTTGGCTATTAGAAAGCAAGAGCATCGAGACTTTTCAATGGGCAATATAGGTAATCGAGTGAATCTGATCTACATGTCATAGAATAGCTGTACAAAGGTTAGAGAAGGCTACTTAGGCTTACTCAAAAGCAATTAAGATACTGGAAATTAGGTGAAAACAATGTCAACTTTTGGAACCGGTGCCTTTGGATCCAATTATGGAGCTACTGGTTTAGGAACAAATGGATTTGAAGTATCACTCAACTACTTCACAGCAGTACCAGATCCAAATATTCTAACATGTTCAGCTCAATTGAAGCTTATATTCAAGACACTTTTGAAGAGGGATGCCACCACTAAAGAAAAAAGTATATCTGAGTTTTTAGAGTACGTCGGTTCACATTCTGACGAAATTGGAGATGACTTGGTGGTTATCACTTGGGTTCAACTTTATGCGAAGTTATCCATCGATACTTCGAAGAAAGTAAGACAGATTTCCCATCAAATACAGTCAAAGTTTGTGTCACAACTAGGTAAGAAATATATGAAATATCTGAGAGATACCATTGGTATATGGCTTGCTGGATTTTTTGATTCTGAAAGAATAGTGTCAAAAGCCTGTATTACATCAGTGTTGGATGCATTTGGTGGCAGTGAAGAGAAAGTTAACAACCTTTGGAAGGTTTTCCATGAACAGATATTGAGTTTTTGTCTACAAATATTTGCATACGAGACCAAGGATAGTCTTTCTGACGAGAGATTTGTTGGTAAAGACGAGTCGGATGCTAAGTTTGGCAGAGTTACTTTGGCAACTATTCAAATGTTCACTAAAGAATTAGTAGTTCTACACAATGACCTTTCTTTCAATATTAAACCAGAGTCGCAGACTATCATAGAGTCTATTTTATCAAATGACAAAGTCACTGAATTGTTTGAAAGTAAGGATTTGCAAATAAAGAGATCTATGTATATCATGATCAAGACCTTAGTTCTCACTTTTCCAGATTACATTGATTCCAAGGTTTTTAAGAACTACTCGAAAGGAATGATCAAAGGATTGAAACTGGTCAGTAGCAAGAAAGGTGCCGCCACTAATTCTGTGTTGTTTTCATACTTGATATCTCATATCTTAGACTCACTAATAACGGTTACTAAGTATAATGCAGAGTTGTGGTCAGTGAAAAAGGCAAGTAGCATTCTCATGGAATTACTGGCATTAGGATCATGTAACTCGGACACCTACTACAACTATTTATTTCCACTGATAGATGTATTACCGGAGTCAATAGTGTCGTTGAGTAATTATGAGTCAATCCAGCCTATCGTGTCATTTTTGGAAAACAATGTCTCAAGGGAAAGATTGCCCAAGTTCTTAAGCGGTGCATGGGCCTCCTATTTGAAATTTATCATCAAAACTTCAAAAGAGTTGTCTGAGACTGAAGTTTCCGAATTAGTCGAAAGATCTATGAAACTATTCATTAAATCATTAGATACTCCTAGATTGCTATCTCATGAAGTTGTCGATTCTTTGGTACTGGCTAAAGATGTTGTCGATGACGGTGAAGATATCCTCTCCAAGATCAATTATGAAATTATAAACGTCTTACCATGTGGACCACTTGATTTAGAAGAGCTAGGAATTAATATTAAAAATACAAGTGGTTTTATCACCAACTTTCTATCTATTCTTATTGCCTCACAATCCGATATTTTGGGTTCTTTCATTGAAAACGCGGTTGAATCTTTAGATGACGAATATGAAGGAAGCCCAATGTTATCATTTGATATTGTTCAAGCGGTGATTAAGAAGAGTCTTGTTGAATATGAATCAAATGTTACATCTGCCCTTGAAAAACTACCTGATCATATCAAGGCTTCTAATTCTGCATTCAATGCATTTGTTTTCACTATATTAAGTGAACTAAACGCTTCTCAATTTACCAATGTGAAAAGCAATTTACATGAATTGATTAATTCTGTATACCTAAAATTAAACGAGGATGATATACAAGTTGAGGAGCTACTGCATACTGTTTCCAAGTTTAAAGAATTAGACATAAACCAATGTGAAGACCTGAATAACTACTTGCATCAAAAATCTTCGACTGGCCAAGACGAGCCTAGTACAGAGATCAACCGTGAGCCATCTCCTTCATCATCTATAGCTAGTGCTGATTACTCTATTTTGTTCAAGTTTGTGACTCCAGAAATTTTATCGAATATCTACAATAACGGAAACTGTAACATTACCTCTTTTGTTAGTAATTGCAATAAGCACTACCAAAATGAACCCTTCGTTACTTTCATCCAGACCAAACCAGGAACCGAATTTCTCAAATATTTATTTAGCACTCAATCTGACGTTGTATCTACTCAATTATTGGCAAAGTTAGAAGAGAACTTGAATAATGAATCTCTGCAAAATTTATATTTCTTTTCCCTAAAATCATACGCATTGGGACTGCCTACTTTGAAGGATATAGACTTGGTTGTTATGAAATTGAAGAATGTTACTACCACAGCATCCATATTGAAGTACTTTTTTAATGGCCAATCTGAGTTGTTATCCAGTTTGAATGATTGTATCTCCGAAACTCCTGTTTCCGATTTATCCATATCGAACCCATTAGGAACGCTAGTTTACAGTTTTGAAGGCACCTCCAATTCAGAAGACTTTATTAAAGATAGTGAAGCATTTTTGAAACTAATTGGTGAAGTTTATCTCTTATTTGGACTAATTCAAGAGTTCAGTCTTGATTCGTCTGACTTGCTTTCCTACTTGATATCTATCACCATAATAAGTGATTGTGCAGTGGATTATAACTTCCTTCAAAACTCTGTTGGAGATGAAAAAGCCGCTCAAGTATTCGAAGATAAGGTCTTGGATCTCCAAACTGCATCGTTCTCCAAATTGTCAACCAGTTTTACAAATGTAAAGTTGGAGAATCAATTAGTTGAGATATTCACTGATTCAGTGGAAGTCGGTGATGAATCTGCAAACTCATATAAAACCTTTGCACTTTTGAATACTGTCTACAACAATTACTCATCCAATTTAAGATTCTACAGTTGCTGTGTTTTCAAGAAGTTGCTCTCCAATCTCATTGAGAATGAAACAGCACAGAATTTCAGCCAACTTAAGATTAACTTCAATAAAATACTATCCAAAAATCCTATAAAGCTTGGCGTTCTAGTTTCAAGTTCCAAAACATTCCTTACTAGCACTATTTTTGATAGAATCAGGAATGGTGTTGCTGCCGAATTAACAGCAATTAGAAAATCCTCAGACATTTTATCGAAGGGATTAGTTTACTTACAAATTTTGAACTGTTTCCTGGATTTTGATACAGAGTACGAAATTCCATCAGATTTTTCGCCAATACCAGGTCAAAGATTTATGATGCTTTTGAACGGTTTACAATCTTGGCTAGACTCGGATATTGCCTATGATGACGAATTTGTTCCAGTTAAAATTGAACTCATGAAGTTTAGTGATATCTTTATCAACAAAATTGCCAAGTTTATTGATCTGAGTAATTTTCCAAGTGAGTTCAAAACCAAAGTATTTGATATGGATTTCAAATTGATGGGTGAATCCTTCAACTATGTTAATAGTGATATGCATGTTCCATTAGAGTACTATTCATTGAAGTCTTTTATTCTTTTAAGCTCTTATACTGATGAGATAGAAGAGTGGAAGGAAGAAATTGGGTCAATACATGATGAGCTGATTGAACTACTCTTTGTTTCTGCTAAGCAAGAGAAGATTAATCAATCATCTAAGCTAACTAATACTTATATTTCACGTATATTTGACAAATACATTCCATTAAAGAAGTTGAGTTCAAGATATGATGATATGTTTACAATGATAGACTCAAAGAGTACTGACACTCAATCTTTGATTGCAAATATTTTACTCAAATTTATTCCCCAAGTTCAAGATGAACTTGTAGTGGAGTTGACATTAAAGAAGAAAAACACCCCTACTGAAGATGACGAAAATAGTGCTTATAATGAAGGAATTAGCGCTAAATTACCAGAAGCTTTGATTAAAAATATCTCTTCACCTTTGGAGGATTTTATTGAGTTTGAAGATCAATCAGCAATCAACAGGTACGCTTTCAGCTGGTTGTTGATTTTCAAGCACTTCAAGAACATTACTGCCAAAATTAGAAACGACTACTTGACACAGTTGCGTGAGTCCATTGGCACACCAGATATGATATTTAGCTTTTTGCAATATGCAGTTAACCAATTGGATGTTTCCAGTAATGAATTTATACAGAAGATATTATCAAATGGCAAAGAATATATCACGGGATTTGATATACTCTCTGATATTGATTATTTCGATCCATTGGAGTCTAATAGAAGAATGTTTATTCATTTGATTTATTCTGCATTGGTAGAAGTGGGATCTGTGGTTCAAGCATGGTTTAATTCCATTCGTGATAAGCAACTTAAAATGAACGTTGAAAAGTTAATTATCAAATGCTTCAGTCCTATTATCATAGACACAGAATTTACAAGATTATCCGAAAGTAAACTAACTACTACAGACCAATTCACTGTCAAGTTGAATAGATTAGCTGATGAAATCAAATGTTCTTATTTAATCGATGAAAAAACTTTGGAAATGACTTTAGGTTTACCAAATAACTATCCTCTCTCCAATATTGTTGTCACTGGTACCACTAGACGTGGTGTCACTGAAAAGAAGTGGAAAGCATGGATGTTATCAGTCCAATATATTCTTCACATTCAAAATGGTACAATCAAAGATGCCATCACCAATTTCGAGACTAATATCAAGATGAATTTTGCAGGTTACGAAGAGTGTGACATTTGTTACAGTATTTTACATGCCACTGATAGTTCCACGGCTAATAAAGCATGTTCTACATGTAAGCATACTTTCCATGCAGCTTGTTTATACCGTTGGTTCAAGAGTTCTGGAGGAACTACTTGTCCATTGTGTCGTAACAAATTCAATTTCAAAAGACAAACTACTAATACATAGATAGATAAGAGAATAAGAGTTTATAAAGACTTAATAATAGCATTCCCTAATCATTCAAGTAATTCCTCAGTGAGTAGCTTTTCCATCTCATCAATTGTATAAGGAACAAATAACATTTCAATACCAGCAGTATTTTTATTCAATGTGGCCATTTTGTGTTCAAGGAATTCTTTCAAAATAATTCTAAAGTTGTTCTCATTACTTGTGATGAATTCGTTCAAACATAAATTGAAGAAATCCTTGAAATTAATACTGTACTTCATTCCTCCTTTTACTGTTCCTCTTAAAATCTTTTCCTTGCTCTTAGCCGATTTGGAGTCCAATTGTTTATCAATAGCTTCAATCTGCTGGATCAGTAAGTTACGATAAAGTGAACGAGCATTGGAAGTGACCGAAGTCAACACATATGTAGCACCCTTGGATCCTACAAACTTATTGGACTTACCAATCGAGAGCGGGTCTTTAAAGGTAGTCTCTGAAGCGTAAGTCTCAAAGTTCGTAACTGCATGCCAACAGAAATTAAATTTGCTATTCAGATCAGCATTCCAAAAAATGGGAGTATTTACATTGTCCATTGTTGCAATCATTACTATTTCCGGAATGTTTGCCAAAGAAGCCAGTAACTGCTGGTGTTTATCTGCTCTTAGTGATTCACCATCAATATTATGGATCAAAATTACCAACTTAGGGATCTTGAATTTGTTAGTTTGATTTCTTGAGGCTTTAAACAAATCATCAATGTTCAATATGGCATCTAATAGAAGTAATGGGAGTGAAGCATTGGGTAAATCAAAACAAATTGAATATATTTCCTTGATTAACAGCTTCAAATTCGTTGAAGAGTTGTAACCGTTGACGACAATACATTTCGGAGGAGAAACGCTGCTATCATCAAACTTGAATAATTTAGGAATCAAGTATTTGACAAACTCCAAAGCCAGTGATCTTTTTGATCCAAGGCCATAGAAGATCAAATTAAACCCGTTCAATACTTCAAACATAAATTGTGAGTATTGGGTTCTGTAATAGTTGATTATGTTGTTTCTTTGATCGTAATTGATAAATTTCATCAATGTTAAATGTCTATGGTAATCCCCATAATCAATGCCTGGTGCGCTTGTCATAGAGCTACTTGACTTCTTGTATGATAATTTATTTTGTTCAAAAAAACCTTCGTATCCATCGTAGAAAATAGATCTATCCGTATCAGATTTTGTTTTTAGCAGTTCGTCCTTAGATTTCAAGTCGGAAGGTGCACGCATTAGCTGAACACTCTTTTTAGCTTTAGTAGGTGACATTGCTTGTAAAGAAGAGTTTCCATTTGAGTTGCTTGTCTTTTCAATAACAATTGAACGTCTTGGTGAATCTTTTATCACTTCCTTTTTGACAAAAACATCAGTGATTAATTCTCCATTCTTGACATAATCATGGTCATTCTCCACAGATTCAGAGTAATCCTGCTCTGGATCTGCTGACTTTAATGTTTCTACCATTTGACGCAAAGGTGACACACTTGAGGCACTTTTCAATGAGGGACCTTTTAACTTGAACTTCTTTTTTATCTTGATCGACTTACCGTTAGGTAATGTTTCCATTGAATTTTCTCTCTTCAATTGACTTTCCTTAGCTATCAAAAGATCTTCGTTACTTATTGATGTTACTGGCTTTGGAGACAACTTCAACTCTTTCAGTTTCAGGATATCCTTTCCAGGACTTCTTGCTCTGGACTTCTTCTTTGGCTCAATTATTGTGCTATCTAATTCCTTGATATCTTCTTCAAAATCAGCATCAGACTCATCATCTTGTTCACCAGCATCTTGATAATCATCACTATCAGAAAGAGACTCCACAGTCTTTTCATCATCGCTTTCGACATTGAGGCCACCCAAGCCATCTTTACGACTTTCGTTGATGATTCTGTCGACGAGTGTGAGATCTTCGTCATCTAGTTCAGCGTTACCTAATTGAAGAGCCTTGAATTGCACTGCACGTTTTCTTGCACTTAAATTCAAGTCATTCATCGTTCTTTTCCTAGGAGATCGGAGTCTCAAACGGGCTTCCTCTTCGTCAATATTCATGTCTATATCATTTAGCTTTTTTGGTGATTCTTGTTTCAGAGTTATTTTGGGAGAATCGTTGAACGGGTTGACCATTCTGGGACGTTTAGGACTTTTTGTTGGTGATACATTTGGAGTCTTGAAAAGATATATTTTCCTCCCATTGCTATCTTTTGAAGGTGATGGAGAAGGTGACATACTCTTTTCCATAATATATGGCCCTAGCTGATCTTTGGATTTTTTCAATGGAGATATTTTCCTTCCTGACCTCCCTGGACTCTTCAAAAAGTCAATCGGCAAAGATCCAGATCGCTGCTCACTTGTACTCATCTTCTATAAAGCTCTTGGATACTTTTGACAATCTTCAACAGGGATCTGAAATCTTCTTTTCTTTATCATCTATCGAGATCAGTTAATCAGTTAACTAGTCAATGAAAGATATCCAGATTAGGGTTTTAGCTTTCTCACCCGTGCACCATATGGGGAAAAATTATTTTAATAACTAGAAGATTGATTTGATTTGGATTTTTCAAGTTATGTATAATATATTTCATACTAGAGTTGACACCAAATTACAGTATCATACTTGAATTTCTTATAGGGTTATACAGACAAATATACTATATAATACAACTTTGAGATGCTTACATTTTGTCCATACTGCTCGAACATGTTGGTGGTGAGCAACTCGGACACAACCAACAGTAATTCTTTCAGTTGTCCCACTTGTCCATATGAGTTTCCTATTCTTGGTTTACAAATCTTTGAGAGAAAAGAGCTGATACGTAAAGAAGTTGATGATGTCTTGGGTGGAGAAGGAGCGTGGGATAACGTTGACCAAACCGTGACGCAGTGTCCTGTTGAGAAATGTGGTAATGATAAGGCTTATTTCTTCCAATTACAGATCAGATCTGCTGATGAACCAATGACTACTTTTTACAAGTGCTGTAAATGTTCAAATCAATGGAGAGAAAACTGAGAGGGTGGAAAAGCTTCGGTTGGGTTATGCTTTTTTATTTCTGGTTTTGTTCTTCTTCCTTTTTTAATGCTATTGTTATAGCTATGTATTTTTACTGTATCTTTGTATATCTTTAATGAAAAAAAAAAAATTTTTGATTCCTGAAAAATGTTGATTAAGTAAGTAGATTAAACTTTATTTTAAAAATAAGTAAAAATAAATAATAATAATAAATAATAGTAATAAATAATAATAGTAAATAATATTTATTGTAAGCAAAGACAAAAACAACAAGAAAAAAAAAGACAAAAATTTGAATAAAAAATAATGAATTATGATATATATAAGCTAATTTAGTCTATAGTGTAAAAAGCAAAAGTACAAGATAACATGGTAAAATAATATGAGACAAGATTTTGTTTAATGAATGTGTTTCCATGAAAAAAAAAGTGTGTGTGTGTTTGTGCATGTTATGTTATGTTGGTTTTAAATTATTGTCAAATATTAAAAATAATAACAAGTTTCTTTTTATTGATGTCTGATTTCTTCTTTTTTAATTGTTGTTAATTGATCAGTAAAATATCCCTTGATGTGTGTGTTTTGTCTTTTGGTTTTCCTTTTTGGTACGTAATTTTTGTCCTTTTTGTTAATTTTCGATTTCCTGTGTGTGTATTATGAGTAGTAATAAATCAACAGCATGTGGGTTTTTTTTTTCATTTTTGGTTGTACTGAGATCAACTCGGTCAACTGAAACGGCAGGTTTCCGACTAGCTATCCATCTTTCCAAAGACTTCATCATCGTCTTCGTCATCAATGGCTTCTTCTTCTCTTTGTTCTTGAGAATTAGATTCTCCATTGAAGAACTTAACTTCTTGATGATTATCCAATTCTTCATCATCTGCTGATTTCTTGGAGTTGAAAGTATCAAGGTTTATAGTAGAATTTGAGATAGAATTCGATGAGAATTTGTTGATTGGAGTCGATCCAAGAGTACTCTGTACTGAGTTGTCCAAGTATGTTGTTGTGTTATCGATATGGTGTTGAGTGCCATTGCTGAAACTGGCATTTGAGATAGAGTTGTTGTTGTTGTTGTTGCTGCTGTTGTTGTTGTTGTTGTTGCTGTTGAACATGAATGGGTGAGGTAATGTGTTGGATAATTTTCTGTTGTTCAATGAAGATGGAGGGTTTAATGAAATGGATGATTTTCTCATAGATAACAAACTCGAGTTGCTATTATTGTTGCTATTATTGTTGCTATTGTAGTTGCTATTGTAGTTGCTATTAGTTTTACTATTGAATGATCCGAGGTTAAATGATGTGATGGATGGGTTATTAGTATTGACTGGAAGTTGTGCAGTTGGGACTGGAGTTGGAGTACCTGACAAATTAGTAGAGTTTGAAGAAGCATCTTTGGATAATGGAGATGCCACTGAGGAGGAAGAGTTTGAGTTTGAATCAGCAATAGCATTTCCGTTAGAATTATCAGATTGTTGTTCGTCTTCCTCTTTGATTGGTTGGGTTTCATTTATAGAGCATAAGATAGATGCAGCTTCTAAAAGTTGGACTTGTTGATGCTTGGAAATCAATAATTTTTTAGTCATGCTCCATTCTGGTGTATGTTCCCAAAGATGTTTTGCCAAAGACGATATATGTTTGTAACCTTTACCACAAGCTTCACATTTGAGCTCCTCTTTCAATCTTCCTGTTTCACCTTCGGAAATTCTACGCACCACAAACTCTCTTGACAACATGGGTACTGAAGTAGACAAATTTATATTATTTCCATGATCGTTATTTGAACTGCTGTTGTTATTTTTAGTAGGTATAGAGTAAGGAGCTGTGGAGACTGAAGAACGTCTGTGAGTGTGATGATGAGAAGGGGTGGAAGTATAGGATGATGAAGTGAATGAAGATGATGTGAAGGATGAGGATAAATTACCATTGTTATTAATAGAATTAACATTATCAGTATTATTAGTACCATTTTGAGAATACATGTTATTGTTTTTTATAGGTAAGGGTAAAGTCATAGTAAAGGGCATAGACATATTTTGTTGCTGTGAATGGTTTTGATTATGGTTGAGGCCATGGTTATGATTATGGTGATTTACCGAAGATAACGGAGCACTCACACTACTACGTGATGGAGAGCTCGATACGTTAATGTTTGAAGTATGCTGTTGGCTGTTAGACGTGTTTGAAGCTGAAGTTGCAGTGGCCATCGTTGGGGAGCTAGTGGGAATTATTTATTTGAGATAAATGTATTAAACAATACTGTTGAAATTTGAATTTGAGTTGAAGTATTATATTTGTGAAATCAAAAAAAAAAAAATCATTCAATAGAGTCGGGTCAGGATATTGTTATAGTAAATTTGATGAGTGGATAAAGTGATCAGTGGACATATATCTTTCAATAAGGGTATGTGTATGTGTTTTGTGTAATGGTATAGTGTTGATCGGTGTATTAGAAGAGGAAGAAAGGTGTGTTCTGCTGTATGGGTAGATTAAAAGATTTGAACAATAAGAACTTAACAGGCATGTATTGTCTTGTTTTGGTGGATGAAAAAAAAAAAAAAGCCAAAAAAAAAATAACCCAAATTTTTATTTAATTATATTTAATTTAGAATTTGTCAATGAGGCGAGAATAATTTATTTTAGTGCTGTGGATTTAGTGAAGTAGCATATAGATAGGATACAGATAGATATGTCACACCACACACCGGTAGTATATACAACTATATATTCAACTAATAACAGTGTACTAAATGCATTGTCATTTAAATTATAGATATATAGTAGTATATCTCATATGATTTTAACTTGTTTTTAAGATATTTAAATAAATTTTTTAATTTAAGTGTCAAATTTGAAGATAAATCACTTTGTATAAGTAATTATAAAAAAGCAAATATGTTAAATAAACTAGTATAAATTACATCCATGTACGACAATTTCTCAGTTTTGTATTGTTTTAATCTAGAATTTCAAAATTTACTTAGTGAAATTTAAATTTTGGAATATAAGTTATAGAATTTGACTATAGAAAATTTATAGGAAACTCATATACAAATTTTCAAGTAAAAAGTTATAATTCAATTCAATTAATGTACAAAGTATTGATTATAGATTGGTAAAATTCTACACCACGACTAAAAGCGCACCAGTACAAAGGAATTTTATTCCCGATTAAGCCCAAGTGAGATAAATTACATGCAGTGCGGCTCTCCTTATAAATATATATATCCTTTCTCTTTCTTATCTCCCTAATCGCTTTGGGATTGGATTTTCTTCGTCATCTCTTGAAGATTTACTTACCGTTTACTACTACAACAATCTCTTGAAACGCAAATCCTGTCTGTTAGAGTATCCCCTTTTACCTTGCTTACCCTTGAAGTAAATATATTATTTTTTTAGCTCACATAGATAAATGTAACCAAGGGGTCTCTCCAGCATACTTGATGTACTTACTCCAAACATTTGTAGTTTAAGCTTTGAAATTCTCGATAAATCCCTCAAGATTTAAAAGCCGAGTTTTTTCACCCCCCTTTAATTAAAGTAACTTGGTAACATAACTTATCATCAATTGGGTCCTTTGTATATATATATATATATATATAATATATATATACATATATATCACTACCCTCTACTTTACAAACATTCTCTTGTTTACCCCCCCGCATATACCTTTTATCTTTTTCAAGATCGCACTTTTATCTGAAAACATTCACATACTCCACTGTTTTCCACTTATTTTATCTACATCATCTGATTTAATATACTAGAATATTCATTCATGATCTTAAGTATATTGCATTCCTCTCTATAAAACAACTCGAGCAAACATCTTTGATCTACATTCTTTGATAGAATCAACTTTAATAGACTGAAATAAAATAAAAATAAAAATAAAATCAAAATCAAAATTAACTACAAAAATGTCACGATTTGAATTGAATAATTTACCTTCTCAAGAGGTTATTGATTCCCCATTTGTCGAAGACTTAAATGTTTATAATATAGATCTTTCATTGAAATCCAAATTGAAAAGATTTTATGAAGAAAAAATGCAACCTAACTTAGGTATAATTTTTGCAATCATATCTCAATTCTTTAATTCATGGATGGCATTATCTTGTAAACTACTTTTAATGGAAAAGGATAATATCATGGACCCAATGAACATCCTGGTTATTAGAATGTCAATTACTTATTTCTTATGTTACGGATACATGTGGTTTACCAACGTCCCAGAAGCCCCATTTGGTCCCAAGAAATTACGTACTTTGTTGTTGCTTAGAGGTTTGACTGGGTTTATTGGAGTTTCTACTCAATATTATGGATTATTATTCCTAAGTATTAGTGATGAAACAGTTATCACATTCTTGGGTCCTACAGTTACTGCTCTCTTGGCATCTTATTTCTTAAGGGAAAGATATACGAGATCTCAAGCCATATGTGGATTTATATCCCTATGTGGTGTCGTCCTTGTGGCAAGACCTTCATTTATATTCGGCAATTTGCAATTTGGCAAATCGGGACCAAATGATGGGGCAGAGACTCATGATCCCAGTTTAAGACTCTTGGGATCCTTTATTACTCTCTTGTGTTGTCTTTCAGGCTCAGCTTCAATGATCCTAGTTCGGAAGATCGGGTTTGAAGCACATCCCTTGATCTCTGTTTCAGTTTTTTCCTTGATGACATTAGTAGTCTCAATGATTGTAATTGTTATAAATCCAAGATTATCATTCAACAGTTTCCCAGTGAACTTTAAACAGTGGTTTTTAATTATCAATATGGGTGCAAGTGGGTTTATCATGCAGTTCCTCATTACAGCTGGAATGCAAAGAGAAAAAGCAGGAAGAACAGTATCTATGTCATATACTCAATTAGTGTATACTACATTTTACGATTTCTTCTTTTACAACCACTTACCTAATTATATGAGCATAATCGGTTCGGGAATAATCATCAGTTCAGCTTGTTACACGATTTACAACAAAGAAGAAGACGATGAAAGACCCCGGGGTTACACAGATTTGGAAAATGCTTCGCCAATAAGTGGGATCTCAATGTCACCCGGTGTAGAAGAATACGAGTTTACTGATGATGTATCTAATTTGAATAATAATGTTAACTTTGCAAAAGGTGTTGATTTTGCCAAGTTTGAAAACTTGTCTGATGAGGAAAATACAAGCGATTGGAATACAAATGTCGATAGTGTTAGCTTGAATTTACTTTCTTCACAATCAGATTCAGGGCCTGGGTTTAATTATAGTTCATGAAGTTAGATTTGAGGGTGGTTGAAGTTTTATAATACATATATATATGGGTCTTTTTTTTATGTTTAACGTACGGAGCAGGTAAGGTTTCTCCGTGTCATTTGTGTTTTTTTTGTTCAATATCTAAATAAATTCAAATTAATTTAAATTAAATTAAACGTTTATACATAAAACCTACTTCTCTCAAAACACATTTATTCATCATCATCACTCTCTGGAGGAGGAACGTAAGGTGGTGGCTTGAAATATTCTTGATCTGCAATGACATGTTGCTTATATGCTTCTTTATCATCTGCAAACTCCAATAAATAATCGAGTTCTAAATCATGCACTTGACGACCAAGCATCACTATAGAGTGTAATGGTGCACCTGCATCATACTCACTCAATTCTTTTAATGTTGCAGCTTTGAAACTTTGAGAAGGAGATCCTAACCTGGAAACAGAGACACATGGTGTGTTTTCAGTATATGCTTCTTCACCTCTTTTCTCTTCAATTTCTAACAATTGCTTAGCACAAGTGGCAACATCCATATATCTTGGTGGATCATAAACAAATTTACCCTTTAATAATTGCTCGTAATTTGGTTCTTTGACCTTAATATCCAAGAGTAAAAGTGTATGAAGACCAATCCTTCTATTTTCCATGATCTTACTATAAAAGGAGTCAGGTCTCCATGAATCAGTGAAAAACACAATGGAAACAGCTTGACCAAAATTGTACAGTTGTAAACCACAAGCACCAACTGCATTCATCACAGAAGCATTATGAATTGATTCAACTGGGATATTCAGCTCTCTGGCTCTAATAACTAAATCTGTATGGGTAGTGGCTCCAAAGACATCACCAACAACAAGGAACGCAATATCGTCTTCTTGTGCGTTTTCTAAGATAGTGTCACTTCCACTCTCAACTAACTCTCTGTCGGCTAAGATGACTTCCTTGCCGTAAAACTCTTCAAGCTCTTCTTTACTAGCTGCCATTAAGATAGATGTATATGCTTCTAAATATACTCTCTTACATTTCTTGACGGTTTCTAAACCTCTCACAGTGATATCTGTGGTATGGGATAAACCCAAACCAATCATATAAAGCATTTTCAAAAATTGAAACGACTGTGTTTGTACAGGGTTCTAGTCTCTATACTATATGCTTCTTCTTTACTTATAAATAAATATTAAATAATTTTATTATAATTAATTATTCAAAAATTTTGAGGAGATTTTTTTTTCTTTTTTTTACTCTGAGAAATGATTCAATTTGAGGAACAACCTCATTTAAATGATATGACGCCTAGTATACATCACAGCTCTTGTTTCCACAGATACCAACAGCAGTCTAAATACTATAATATTATATTTCTTTAAAGGCTAGCCTATTGCTATGACTAAGGATAAACAAACATCAGACGCAGAGGCTCAACTGAGCTTTCAGTCTCCAATCCCCATTTCTCAACAAGAATATTCCGATGATCCCAATGCAATCAATAGTTCAGGAAATTATACCCCATTATTATACCCACAAAGCCGTGGTAAATCATTCATCAAAAGATACAGACTAGATGTGTTTATTCCAATCTTGATTATCTGTGTTTTGTTCATTAGTGTTATTTTGGACTTTGTCTATACCGTATATCCTAATCTAGGTGATTCAGTTTCTCAAGGTATTCAATACGATGTTCAAGATATCAGTTTAGTAGACATTGAGAAGAAAACTAAAGGTCTTATTTTACAAGTGAAGAGTAATGCTACCAACAACTATGACTTAATCGAAGATAATGTTTCTCAAATGTATTTCAAGACAGGTGGATTTGTATTACGTGATTTACATATTAAGATTGATTCATTAGATCTATTAGTCTTCGACGAAGAAGAAAACGACTTCAAGAACTTAGGTCAGGCTGTGATTCAGCCTTTCAAAGTTGATATAATGAATCACCACACACAGGACTTGATTAACGACGTGACTTTGTATCCTAATTCCGATGGAGTTTGGAAGATCATCAAGAGAGTTATCAGTTCCCCAGATTCCATTTTCAAACTTTGTGGAAATGCCGAAGTTAGTATTTATATGATTAATGGATATGTCCCCGCTGCTCGTTTATTGATACCTTTAGATGTTGATCTACCAACTGGTTTGATTTCAGATTATAAGAAATTAATTATGAGTGGTGGATTTTGAAGTCTGATTTAAGTAAAGAGCGAGTTATTACTTAAAAAAAATGGCACCGATCACAATCATTTATGGGATTACAACTAGGTTTATTATAATAGGGAAAAGAGTTGAGATATTATTTTATTATTATTTAAATAAAATGAATAAATAAGTAAATAAATAAATTGAGAGTTAAATATACATAATAAAAAATCATAGAGTTTTATTTTATATATTCATCATGTATAAAACAAGGCAAGAGGCAAGTAATAAGCTAACCATCTATCAACTGCTGTTAAAAGCAATTAGCTTAACCAGGTGGTAATTGAGAAGCATCAACAACGTCATTAGCGTTCTTGGAAGGATCAGTACCATCTTCTTCTGCAAATTGATCTAATGGAGTTCTTGGTAAAGCCATCATACCGGATCTAGCAATTTCTAAGATACCAAAAGGTTGAATTAATGCAATAAAAGCAGAGATTCTTGATGGCTTAGCAGATAATTCAACAATACAGTTTCTGTCAGAGACGTCGACAACCTTACCGCCGAATTGTTTAGCTAATTTAGTGATTGTATCTAAATGTTGATATTTCAATCTTAAGGCTTCAGATGGAGGTAAGTTATATGGGTGATATCTTTGTTCAAAGTCTTCCAAGTTTGGCATTTCAATATCTTGGTTATGAGATGCAATTAATTCTTGGAAGTATTCGGAACCAAGTAAAGAGACTCTTGCTAATAATAATTCTCTTTTGATGATTTCAGAATTAGTATAATCTAAGACAGCATAAACTGGAACTAAATCTTCAATCTGTCTTCTTGCTTGTTCAATAACACCATCTTGACCATCTAAGACAATTGTCATTCTTGACAAGTCCTTAACTTCGGTATTACAGACAACTAAAGAGTCGATATTGAAACCTCTAGCAGCTAAAGTTCCAGAAACTAAGGAAAGAACACCTGGTTCATTTTGCACAAGACAGTTCAAGACATGTTGGGTCTTTGGCTTCAAAGAAGGAGCTGGAGTCTCATAAATGATGGAAGAGACAGCACTGTCGGCAGACCAGTTTGGTGGGTCTAAAGTAGCTAAAGAAGGTCTCTTTCTGTTCTTGTGGAGCTGCTTGTAAGCCAAAGCAGAAGTGGAGGAAGATTGACTTCTAGCTAAAGAAGGGAGCACAGACCTTATAAGAGGTCTGGAATTGCTCTTAATACCCTGGGATAATCTAAGCATCTTTTAGGTACGTATAGCTATTCTTAGTAGTAAGAAAATCTTTTATGAAGAAAATTATTAGCAAGGGTTCATCAAGTAGCTCTTCAATTTCACTGATCGAGAATGAAAATTGGGAAAACCATCCAGTGATCACAGGAGGAAAAAGTGGGAGTGAGTCACTTGAGTCACTTGAGAAAGAGCGACGCGTCTATTAAGGAAAGAAGTACATCTATATACTTTAGAGTAGTAACAGTATTTCGTAAAGCGTTCATTATATAGTATGGCGTACACAGTATTAAGTATTATAAAAAAGGAATTTGTCATAATTTTGCATTAGAGATCATCTAGCCACTTGGTTCTCATTTGTAAATCGTTCTGCTCGTTCAAGTAAACCTGGTTGAATTTCGTCAATTTCTCAGTGTTTAATGAGAGCTTATCGATATTAAAATTGTACGTCTTTCTAAAGAGATTCAAGTACTTCTGGTTCAAATCGCTTATATGACCCACTTGCTGATACAATTTTTGTGTCGTCTGTGAGTCTGGTTGCGTTCGCAGCTGTTTTGTCCATACGTTTGTATTGGTGTTTGATGTGTTTGAAGTAGCGCTGTTATATGTCCCTGGAAGGTTAACGGACAAGGAAGACACGGTGTTGGGGTTATTTGTTATCGATGTACCCTTGCTTGTCATTTCGATTGATTAATAAATTGACTAGCTAATTATCTGTTCACCCCGTTGTATATCTTCCAGTTGTTTACTAAATCCATTAAAGGATAACAAAGAAATGTTATCAACAGCCCAGCCACATTCGCTCTTTGCTAAAAGTAATAGGCGTTTAGTCACAGATTTACACCACTGGAGGTGTCTTGTATTTGGATACTTTCATTTTATCTCTATTAAACAGACCAAGAGAAGTCTTGGTTAGATTGACCTTGAATTTCTGGATGGAGTTGGATAATTGTTCATTCAATGTGCGGAGGTAGGTATTTTCATTAACTAACTGAGTTACGTCCAATTGCATTATTTCAAATTTTTCATTGATTGTCTCCATTTCATTTTTGGTATATCTAAGTTCATTTATAAGAGAATCGTTTTCGATTTCCAGCTCTCGTATTCTTTCCATATCCTTGTTGTGCTGCTCAGTCTCATGATTCTTTTGCTCAGCTTCTTTGGAGTTTATGGAACTTAATTTCTCTGACAGTTCTTTATTCTCTTTTATCAAACATTGATTCTCTAACTCTAGAAAGTCTTCAAGTTCCTTTGATGATTTGCTCAAATCATTGAATTCATTAGATAATTGAATCAACTTGAATATCAGCTCGTTTTTAGTTAGCTTGTTGAGCTCATCAATGTGTTTCAGGTATTCTTCCTTTTGAGACATTGATTATTGTATTGATTTCGCTTCTCAAAATTGCAATGAGTTCCCTGGCAGAAAGAAGTAAAACTGCTTGTTAGCGGAAGTATCTCTAGTGTAATTGTCAAGAGTGATTACGGATATAAAAGCAAAGAGCAAACATGCTTGAAGACTATCTTATCTCCAAACAGCTTTGATTTCGATATCAAACAATTTTTGATCAAAGGTTTTTAATTATCTTGACATATTTACAAATCTCCCAATTAGGCAACATAATTGAATATCTTACATAGATTAAGTTTTAAAAATAAACATGTCTCTTAAACAGGGTGTGTAAAAGTAGCTATATCTGATACACTACCATGGCACGTTTTCTTCATTTATCTGGTCTTATTGCAGTTAGTCCACTGGTTAAGTACATATACTATCTTTGTTTAATCGTACTACATAATATTTGTGAGTAACGTTTACTCAAAAGCATCACGTGATAAACATCCGTGCAGTATAGCTTTTGCAAAAAGCACAGCCTCAAATTCCATTATTTTTTTCTATCGTTATAGATGTCAATCAGTGTTAATTCAGTTGGAGACATAACTATATTGGTACAAAAGTAAACAAAGATTAATTTAAAATATGATGGACCAAAGCGATTCAGATGTGGAGTTAAACTCCAACTTTTTTGAGGAGCCAGAAGACTTTTTGCCTAGTGCCCCACAACCTACACTTGTGAAATTTACTAGAGATTTAAATGGACAAGAGGTAGACATTAGACTCATTGGTCAGTCTGCTTTATATGGTCACATTCTTACACATGGTAGCCGATTTTTGGCCAATTATCTTGACTCTAATGCAGCTGAGTTGATCAAAGGAAAGACTGTTCTTGAAGGTATGTTTGAAATGTGATGTGTTTTACGAGATCAAATACAAGAATTTACATGAACATGAATCAATATATATCAAAGAAGTAAATTGATTCCTGTCATTTACAAATATTTTTCTCTCTTCTATCTTCTTATCATTGATAGTTACTAACAAAAAGAAATTTTGATTTTGATTTTTTTATTATTATTATAGTTGGTGCTGGTGGTGCGTTACCTTCAATAATATGTGGCTTGAATCAGGCTTCCAAAGTGGTTATTACAGATTACCCAGATCCAGAACTAATACAAAATATACAATACAACATTGAAAACAATGCTGCATGTAAGGAAAACTGTGTGTCTATGGGCTACATATGGGGAAATGATACTACGGAGATGACACAGGAGTTACAGAAAATGGGTAGAAGTACATTTGATTTGATTATACTTTGTGATGTTATCTTCAATCATACAGAGCATTTTAAATTACTAGATACTTGTAAATCTTTATTAACCAAGAGCGAAGCGGGTACAATTCTCGTAGTGTTTACTCCACATAGACCACATCTCTTACAAGCCGATCTAGATTTCTTTGAAAAAGCTCAGTTGCCGCAGTACTCATTTGAAGTCAAACTTCTAGATATGGTCAAAAGACCGCCACTTTTTGAAAAGGATAAGGACGAAAGCACAGTGGAAACGCGGTCTCGTGTATATTTATACGCTTTGACTTTGAAATAGTGAACTAAAGATAGAGACGTAATTGCAACTACATGTAGCATAATATAATTTAGCTCAATATATCTTAACTTGGTACATATATATAACGTAACTTTGAATGATGTAATACAGAATAACCTAATATGGTATACCAACATCAGCCAATATATACTAATGATAATTCGATATATTGTAATGGAATATATTATATCAAGTATTACATAGGAATTCTTGATCGAGATAGAAATGGTGCCCAATTTCAGAAAAGTGGGCTGGTGATGAGGCACCGAAAAATTTGGTATATTCACAATAGCTGAACTAATGTCTCTCTGTTCCTGTGTAATGGCGTTATACCCTAGAAACTTTACACTTAATACAGTAGCTTTCAAGACAAATTCGGAAATAAAGATGGCTGGAGTCTCTCCAGTTTCCGCATCGGGTAAATGAGCCGCACATAAAGCAATACATTTAAAGCCGCGCAACCGCTCTTTCAGGGTGGTTGGTCAAAACAGTTAGTGGGGTATGCTTCATCTGGCAACCTCATCATCTTGTCTACATGTCTAGCCATGCTTACCAAACATTTATGTCCCGTGGCAACCGCATTGATTAAATTCCACCTTGAGTAACTCCACCCAAACTGACAGCACCAATAATATAAATATATGAGGTTTCCCATCGGTCTTGCCGGATCTGACTTGGCAATTACCATGTTTGTTTGAAAAGAGTTTCTTCTTCTTCCTCTCTGCTTTATCGTCGTTTATATCAACTTGATCAACAACTAACTCCCTAACTACAGTCCCTCTTTAAATTAACTAACTTTAGTCACTCGTTATACTAAGTTATCCAAACAATTTCTTAACAAATTGCATATTTACAACTATTTTACTTATCATATTAATATAAACACATATCAAAAATGTCATTCAGCAAAACTACTTTAGCTTCTTTAGCTGCTTCTCTCTTATTATTTACTCAAAAGGTCCAAGCTTCCTTTGACATCAACTCTAAGGAAAACGTCGCTTTATACTGGGGTCAAAACTCTGCAGGCAGTCAAGAACGTTTATCATACTACTGTGAAAGCGATGCCGCTGATATTTTATTATTATCTTTCATGACTGAATTCTCTAGTGCTGATGGTGCTATCAGTTTGAACTTTGCCAATGCTTGTTCCAGTACCTTTTCAGATGGTTTATTAGATTGTACTGAAATTGCCGCTGATATTGCTACTTGTCAATCTCTTGGTAAGAAAGTCTTATTATCATTAGGTGGTGCGTCTGGTTCTTATGGTTTTGCCTCTGACTCCGACGCTGAAGGTTTTGCCGAAACTTTATGGAACACTTTTGGTGCTGGTTCCACTGATGAAAGACCATTCGGTGACTCCATAGTTGATGGTTTTGATTTTGATATCGAAAATAACAACGATGTTGGTTACGCTGCCTTGGCTACTTCTTTAAGAACTTACTACGCTCAAGATACTTCTAAAGATTACTATATCTCAGCTGCTCCACAATGTCCATACCCAGATGCTTCTATTGGTGACATGTTAGAGAATGCTGACGTTGATTTTGCATTCATCCAATTCTACAACAATTACTGTTCTATTGCAGGAACTTTCAACTGGGATACCTGGGCTGATTACGCTACTTCCACTTCTCCAAACTCTAACATCAAATTATTCTTAGGTCTTCCTGGTGCTTCTGCTGCTGCAGGTTCAGGTTACGAAACTGTGGATGCTGTTTCTACTGCTTTGAACGATTACATCGTCAATATTGCTGATTCTAACTTTGGTGGTATTATGTTATGGGATGCTTCTCAATCTTTTGCCAATGAAGTCTCTGATGATCAAAACTACGCTGAAGCTATGAAGTCTTTGTTAACTGGCGCTTATGGATCTGCTACATCTACTTCCACAACTTCTACCTCTACTGAAGCTACTACTTCTTCTACCTCTACTGAAGCTACTACTTCTTCTACCTCTACTGAAGCTACTACTTCTTCTACCTCTACTGAAGCTACTACTTCTTCTACTTCTACTGAGGCTACTACTAGTTCTACCAGCACCAAAGCTACTACTTCTACTAGCTCTACTGTTATTGTTCCTACCAGCACCAAAGCTACTACTTCTACTAGCTCTACTGTTATTGTTCCTACTACCACCTCCACTACCTCAGTTGCTCCAGTTACCACTACTTCTTCTACCACTACCCCAGCTGCTCCAACCACTACCTCCACTACCCCAGCTGATGTTCTTACCACTTCAACCAAAGGTGAAGCTGTAACTAACGTTAACACTTTGACCACAATGACCACTATCCTTACTTCTTCTACCAGCTCTTCCACTGCTGCTACTGCTACTACTACAGGTGCCGCAGCTGGATACACTGACTGTACTGGATTATCAGGTACCGCTTTAGCCAAGTGTCAGAACGCTAACTTTGATGCTGGTCTTTACTTAGGTTCAGCTGATTCTTGTGAGACTGAAGGTGATATGGCATGTACTCCACAAGGAACTTTTGCCATTTGTAATTTTGGTAAGTGGGTTGATTTAGGATGTGCTGCAGGAACTGAATGTTTTGCATACACTGTTGGAGATGAAGTTGATGTTGGATGTAATTACCCAAGTTTGAAGAGCAGTTTTACTAAGAGAGATGGTGGTATTTTAGAGTTTTTCAAGCGTAGCACTGTTAGTCACAGACACCATGCTCATTAAATAACTCAACAAAAATACACAAAACAACCACACGACAACTCTTCTTTACAATAGCATAAAAGCAAAAATGGGATTAGAGCATCCCATTTCTGGTTTATAAATAATTGCATTCATTAATTCATTCATTGGACAGGTCAGCTACTTGAATGATTGACATTTATATTTTTTCTTCTCTGTTTTTTTTTGTATCTTATCTTATCTCTAGTTTTTCTTTATCTTGCTACGTTTTTTTTTTTGGCTCC
The DNA here is from genome assembly GCA_030571015.1 of Ogataea sp. yHMJ1. Lineage (NCBI taxonomy): Eukaryota > Fungi > Ascomycota > Pichiomycetes > Pichiales > Pichiaceae > Ogataea > Ogataea sp. yHMJ1. The sequence continues at coordinate 144,136 of JAJLXB010000008.1, forward strand.
ATAGTTTATTCATTTTATTTTACATATAGCTTTTTCTTAATTTACTGAAAACTTTTTATAATTTTCTTTTCAAACAATTGAAGCATCATTCAATTAATGGAGTAAAAATCTCTATTTGTATTAAATTGAGTTGAGTTATATACAACAATATACCTTGAATGGTATATAAGGTAAAGTTTATTAAGTTCACCAAGTTGGGTGCAAGTAATAAGAGTAGATTCTCTTTCTAATTTCTTCAGTTTCAATAGGATCATCAGGGAACATAGGAACATCCCAATGAATCATTTCAATCTCTTCCACGTCAAACCCATGATCGTTTTTAGCATCTTCAAAAAATTTCAAATCATTGGCTATTAAATGAGGTCTATGTGGAGAAAATACAACTAAACATTTACCTCCTGAACGTGGAATCAGCTCACCTGTTGATGGGTCCTTGGAAAGTGGTTTTATAAGCTCTTTACATGATTTTAACAGCTTGAAATGTTCAGTATGGTTAAACACTAAGTCACTCATGATTAAAGTATCAAATGATTCTTGTTTATTGTGTGCTTTAATAAGCTCTTTAATTTCAGAAGTGTCATTCCCCCAAATGAATCCTTCTACTTTAACCTTGTCTTCTGAATTAACGTTGTTTTGAGTTAAGTTATAAGTAATGTTGCTTAATAAATCAGCATCGGGGTAATCTGTAGCAACGACAAAGTCTGCATTGTTCTGTAATGCCAGTATACATGGCAGACCAGAGGCAGAACCAAACTCTATGATAGTCTTGCCCTGGATAAGTTCCTCCAAGTGGGATTCAATGTAATTTGCGGTGTATCGTCCTGCATTCCACAAGAGATGACCCCACAGTGGAGATTTACCGACTAATCGAAGTTTTATTTCAGTTTCCAAATGTGTGGGAGTGTATGTGAGGTTATGATAGTCTGGTGGAGGAGGTAAGAAACCTACTGGTTCTTCAAACATGTCACCAGCAAGGGAAATCTCGTCGTCTGACATCTTGTGTGTGTTGAGTATTGATGGGGTATTTAGGTGTATGTATGTATATATATATATATATATATGAAAAGTTGAAGTATACTAACTATTAACTAAATGCATTATATGTATATATGGAAATATGAACTATATAATTTTTCCCAAGGTAATGATGTGTACCACGTGACCGAGACAAAATACAAAAATCCAAATTACGGCCACAGTCACATGACCGCTCGGTTGAATTGAATTATTATTGAATTATGAGTTCACTAACGTTTGCCCAGAAGGAGAAAAATACAAAGGCAAATAAACAAACAAAATGAACATCCAAGGGAAAAAGAAAAGAGCGAGCGAGAGAAGAAACACAATAGAAATCAAAACTTGATAAAAATAAGTCAGCTCCCGGGCGATTAGTCGGATCCAAGTGTAGGCTCTCTCGGATATTCCCATCGGCGATTTCTAATTGTTCTATTTGTAATTGTGTGTTTAGCTTTGTTGATTTCTATTTATTTCTATTAATTCACATCCTGATGGGATCGACGCAGGGAGGCTGGGCAGCGAGATCCATTTGTAGGTTGCTAGCACCTTAAAAAGCGGGAGATGACACCTTTCTTGCACGGAGGGTGGGAAAGGAATGCCCGGTAGTACAGGTGAACAGAGCACTGGGGGACCGTTCTCGGGCGGTGTGCGTCCAGCGACCGTCCCGCTTTTAGGGGCCCTCAAAATCCCGCTTACGTGATGCGCTGAGGTCAGCTATTGTTCCCGGAATGCGTGCCGGCGTCCAAACGGGACAAAATTGGACTAACCCAGTATTATCGCCAACAGCCAGCCCGGTCACAAAGGGAAAAAAGGCCAGGAAACTGGAAAGACAGGGAAGATGCAAGAGTAGCCCACACAGGTTTGGTGGGAACAGCCAGCACCTCGTTTTCATCATCACCAATTTCACCCAGTTCATACCCTGTAACCCCCCTTCTTTCTTCTTCTTTAATTCCTATCCCTCTCTCCCTCCCTCCCTTTTGCTCTCATCCATCCTCATCCTTCCATACTATACTGCCGTACTCTACTGTGCTATACTCTATTGTACTATATACTCTCCATTTTTTTTTTTCCCTCTTTCCCAATACTCTCGCAAGATCTCCACATAGCTTTGCTCACTCATTCACACTACTATAAACTCACCAATTTCATTCCACAATAACTCTCCCACTCCTTTAACTCATTGATAATCTTATCTTCTTAACTGATACGCTTTTTCCTCTTCATATTTCACACTTTCTGCGCCTCGATTACTCGTTTAGCTACATACTGTGCTATTCCACTTCTTTTTCATTGAACCCTTTGGAAAAGTTCATTCATTGATTAATTAACTCATTTATTAATTAATCACAAACAACCATACAATCCACGCAATACAATGTCCTACCAGAGAAATAACAACGCTACCCACCCCATCCAAGATCGTACCCACTTGGACGAACTCTTGGATGCAGTGAAGAAGGAATTTGAAGATCTCACTAGAGAAACGTCTATCTACAAAGACCACCATCACGAATATGAACTCAAGATCAATCAACAACATCAGGAATTGACTAATATCAGAAATGCCGTCTATGAATTAGAACAAGCCCATAGATCAATGAAAGATGCTTATGAAAAGGAAATTATGAGATTAAAGCAAGATTTAGAATCAAGAGATAGAATATTACAACAGCAAATGCAAGCTCAGCAAGTCCAACAAGCACAAGTTGCTCAAGCTCAAGCCCATGCCCAGGCTCAAGCCCAAGCTCAAGCACAGGCACAGGCCCAGGCACAGGCCCAGGCACAAGCTCAAGCACAAGCTCAAGCCCAAGCCCAAGCACAGGCTCAGGCCCAAGCTCAAGCCCAGGCTCAACAACAGCAATTACCTCCTCCAAACTTGACTAACTCAGGTTTCTCAGGTCCTGGTGTTCAAGCTCCATTCAACGGCAACTTGCCTCAATTAGGTACTGCTCCAGCTGGACCAGGTGTCACTACTCCATCTTCTGCAGCTACTGGTGCTCCAAGTATCGGTTCCGGATCTCCAAAGAATGAATCCACCACTTTACCACAAATCTTACCATCCAGCACTGCTGCTGCCGCTGTTGGTACTACTCCATCAGCTAATGCTGCCACCACTGCTGCCACTACTACAGGTGCTACTAATGGTGATGGTACTAAAACAGGCTCTAAATCTCCAGCTGCTTCAAATCAATTACAAGTTACTAAAGCTGAAACCGATGAAACTTATATGAAGAGAGCTCAACATAACAAACCAATTCCTGCCTTTTTGAAAGATTTCGACAATTTCGGTACTTTATCTTATAAGAAGGAACATGCAGATTATTACACAGTTTACAATCCAAAAGTTCAAAAGAAGGTTGATATTTCTTTAGTTCATTCATTTGCTCATAATTCCGTTGTTTGTTGTGTTCGTTTCTCAAGAGATGGTAAATTCTTAGCCACTGGTTGTAATAAATTGACTCAAGTCTTTTCTGTTGAATCCGGTGAATTAGTAGCCAACTTAAACGATACTCCAGCCAATTTGAATTCTTCAGGTAATGGATCAAGTTACGAAACAGATTCTGGTGATTTATACATTAGATCAGTTTGTTTTTCTCCAGATGGTAAATTCTTAGCTACAGGTGCCGAAGACAAGATCATTCGTATTTGGGATTTAGCTACTAGAACCGTTGTTAAATACTTAAAGGGTCACGAACAAGATATTTACTCATTAGATTTCTTCCCAGATGGTTCTAAATTAGTCTCAGGTTCAGGTGATAGAACAGTTAGAATTTGGGATGTCTTTGCAGGTCAATGTTCTCTTACTTTATCTATCGAAGATGGTGTTACCACCGTTGCTGTCTCTCCAGATGGTCAATTGGTTGCTGCTGGTTCTTTAGATAGAACAGTTAGAGTCTGGGATGCTAACCAAGGTTTCCTCATTGAAAGATTAGATTCTGCTAATGAATCAGGTAACGGCCACATGGATTCTGTCTATTCTGTTACTTTCACTCACGATGGTAAGGAAATTGCTTCTGGTTCATTAGATAGAACAGTCAAATTATGGTCTTTAGATGTCTCCAAGAAGCAAAACTCATTATCCAAGCCAATTCCAAACTGTGAAGTCACTTATGTCGGTCATAAAGATTTCGTCTTAAGTGTCTGTTGTACTCCAGATGATGAATTCATATTATCGGGTTCAAAAGACCGTGGTGTTATAATGTGGGAAAAGGCAACCGGTGAACCATACATTATGTTACAAGGTCATAGAAACTCTGTTATTTCAGTTTCAGTTTCTCCTGTAATGAGTCCACAAATTGGTGTTAATGGTGGTTACTTTGCCACTGGTTCAGGTGATTGTAAGGCAAGAATTTGGAAATGGGAACGTGTAGCTCAAGCTTAAATTTAATTCTTTTGCTACTAATGTTCGTTTTTATTTTCCAAATCATTATCAAATATATTCATTCATAATCCTGCATTTTCCTGAATCTCTTATTTCACAACAATGTTGAACTGTCGATCGAAATCAAAGAAAATCATAAAAAATAAAACTCAATCCAAAAGGGACATTATAATCAAGGAAATAAGAGTAAAAAGATACATGCATTTTTTTATTGTGTTTTAATTGTTATTAATATTTCTTACTTCTTTTTTCCCCCTCTTTGAATCCTTGATTATTTTTACATCCCCTACAACTTCATATCATGAAATAAAATCCACTGGTTTTTGAAAATCAGTTACAACCAATCTGATGATTTTTCTTTTTACCCCATTATTCACAATCAATACCGATAATTGCTGCTTCCACCTCTTTCTCTATTATATCACTCCTTTACATCTATCTCTTTTATTTTTATTTTGTTTTACCTTTGTTATACTGTCTTTTTATTTTTTTATTTTAATTTTCCTTTCTTATATGTAATTACTTATTTATCTACTATCCAATTATTTCTTTTGTTATGTCTATTAAACGTATGCTAAAAAAAAATCATATAAATGTTACCATGGTTTAGTGTATCTTGGTGAATTATATAATAGATGTTGATCACGTGCACACTCTCAGTGTGTGTCTTTTATTTTGCTAAACGAGCGAGGAACGAGGTGCTGTGTTTGGTGCCGGGAGAATCTTGTCATTTTATAGCTAGTGGAGCTGTATATAATTTGAAGATTACTGTGGACTAGATATTGGTTGCAATTTCTGCTTCAGCATAAAAGTACTTCATTTGCACTTATAAAATGTCCGAAGTATACTACGCGTCAAGTACCGCTCCTGTTAATATTGCCGTATGTGCCTCACTAACTGTTCACCAACTTTGATTTTTTTTTCAAATATACTAACTTTTCGACTAACTGCCCCTACTTGTACAAATTGATGTCTAGACTTTGAAGTACTGGGGTAAGAGAGATAAGGATCTCAACTTACCTACCAACTCATCCATCAGTGTCACTTTGTCCCAAGATGACTTAAGAACTTTAACAACTGCTTCTTGTTCTCCAGCTTTTGAAAAAGATGTTTTGTATCTTAATGGTGAACCACATCCTATCGATAACGCCAGAACACAACAATGTCTTGCCGATTTACGTGCATACAGAATACAATTAGAAGATGCGGATGCCAGTTTACCTAAATTATCAGAAATGAAACTCAGCTTGGTCTCTGAAAATAATTTCCCAACCGCTGCTGGTTTAGCCTCATCTGCTGCTGGATTTGCAGCTTTGATCTCTTCTATTGCCAGATTGTACAAACTCCCACAAGATGCCTCAGAACTCAGTAAGATTGCAAGAAAGGGTTCTGGATCCGCCTGTCGTTCTTTATTTGGTGGATATGTTGCCTGGGAAATGGGTGATTTAGTCGATGGTGAGGATTCTAAAGCCGTTGAAGTCGCTCCATTGAACCACTGGCCTGAAATGAAAGCATGTATTCTTGTGGTTTCCGATGACAAGAAAGATGTTCCAAGTACTTCAGGTATGCAATTGACTGTCAAGACTTCTGACTTGTTTGAAAAGAGAATCAAGGAAGTTGTTCCACAAAGATTTATTGAAATGAAAGAATCTATCATCAAGAAAGACTTCTCTACTTTTGCTGAATTGACCATGAAGGACTCAAACTCTTTTCATGCCGTCTGCTTAGACTCATACCCACCTATCTTCTACCTCAATGATACATCTAAGCGTATTATCAAGTTGATCCACTTATTAAATGAATCTGAAGGTGAAATAATTGCAGCTTACACTTTCGATGCTGGTCCAAATGCAGTCATTTATTACGAATCCAAGAATGAAGCCAAGGTATTAGGTTTAATCCACTCCATTTACAAAAACTTACCAGGTTGGGAATCAAAAACTTTACCTACCGATGTATCCATCCCTAAAAAATTCCCTGTACATCTTATTAACAACTTTGAAGAATTTTCAGCTGGTGTTTCTAAAGTTATCTTGACACAAGTTGGTACTGGTCCACAAGAATCTGAAGATCATCTTATTGATATCAAGACTGGTTTACCAAAGAAATAATAAACTAACACGTTAAAAATACTTTGGTTATACTCACTTATTCCAAAAAAAAAACTATACATTTCTTTGCTCTAATTTTCAATATTATGACACCATAATTTAATTTTAACTTTGCTACATATTCGTTTTGTCCACACGTCTATATACCTATGTAATATAGTTGTAAATCAATTAGATATTCTCATCATCACAGACAATAACAAGTCGCAGTAGTCGTATCGTCCAAAAGAATATCGAACAATGGTTGTATTTAGTTTGCGACTTCACCACAGTAGCGTTTCAACATTCCTAATGCGATGAGCATGGAATTGATAACGGCGGGGGATTTGCCCCTCATCTTTTTTTCCCTTCTTTGTCAAGTTTACCCTTGATGTCTCTTCATTCCCTTAAAATCAACACCTTCTTCCCTTAAAATCAACACCTTCTTCTCTTTGAAACTTATCTTAATCATTTTCAACAAGGCTTATTAAGATACAATTGACTCATTGAAGCTAATACCGAAATGACTTCTAATATTGGAAAGTATATGAAGCTTAACAATGGGGTAATGTTCCCTACGACAGGACTAGGTACTTGGGAGATACCCAATGGTATCACAGCCAACGTCGTTTACAATGCCCTCAAGACTGGATATAGATTAATTGATACAGCTACAATGTACGGCAATGAAGCTGAATGTGGTGAAGGTATCATGCAATGGATTGAAGAGGATCCATCTCATAAGAGAGAAGATGTATTTTACATTACCAAGCTCTGGAATAATGAGAATGGCTATGATGCTGCTAAGCGTGCTATCAAGGAAGCCATGGCTAGAGTCAAAGGGTTACAGTATATCGACTTATTGTTGATCCATTCACCTTTAAAAGGTTCAAAGCTTAGATTAGGCACTTGGGAAGCTATGCAAGAAGCTGTTGATGAGGGAATTGTCAAGAGCATCGGTGTTTCAAACTTTGGTCAGAAACACATTGAAGAATTACTCAACTGGGATAAATTGAAATATAAGCCTGTCATTAATGAAATTGAAATTTCACCTTGGTTAATGAGACAAGAGCTATGTGATTACTGTAGATCTGTAGGCGTTGAGATCATTGCATATGCTCCCTTGGCTCGTTCTCAAAGACTTTCCGATCCTTGTGTTGTCACAGTTGCCAAGGAGTTGAACGTTACACCAGCGCAGCTTTTAATCAGATGGGCATTACAAAAGGGTTACATTCCTATTCCTAAGACTAAAACTGTCTCTAGATTAGCAGGAAATTTTGACGTCTATTCATTTGAATTGTCCAAAGCTCAAGTTGAATCTATAGATCACCCAATGGACTACGATCCAACTGATTGGGAATGTACCGACTGCCCATAAGTATCTTTACCACCTAAGTATTTATGTTTTACGCTTATCAGTGATGTTTTACTGTTGATCAGTTATTTCTACTCTCTATATAGTATATAGCAATTAAAAAATGATAAGAAAGCAAGATAAGATGGAGTAAAATGCAGCGCAAATAGTTGTGTAAATTGGCTCGAGGTGTGAATTCCTCTCAATGTAGAAATTCCAGATAAGTGCAGTACATAATAAGCATCTACTTCTGATAGCTAACTAGCTGGAGGCATGGCAACTCCTCTTTAAATTATACGCTCACAATTAACCATTAGACAGCTTAGGCTTACAATTAATTATTGTGGGACATATATTTATTTGTTGATTGCATTTATTTGGAAGTTGATAGGTAGACTATTTCGATTGATTGAAAAACAAGAAAAAGAAACCAAAAGATAAGGAAACATGTCAAGTAATTTCCTTGATAAGGGTATAGAGCTCATACAGAAAGCCATTGAGGCTGATACTGCCACTAAATACGATGAGGCATACACACTGTATTACAATGGGTTGGATTACTTGATGTTAGCCATAAAATATGAAAAAAGTCCAAAAACTAAAGAGATGATAAGATCGAAATTCACAGATTACTTGGCTCGTGCAGAAAGCTTGAAGCAGATGCTAGATAACACCGATCAGAAGAGTCAAGCTGGAGACAATAACTCCGGTGGTGGATCTACTAAATCAAAGAAGACCAATGGTACAGATGATGATTCCGAAGATGACAAGAAATTGAGGGGCGCTTTGGCCAATTCTATTCTTTCTGAGAAACCAAATGTCAAATGGGAAGATATTGCAGGTTTAGAAGCCGCCAAGGACTCTCTAAAAGAAGCAGTTATTTTACCTGTGCGTTTTCCACATTTATTTAGAGGAAAGAGAAAACCACTTAGTGGTATCTTATTGTACGGACCTCCAGGTACAGGTAAATCATATTTAGCCAAAGCTGTTGCCACTGAAGCCAACTCCACCTTCTTCTCAGTCTCTTCTTCAGACTTGGTTTCTAAGTGGATGGGTGAATCTGAAAGATTAGTCAAGCAATTGTTCCAAATGGCTCGTGAGAATAAGCCATCTATTATTTTTATTGATGAAGTTGACGCATTATGTGGTCCACGTGGTGAGAATGAAAGTGAAGCTTCCCGTCGTATAAAGACTGAATTGTTGGTTCAAATGAATGGTGTAGGTAATGATTCCAGTGGTGTTTTAGTATTAGGAGCTACCAACATTCCATGGCAATTAGATGCTGCTATACGTAGAAGATTCGAAAGAAGAATATACATCCCATTACCAGATGCTGAAGCAAGAAACGAGATGTTCAAAATTAATCTTGGTGATGAGCCATGTGAATTGGACAATGAAGATTTAAAGACATTGGCGGATATGACAGAAGGTTACTCAGGCCATGATGTTGCTGTTGTCGTTAGAGATGCGCTGATGCAGCCGGTTAGAAAACTGCAAAGTGCTACACATTTCAAAATTGTGAGGGGTAACGATCCTGATACTGGCGAGGAGATGGATCAATATACACCATGTTCGCCAGGTGATCCAGATGCTGTTGAGATGAACTGGCTTGACTTGAATGGTAACGAATTGAAAGAACCTGTTCTAACAATCAAGGATTTCATAAAGGCCATCAAGACTAATAAACCTACAGTTAACCAAAATGATTTAGATAAATTTGTTGAATTTACCAACGATTTCGGTTCAGAAGGTGCTTAAAGAACTTTTGCAATTACTAATCTACACTTATTTTTCCCTTAATTAGAGTTGACTTTTGTTATTGTTCATTACTGATGGTAATCGTAAATAAATAAATAAAAATATAAAATGATAATACTTAGCAAAACAAGACACTCTTAATTGTACTGTTCAACGTTATTGTCAGAGTCTGCAACCTTTGAGTTCAAGACCTTAACTAAAATAATGGAGACGTCATCGCCATCAATGAAGACTTTGGCATTCGTACAGTTTGCCGAATGTAACTTCTTATAATAAGCAGCTTCTTCCTTATCCTCAACGATTCTAGCAACACCGTTCAGTGTAGCACTCAATGAACCAATTTCATTTTGATTTAAACTTTGTAACAAATGGAAGATCTTAGATGCTTCAGGAAGACTAGATGTAGAAGCTGTACTCTCTTTAGCCGTGACCCAATCGTGAACTAACAAGGAGACATTGGCGTTTTCAACAATATTCTTGTACTTCTGAGTATCTTTTCCTGTTGTTAAAACAATATAAGATTCATTATCAGAAGAATCACTCTTATGGTAAGTTTTATCTTTAGGAACGAATGTGTAGTTCATCAAAGAGACGTGGGGAATATTGTTTGCGCTTGTTGCTAAATGCAAGAATTGTGCTGTTTGAAGAAGACGTATCACGCTTTCAGGTAGGGAATATGGGGAAGACATTGTTAAGATAAAGTTAATACAATTGATTTCTGTGAGTGTCCTTAAATATGGTGGTGAAGTAGTTGTATTGCTGGTATATATATGAACGATAAAGATTAGAAATTGATGAGGTACCCTAACTAAATTCTTAGTAATGATTGAGATCAAACGATTGATGACACGACAGACGCGTCGCTCGTACTCTATTTATTTATCTAATATTTATTTATCTATCTATCTATCAATTTACTGCTTGAAGTTCATGATTTATGCATTTTTATGGGTGTCAACTCAGTCCTCTACTTTCACTTGTCTACAGTTGTGAATCTATTGCGCCAAGGTTATTAGATACTTTTTTGTACTACCTTTCCATGACGACTGTGCGATCCAAGTTACTCTCGCTGGGAGCGTCGTCTAAAAAGAAGCATCTTGATCTAAACAATACAGAAGATAATGATCAGGATGCAACTGCGGAGTGTAGACCGATAACGAATAGAGTTATCCAGAAAGCAATACCACATCAACCTCTTGTAGATGTCACTGAATGGCACACAACTTCCAGAAACATAAATCATACAACAAATACACGAGACACTATTGTTGAAAAAGAAGCCATACAGAACGTAGGACTTCAAATTCTTAATTCCACAGAACCAGCAATATTGATCCCATTGCCCGACAATATACCCCTTATAAATGAAGAGGATCAAGTGCAAACAAAATCACTTGAACAGACGCAAAGTCAACCTCAGTCTCAGCCACAACCTCAAGAATTTAAAGAGAAAGACAAGCAAACAGATTTGGAAAATTCAACAACTGGTGAACCCAAACAAAGATTATCATGGTTAGCCAGTCTCCAAGATCTACTTTCCTTCACTGATAAACGTAACAATTTTGAGGGAAAAATACCAGTTCAAGAAGCGGAAATACACCAGAAACAAGACAAAGAGAATTTTGAAATTGATTCTACATCAGTAAATGAAGATAGTGAAGATAGTGAAGAAAATGAAAGTATTGGGGATAATGAAGAAACTGACGATAAGGAAGATAATGAAGATGGCGAGGAACAGAATTCAGCTGACTTCGAGGATGAGTTTTATAATAGTGATGACAGCGATTTCGAAGTTCAGAACTTCTATAATCCTCGTAATACGGACACCATCAATAGTCTTCGAGATTTGATAGATACAGGTAATCATTTGATTGCGGAAGATATGCTGAAAAGAGAACAAGGACCAGATCATTATGATAGAAATGCTTCATTGAGGACAAGATTTGAGAAATATAGGCCTTCGCAGCCTTCACACAGTCGTGGTGTCTTGAAAGTACATGAAATGTTGAATCAAGATCCTGACTCTAGTTTTGATGAAAATAACTCACATTTTTACGGAACAACGATAAAGGATTTATTATATGATGAAGACGATGAACCAAAGAAGAAATCAAAGGAGGAATCAGAGGAAGAATTTGAAGAAGAGTCTGAAGAACAAGTATCAGAGGAATCAGAAGAAGAAGTCTCCGAGGAATTAGAAGAAGAAATATCAGACGAATTAAATAAAGAATCAGAAGAGGGAGTAAAGGATGGAAACATCACTTCCACCCAGAGGAGACATTCAAGTGGCTCAAGTTTTGTTGAATCGTGGTCCCAAATAGCCACAAACGTTTATTCAAGAGTGTTTGGAACTGTTTTTACTTCCAAGGAAATTGAAGAACAAGAACCTGTTGTAGAATTCCAAAGTAATGATGATGCAGCTATTTCATCGTCCAGAAAGAGAATCTTGTCTGAACATTCTAGTGACTTGATTAATTTGTCTCCGGTGAGGAAAAGGCCGCTTGTTAGTAAAATTAGCATGATACCTTCAAGCTCTCAACTGTTTACTGAGAGTGAAGAAGAGATCTCAAGCAATATCAGGTCTGAAGAAGAGGTGTTTCAAGATGCATCTGAAGTTGCAGATTAAGAGCAAAAATTACGATGCGGTATATTGAAAATTGAAGATTATACAAGAGTGAGGGAAAATATCAAGGTTTTAGCTTTGTACACCAGGAATTGACGTGATGCTATTAGTTGATCATGTTCAAATGTATTATATATGTATATTAGTGTAATGAAAAAAACGAATCGCGACAACAGTTTTAGTGGTATAATTTACTTGGTGCACAGAAGAGTTTCACACAGGTCTCCCTCCAGCTTTGATTTGATCTGTAAAAGTTTAAGATAATTTATTTAGTCAATGAGACATGCATAAAATAAAGCATAGGTACAAGGAAAGATTGTTTTGGAGAAGTATATAATATCATGTTTGAGCCAATGAACTATACACTCCCATCTCTCCAGACGAGTATTGAGAAATTTGAAGAATTATTTCCAGAGGTAAAGATACCGAGTACAAGAAACGAATCGCATGTTAAAGAACTCAAAAAGCATGTCCTTTCCAAGCTTTTGCAAAGATCTAATAGCGGGGAAGGCCCCGTGAACTTACAAGGTCTAGGAAGAGAATATGTGGAGCTGTACAACATGTGTGAGAACACAATTAGACATAATGAGGGGAAATCGATACTGTTGATTGGTCCTAGAGGATCAGGAAAGACTACTTTGATAAATAACATCATTTATGATTTACGAAAAGCGTATCCAAATGGTTTTTTTACAATCAAATTGAATGGTATGATACATAATGATGATAAGAGCGCGTTGCGTGAGATAGCTAGACAATTGGACATGAATATGAGAGATGTTGGCAAGAAATGGAGTGAAGATGTTGATATGGAAGAAGAAGAAGAAGAAGAAGTTGATGAATATGGAGATCATATGGATGAAGAAGGCGTTGTTAATATGGTTTATGAGAAGGCTTCACTTGATACCGCTATGAATGCGGTGATGTCTATACTAGATGGAGCACAATTGAATGATGATGATAGTAATGGGGATCATGACATAGAGAAACCAGATAGAATTCAAATACCGATGGTGTTCATATTGGAAGAGTTTGATAAGTATACTATGAATGCAAAGCAGTCGTTGCTTTATAATTTGTTTGACGTTGCACAAGCTTCGTCCAAGTCTCCATTGGCTATTATTGGAGTAAGTACAAAGACTAATGTTCGTGAGATGCTTGAGAAAAGAGTCAAGAGTAGATTTTCACAAAAGATTATACAGATAACGAAACCTGGGTCGATAGAGGATTTATGTGAGATTGTATATTCTTGCTTAAAAGCTGATAAGGTAATGATTGACGGTAAAGGTGAATTAGATGAAGAGTATGCGAATTTGGTGAATGAATATAATGAAGTTATAAGGACAATGATATTCAATAAGCAATTCAAACTGAGAAATTTGATTGTGAAGAATTTCTATACTGTTAAAGATATCAATCATTTGAAGAATATCTTGGTGCCAATGATTTCTAAGCTTCATGTACAAGATTTATTGCCAAATGAAGATTATTTGATAGATAGGGACTTGATCAACACTAGATCATTCATCAATGTCCTGTATTCATTAAGTAAATTACAATTACAATTACTGATAAGTGCATGTACAGTTAGTATGAAATATACTATTGATCAGATCAATTTCAATATAGCTTATGAAGAATATTCGAAGAATTCCAAGAGACATATTAAGGAATCTGCGTCGGGGTTCATGCAGTATAATAATGGATTTACAGGAGTCGGTAATGTAGAGGTGGACAGACAGTGGAGTAAAGACGTGATGTTACTATGCTGGGAGAAACTGATTGATATTGGTATACTATGTGAGCCTATGAGACAGTTGAACGGTATCAATGTTGCTACATTTACAGGAGGTGAGTTTTCCAAGATGTACCTTATTGATGTCAACTTGGAAGAGATCAGAAGGTACTTCGATAAGAGACCTGATCACGAGTGGGTTGCCAAATGGTGTAGACTCAGTTGAATAGACTAATGTGTCACATATGAATATATATATATATATTGTCGTAGAAATAGTGGAAATATAGATGCTGTTTATACCAAAATGGAAGTAGTACCTTCAACTGTTGGAAAGATTTCAGATGTAAAAGTAAATTACATAAGCCGATAGGACTTCCGGATTAGTCGAGAGCTGGTATCGGACTTGACCGCAGTGGTTCCATACTGAAGTTGCCATAGTGGTGGTGTGTATGAGAGTTACCCTGTGGGCCGGGCATTATAGCTGTATGGTCTATAAGTTTGTATATATATATATATATATATATATATAGTTATCAGTGACACTAGTGAGATAAAGAGGGGTTAGTACGGGCTTTTAAGACTAGAGTAATCGGAATCCACCCGGTGTGTAGTGAAGTATCTAGTGTATATAGAGAAGAGTAGTATTACCATTCATGCTTATCCACTTCCCTTATTCCTTTGTGGCTGTGGAGTGCGCTTTTTGTCGAACTCCTACAACATTTTGCTGGATTCCCGTTGGCCTTGCTGTTTGCACTCTATATGTGTGTCTGTCTGTATTTGCACTCAATTTGTATGCTATAAATTGTAGATTCTATCATGTATACGTATATACACTGTGATGCGCCACTATCAACATACCAGCAAGAAACAACACCACAGTGAAAGAGCCAAATAGACAGATAAAGAACTAGCTAATCTTCCTTAGAAAGACACTAAGCGCCAGGCGAGCTAAATCGGAGAAGAGAGAGTCTTTGCTTTCCGGAGCAGGCAAGCAGGGAAAGAGAGTCACACATTTCCGCACTTGACACTACTCACATGTATTTAATCACATGTATTCGTCTACATTACCACTTCTTCTACTCTGCTTAGCATACAACTCAAAGACTCATATTAACAAATAGTATATTCTTATAGACCACTAGAGCGCCACTATACCTGTTAAAAGGCATTTTTTCACCCAGACACATAATCTTCATTGGGCCCATCAAATCTGTTGTTGTTGATCTTTTCAATATTTTTTTTCAACCAGCTTCATACATGAAAAAATAATCGTCCTATAATATATATATATATAAACAACAAAGTCTTAACAAAGACTTATTATTCCACAAAAACGATACCGCTTCAACTACATACACTCATATATTGTACAAGATGGACCCAACGCACGATCCAAACTTCATGCCCCCTTCTTCAAACCCAAATATAGAGCCCACTGCCCCAGCTTCTGAAATACCAAAGGCAAAGCCAATTGTCTTAACAGATTTTCTCCCGATCTCTACACCTCCAAGTCAAGAGTCTGTAAATTCAATCTCCAATGGTCAAACTCTCAGAGGCAATGGCGCAAAACTGTTCATCAATGGTGATGAAGAAGACGATTTCGCCATATCTTCCCATTCTCCAAGGTCTACTACTCCAGTTCACAAGAAACATAGTAAATTACCAAGTGCTAAACCAACAGAATTCCAGCCAATGAGCAGTGGAAGCGAAGGAGAGGATAATATTACAGATCACGATCATAGTACAGATGAAAATTACAGTAATTTCAGCGCAAATGCAAGTTCTGCTAATTTATCAAGAGAAAATAGATCAGAATCATTTGTCAATTATACAAATTTACCAAGAGTTCATTCTTATCAAATTGCAGACTTAGAAGAAGTCCCACATGGTATTCAAAGACAATCAAAGACACTGAAAGACTATTCTTTCCCAGTTCACAGGTTACAGAATAGATTGAAAGATGCAAATAAATTCCCATTAGTCATTGTAGCATGTGGTTCTTTCTCTCCAGTGACTTACTTACATTTACGTATGTTTGAAATGGCCCTGGATTCTATTAGAGAACAGACGAAATTTGAAGTCATTGGTGGTTACTATTCTCCAGTGAGTGATAATTATAAGAAGCAAGGTTTGGCCAAGGCAACCGATCGTGTGCGTATGTGTGAATTAGCATGTGAAAGAACTAGTTCTTGGTTAATGGTTGATGCATGGGAATCATTACAAGGAAAATACACAAGAACCGCATTAGTATTGGACCATTTCAACCATGAGATCAACGTTAAGAGAGGAGGTGTTTACGTTGCTGATCAAAATTCAAAGGAGAAAGTCGGCGTCAAGATCATGTTATTGGCCGGTGGTGATTTGATAGAGTCAATGGGTGAGCCTAATGTTTGGGCCGATCAAGATTTACACCATATCTTGGGTAATTACGGTTGTCTTATCGTGGAAAGAACAGGAAGTGATGTTCGTTCGTTCTTGTTGAGTCATGATATTATGTATGAACATAGAATGAATATCCTAGTTATCAAGCAATTGATCTACAACGATATTAGTTCTACAAAGGTAAGGCTGTTTATAAGAAGAGGAATGAGTGTTCAGTACCTGTTGCCCAACTCTGTGATTAGATATATCCAAGAAAATAAGCTGTATATCAATGATTCTGAGCCTGTTAAGCAAGTCTTGGAGAATAAAGAATAAAACTTAGTTTTATTTCATCTCTTTTGTCACTCACTTTACTGAATGTTTTAATGATTTGAAATATGATTTGAAATATCGCATTTGTTGATTAACCGGTTTAATCATCTTTTGCTTTGCCCTTTTTCATAGATTTTCTTTTCTCCCTTCCATTATGTTCTTTTGCTTTGCTTATCTTTTATTTATATATGTACTTTTATCTTACTTTAATTTCCCACTTTTAGATTTCATTACATTTGCTGTTTTGTTTTGTGTGCTTTGATTTAATTCTAATTTTATTACAATTAATGAATTGTAACTCTTTTCTTTAAAATAAATCAAATTAAAATATAATATAATACAAATCGATAATTACAACATACTAACGCATCTCATCTATAGAATTGAGGTCTGTTAACGTTCAATCCATACTCGTCAAGAGCACTACTCAAATCTTCCATTGTCAAGGATATCTTAGTATTCTGTTGATTTCCTGATCCACCACCTGCAGTCGACGTACTTGCAGTACTTTGTGCGGTTCCACTTGCACCAGCACTTGTACCAGAAGTTCCTGGACCATTTGATGCTCCACTAGTTTCTTCAACAGAAGCACTCTGTTGTCCAGCTAAAATTAAAGCTCTTGCTCTGGCTTGAGGATTACTAGCATTGTAAACAGCTGTCTGGGATCTTATTCTAGAGTACTCGTACGCATCAGTGGCAATATCACTAATGAATTTCTGTGTTGCTAATGCTAGTAATCTCTTGATTTTCAAATTGGTCGTCTGGAAACCATTTTTGGATAAATAGTAATCTGTGACGTTATCTGGTATAATCGGCGTGAACTCCTCATCGTCCATCATCTCTAGTATCTCCTCTAATGTCTTGTCTTTACGTGTCAATTCTGGAAGTTTAGGTAGTGGTGCCTTGGCATGTTTCAACATTGGATCCTTCTTAGCTTTCTTCTTAGGTGCTTCTTTACTCTTTTCACTGTTCTCTGTTGTCTTTATCTCTGTTTCATCAATCTTTCTCTTTTTAGATTCGTCGTATCCATCTTCTAACTCCCCATCGACAACCACGTCTTTCAAATCATCTTCGACTTCGACTTCAGCTTCAGCATCCATATCGGCATCTCCTTCTTCCTGCTCTAATTCGTCAACATCTGCAGTACTGAAGAGATTACCTGTGCTTTCTCCTTGCGTTTGTTCTGTCTGTTCTTGGACTGTGCCTTCGATCTCTACGACTGGTTTCTCACCCTCTATATTTTTTGACATTGCGAAAATGACTCAAATGGTATATAATAACAAAGTATGGGCTATATTGTACTTTCTGGTGAATGTTGCACCCAAACAATCGATAAGTTCTGCCGTATTGGTGCTTTTCTCCATAATAATACTCATGTAACTTTGTGAGTCTCTCTCTCCTCTCAGTCTCTTCATTCTATCCAGGGACCAAGAAAAGCCAGTGCACCACCATGAATTGACAATTGCCTTTTTTTTCTTTCTAGACCACTGCCGTTTAGCTTTTAGATTATTAATGAAATGAACCTAAATTGCTTACTGATTACTTATCCATTGCGTTTAAATAAGCATAGTTGACTTCCCTTTTGTGTTCAATTATTGTTTTGTTTGCCTTTGACATATTTTTTAAGCTACCTTAATACATGCTCAAAGCTATGAAATCTCATTATCAATATTTAGTTATCGGAGGTGGTTCCGGAGGTGTTGCTTCTGCTAGAAGAGCAGCCAAGCACGGTGCTTCTACTTTACTTATTGAAACTAAGGCTATGGGTGGTACTTGTGTCAATGTCGGTTGTGTTCCAAAGAAAGTTATGTGGTACGCTTCTGACTTTGCCACTAAATTAAGAATCGCTAAAGACTACGGTTTTGAAAAAGTTGATCCATCCTACGCTGACGAATTCAACTGGCCTGTTTTCAAGTCAAAGAGAGACGCTTATATTCAAAGATTGAATGGTATTTACGAAAGAAACTTAACTAAGGAAGGTGTTGATTACATCTATGGTTTTGCCAAATTTAATGCTGAAGGTAAGGTTGAAGTAACCCATAAAGATGACAACTCCAAGGTTTCCACTTTTACAGCTGATAAAATTCTTGTAGCCACTGGTGGTAAGCCAATTTACCCTGAAAATATCCCAGGTTACGAACATGGTATTTCCTCAGATAGCTTCTTTGAATTATCATATCAACCAAAGAGAGTTGCCGTTGTAGGTGCCGGTTACATTGGTGTTGAATTAGCTGGTGTCTTCCACGGTTTAGGTACTGAAACCCATTTAGTCATTAGAGGTGAAACTGTTTTAAGAAGTTTCGATAATATTATCCAAGATACTATCACTAATCATTACATTAATGAAGGTATGAACGTTCACAAGAAATCTAACGTTGTCAAGATTGATAAATTAGAAGATGGATCCTTGAAGGTTGAATTAACCACTGGTGAAATCCTTGAAGTTGATGAATTGATCTGGACTATTGGTAGAAAATCATTATTAGGTATAGGTCTTGAAAACGTTGGTGTTGAATTAAACGAACGTGAGCAAATCACTGTTGATGAATTCCAACGCACTAACGTTGAAAACATCTACGCTTTGGGTGATATTGTTGGTAAGGTAGAATTAACTCCAGTTGCCATTGCTACTGGTCGTAAGTTATCCAACAGATTATTCGGTCCTGAAATTTTTGCCAACCAAAAGCAAGATTTTGAAAACGTTCCATCTGCTATTTTCTCTCATCCTGAAGCTGGTTCAATCGGTTTAAGTGAACAAGAAGCCGTTAAGAAATACGGTGCTGACAAGATAAAGACATACACATCCAAATTCACTTCTATGTACTACGCTATGACTGAACACAAGTCTCCAACAGCATACAAGTTAGTCTGTTTATTACCTGAGGAGAAGGTCATTGGTTTACATATTGTTGGTGACGCATCTGCTGAAATCTTACAAGGTTTCGGTGTTGCTGTTAAGATGGGTGCTACTAAGGCTAATTTTGACGATTGTGTTGCTATTCATCCTACCTCGGCCGAAGAATTAGTTACCATGGTTTAAATGCGAGGCTTCATAGATGTATGATATGATACAGTAGTTTTTATGTTTTTCTTAGTATTTTTGTTGTGCTCAATGGATTTTTTGTTTATAATATTTTGATATACTCTATATTAGACACGATTTTTCTTTCTTTTTAGATGCAGTAATCTATAAATTTATGTTACGTTTGAAATTTTGAAATCTGTCCAGTAACACTCTTTTAAACACTTGAAAACCCAAGCTTTTACGGATTTAATTCAACTGGTTAGTGTGAATTTGATGCGTTTTGAAGTAAGTACCTATGTATATCAAGATACTAAATAAATAATAAATAGTAGAAAATTTCCACAAGTTCCATAAGTTCCCAAACTAATGGATTGCAAAGAACGGGAATATATAATTTTCTCTCTCTTCAAGAAAGATAAAAGCTAGGGAAACATCTTCTCTTCCAAGAGTTGATTTTCCATTCAAGTAATCCCTTGTCGTAACCAACAAATAAGGATGATCCGCCATCATTTTCCATCCATTCTAAACCACTGATTTCAATATCTCCATTACGATACATATCATGATCGTAAACTTCAGTTGAATCAGACCAGGTATCTACTAAATGAACATCATCTGCGTCATGTTTGTTATCTATTGCAGAAAGTTCGGCTGTTCTTGGGATTCTTCTCACAACTGCTCTTGGTCTAGTGAATGAAGACACTGTCTCCTCGGATACTACTTCTCTTGGAGCTGGGCTTGAACTTTGCTCTGAACGTCTTTGTTGTTGGATTTCTTCATAACCTTCCCTGTCACCTGTACGAGATGATGTATACTGCGACTCAGTAGGGTGTGTGTAGTAACTTGTGTATTGGTTGGTGTTGCCTGTGCTGCTTGTGCTGCTCGATCTGTTATGAGTGTATGGACTTTGTGATGTTGGCGATGTCATGGAAAAGGAATGTAGTTGTTTATCGCCAAACTCATTAACAACCTCGTGGTATGGTCTAATTAAAGCCTGGTAATTTATATTGTGTGGATCTTCAGATGCATTTATATCATTCCATGAGGGTAGGTTAGGTAGCAGTATCACCTGATGATTGGAATAATCTCTGGTATCAATCATATGAACTCTTCCATTATGTTCACTGATGAATAATAAATCATCTGTACCTTCACTGAATTTACAGACTCTAAAAGCACCACTTTGGTTACCTTGTCTAGTTGACAGAATTGTGCTTAAAGGCTGAGAAGTTCTTCTTACATCGTATACTAAATTGACACCTTCTTGGAAACAAGTTGAAAAATACAGGCCTGACTTATGCCAATTGGTTGAAAATCCACTATCATATTGAGTCACTATTTGATTAGAAGAACTGATGTTATTCATGTTCTCATCTGGGTGTAATAGACATATCTTTGATGAATCACCAACTACTGTTATTGTCTTGCCATCAGGTGATAAACTAGAATGATTTAAGGGGTATCCTATACTAAAGCTTGATTTCTTGTCAATTCCATGGCTCAAGATATCAACAATATAAAGGTGGGCATCGTTGTTACAGAGCATAGATGTGTAGCAGGAATTGCCTCTCTTATGTATTGATACTGAGTTGTTGATTAATGATCCCACGGTACAACTCTCGGAGTAGCCGGTTTCTCTAATGGTGTAGCCTAATAGACCCTTCCATGAGCCCAAATGGCCTCCGGCAGTCAGCACACCACCAACTACGATTACACCATCGGCTTCTTTCAGACATCTTGGAGATGAACCAAATTTTGTTACTAGGGAAGATCTCTTTGTTCTTGGTTGCTTTTGTGCTTTCATGGATGAAAAATTATTTTGCTTTATTTGATTTTGTTGTTTATCGTAATCCAAGTTAAGAGATACTATAGTATCCCCCGTGGGATAAAATATCTCATTTGATGTTGAAGAACGACATACCAAATCTTTCAATTGCCAGTGACTATATTATAAAGGGGTATATGTAAGTTAGTAATTTATCAAACGAAATTCTTTTTCCTTTTCTATTATTTTGTGCGGGACATTATTATCTTCTCAAGAATGACACATACCTTATCGTTATGTTTGTGCTGTAATAGCGGGGGTTGGGATATACGAATCTTGATTGGGAGATATGCACTTTAGAGTGATTGTGAAGTCTTTTATGGGATCAGTTAGTAACATGTTAGTCAAGATAGGTTGTAAATGATTATTGATGGAATGATGGTAGATCATTCTCTTATCAGTTGCAGATAATGAGGGAGGGGGGAGAGATAACGTACGATGCTGATACAGATAAGGGCTCTATAGTCATACTTCAAGTAATCTCTAGAACTCTGCTGTGTTTTTTCAGTAATATTTTGCCTTCTTTTGACCAGATATAAGGGTGAAATAGGGCTGATATGGGGAGAAGGTGGGGATATGCAAAGGACTAATGATGGTTTGGGGGCTCCCTTTCTTATCCTGATGTGAGTTGCTGAGGCTTTTACAGCCCCTCACAGGCAAAATTACGTAACTCCTGTGGTTTTAGTCTTGCAACACTTGCCAAAAAAAAAATTACGGTGTTGTAATGTGCAACAGTTTTACTATGGTACTGTTTTGTTGTATGTTATGCGGCTTAAAAGGTGTGTTTAATTTACGCGGCTCAATGGCTGCTGTTAAACTTCAGGCTGTGCGAGATAAAATCCACACTGTAAACTTTTGCCTATTTGGGAGGCCAGTCCCTTAGATCCCCCGTAATTGAAGTATAAATATTTCACACTTCCCATCTTCTTTCCTTCTTGTATACATTGGTTTTACCAAAACTAAATTCCCTTTCCTTTTTCATCAAGTCTTCCTTCAACTTACTATATCTAATTAACTACCAAGATGCCTATGAAAATTGCCCCAAAAGCCACTGCTTACGACGTTAAGCCACCTGCCATCCCATCCCCAGGTAACAACTCTTTCTTAGGTGACACCTTCACCTCTGTAGACACCCCAGAAGACAGACAACTTACTTGTGGTTTCTACAGACAAGAATATGGTGAACCATTAGTTTACCATTACGACTACGATGAACTTAAGGTCATCCTCGAAGTCGAAGGTAAGTACACCATCACCGACGAAACTGGTTACTCTGTTGACGTTACTCCAGGTACCACCTTCTTCTTCCCAAAGGGTTGCACCATCACTTTTAACGTTTCTACCCCAGGTGGATATGGTTACGCATTCTTCACTGGTTTAAGAACTGCTGGTACTGCTTAAGTTTCTCCTAAAGTGATTTACTTTTAAATGCGAAATACCAACGTCTTACCTATAAATTTAGAGAAATTAAGAATTAAGTCTGCATACCAATTGCTATAATTTCAAGTATATAACAATTCATAGCTTTTATTATATATTCAATAAAATTCATACTGGTTGTGTCTTTATTTTCTTTGTATTTTTTTAATTCTCGTAAAATCAAGAAATTGGCAAGGGTTGATCAAAGATCTTTTTCTGAAATCCTGCTTTTGCCTGCTACCTCTGATCTCTCATTCATCCACATCAATTGATTCAAATTGATCTCTATCTTGAGCCAGTGTCAATAATATGTGAAAAGACATGTTTTATCTCATTACAGTAATCATTAAAGGCGCCAACTGTAGTCACGGAATTTCATTGATCAACATAGCATGGCTCTTAACTGCGTAAAATTATCAATATCTAATCGGCGCCTCTTAACACTCGCAAAAAAACCCAAGAGGAGCATCAAATCAAGGCAAGTTTCTGCGCACCTTAAGGGTGTCCTCCACGTATAACATGTAATATTTAATATATTATAGGGGCTCTACATTTATTTCTTAATCTTTGACTGGATTAGCCTATTCAATTGAAGCAAAGGGGGAGAGTGTGGTAGC
Organism: Ogataea sp. yHMJ1; assembly: GCA_030571015.1. Taxonomy (NCBI): domain Eukaryota; kingdom Fungi; phylum Ascomycota; class Pichiomycetes; order Pichiales; family Pichiaceae; genus Ogataea; species Ogataea sp. yHMJ1. Next base: position 167,678 of record JAJLXB010000008.1, read on the forward strand.
GGGAGCTGTCTTCAACAAAGTTTCAAGATTGACACCATTATTTGCGCTCGGTACTAAAGACCAAAAAGGCACAACATTTGGGCCATAAGCTGGACTACAAGCCAATTTGTTAGTAAACACTTCAAGACAATAGCTGGATAGGGCATAGAGAGTGCTAATTCTGCACAGAAGCAGGCATCCCACTCACAAAGGGCTGTCCAAGTGTTATCTGGGCCTCACTAACGCACAGGCAAAGGCACGGAAAGGATTACCGCATTCGAGCATAACTTCCCCACGCATCCCCAGTGGTCCCTATAAATATCCAATGGTCCCCTTTTTTCACCACTTCTGGTGTTGCAAACTCATCTGTTCTTGCTACTCTCCTTCCTCTCTGCTTCTTGTCAAAGTGCTCAATCCCAGTGTTACTTCTCTTGTATTAATAAACAAACCTCATTCAAGATGCCTATGCAATCCAAATCTAAAGCTGAAGGTTACGACCTCACTCCTCCAAAAATCGCTCCAACCTCCCTTTTAGGTGATGTCTTAAGTTCTGACAGCGACCCAGAACATGAAATTGCCTGTGGTTTCTTTAAGCAATTGGGCGGTGAACCATTAGTCTACACCTACGGTTACGAAGAAACAAAGATTGTCCTTGAAGTCGACGGTACCTTTACCGTATCTGACCAAACCGGCGCCTCATACGATGTCAAGAAAGGTGACGTCTTATACTTCCAAAAGGGTGACACCATCACCTTCAAGGTCAGTGACGGTGGTTACGCTTACGCTTGGTACACTGGTCAAAGAAAGAGATTATAAATGTTTTTAATATTAAATTGAACCAAGATAAGTGCTAGGTTGGTAAACGTCCCAACAACTTTATTCTCATCAAACTGGTTTTGTTCAAAGTACAGCCTTTACTAGCCCTTTTATTGTTATTTCTTTCCATTTACATACATATAGATTCTCTTTCAATAAAAAATTATTTAATCTACAGCCAAATTTCAGTAGCTTGTGCCTATAGAAACGTGACAATGCAAACTAGTAGGTGTACTCAGAGCTTGAACAGGCAGTAGATCAAATTTTGAACAAGTGCGGCTGTGAGGCAGGTCTCTTGTTTATGTTTTGTTCCCAAAGAGACTTTAATTACATGCAGTAGCACAGTGAACAAGACATCTACTCTGTTTCCCAAACTTCTAGATCTTGAGGAGGGCGTAGTACATAATAATAGACAGGTTATTTATAAAGCACCAAGGTAAAGAATGGTATCAAACACGTCTGAAATTAAACGGGAAAGAAAAAGGTTCAACAGTGTATCTGTTGACTCTCCTGATTGTAACGATGAGGCTATAAAGACAACAGAAAGTGCAGACACTTATAGCAATCCCAACGCAAATACCCCGTTAGATGTAAGCTTAGAAAATGTATTGTTTTCAAGCTTTGAGTATTCTGCTCCCAATTCTAAACCTGCTGGCGTTAGTGGTAGATCATTGAGCGTCCCCATTTCATCAGATATCAGGCATGAGAACAGTGGATCCGTCAAAGGTACACCTCAAAGAGTTTATCGTGGATCTCCAGTATTTGATAATGTTCCCCATTCCAGTTATATCCTTAAATTGGAAGCTAATAAAAATTTAAAAGCAAGAGAAAGATCAGAAGAGGAGATTATTCAAGAAAGAATTAACAGGTTTATCACTGATCAGGAAACCCAGCAAGTTTCTCCCATTGATTCTGCTTTCATTCAAGGTCCGAGGTTAGATTTCATTGAAGACCTATATTACTCCCAGAAAAAAAAATCTTTGTCTATTGCTCAGGATAAATCAAGCCCTCAAGACAACAAAGAGATAAACCTCAATTCTAGCTCTTCTTGTTATTCTGGTGTTCCTCAAACCTATAACGAAGCTCTACTATCAGGAAACATTTCAAAGTCCCAGTCAGCAACAAATATCTTTTCTGGACACTTATTAAATTATGGCCCAAAAACTAATGATAACAAACTAGCAAATAAATTCAAGGAATTTGATACTAAACCTTCAACAGAGACTTCACCTCAGTTGAGACAACAATCTGTAATGCGTAACAAATCAGCCGCCTTATTTCAACCTCAGGTGGAACCTGTATCAAGTTACGTTAATTTGGAAGAAGTTTCTTTTTGTGCGGAACAACAAAATTCTGTAATTGGTAATCCATTTGCTAATGGCAAAGCGGTAGTAACAGCAACACCTGTTAATAAAGTTGGTAGTTTCGGGATAAAGGAGTGCTCAGATGGAAATGACAATGAGCCTGATATGGATCCAAGAGATGGTTTTATGCTACATAACAGTTCCTCTCAAACTAAAGATTTTGAACCCAAGCAGAAGGAAAAAACCTACTCAACTAAAGCAAACACTACAAGCTGGGATGGAGACAATCTTATCAAGAACTCTGGTTACGTGTCGCCAACTGAGAAATCTACAACAATTAAGCCAGAAGAGCAACCAAACGCCGCATCTACTGTCCCTATTACAGAACATACAGCATATCCTAGATCTATTGAAGATGTGATTGACAAAGACGAGAATATTGTGTTTAACTTGTTAGGTACAAACTCGAGAGCAAATACTATCAATACAGTTATTCATCATCAAATAAATGATTTTCTTAATGAAAATAATCCAGCCTTAACAAATCATCCTTATTCGCCAACTTCCGTAGTGGCAATATCTTCTAAGAAAGATGTCAACAATTGGGCAACAGAAGGAGCCACCTCAAGGGAAGCGCTGAAATCAAACATTAATGCAGCAATAAGTGCAAATATAGCTACTGTCGGAAATTCAGTAACACCATATGCTGCCATGAATACACTGCTTGCAAAAACCCAATCTGATACTTCTCCCTTCTCGTATCTAAATTTGGAAGAGAGCGCAGGCAGTCCACCATCAAATTACGAAGATACAAGATTAAGATTTAATTTTGGCTGGTTGAGTCTATTCCTTGCACTATTTTTGAGTTTCTCTGTAATTGGAAGCACTATTTTATTATTTCAAAATTGGGAGCTGAACAGAGGATCCAATGAAATGGTCTTTAATTATTTTGGTACTTTGACAAACAAGGGAAGGTCTGACTTGATATTCAACTTAACTGAGCACTATAATATTGATTTGTCTCACAAGTCTTTATTATCTGTTCCCATTAGTACTGGTCAAATTAAAAATTCAAAATCTGGCACAAAGTTAACCCAGGAAACTGATGATCGTAGCTCTAACGATGGCAATTTTGAAAAAGCAGATGTTAGATATGAAGATTATAAAACTTTCTATGAAGGCAACAATTATATTCAACCTGATCTTAACTATCAAAATGAGTATAGTTATGATCAAGAAGGTTACTTCAACATCACCTTCACAAAGTCTTTAGACGAGACAGTTTCCTCCAAAAGTGAAACACCAACATCCACAGTTTCAAGGACTGCATCACTTGTTATACGTAGTGATGATTCGTCATTACTATATGCCGTTAACAAGGATGCTTTGAAGTCATTATCGAATAATCCCAAATTGGGCCAAACTTTTCATGGTCTAAGTTATGCTCCCATGGGTGTTGTTGAACCCATATGTGGTACTTCAGTAGAAGAAATTATATTAGATTTAGCTGTTTTATCCCAGGTTACAAAGAAGGTGAGAACTTACGGTACTCAATGTAATCAAGCTGAATATATCTTGAAGGCAATTGACTATTTGGGAATTGATATGAAATTGGCTCTAGGTGTTTGGATAGGATCAGATGACTACACCAATTGGAGGCAAATGAGTGATATGAAAAGGTTACTTAAAGAGTACCCTAGAAAGTATTTTGATTCTATTTTTATTGGAAATGAAGTTTTATTCAGAAGAGAAAAAACAACAGCGGAAATGATATATTATATTAAAGAAACTAAAGATTATCTGTACAGTATTGGGTATCAAAATCTACCGGTAGGTACATCAGAATTAGGGTCACTTTTAAACGAAGAATTGATTGCAGTGTGTGATTTTATTGGAGCAAATGTTCACCCTTTCTTCAGTGGTCACAGTGTTCAAGAAGCTATGCAATGGACTATTGATTATTCTAAATATCAAGTTGAGCCTCTCAAAAATAGCACCAGGAAGGAAACAGATTTGGTTATTTCTGAAGTTGGTTGGCCCTCTGGAGGAGGCAAATTTCATCAAGCCAATGCTGGCCTCGGCGAGTTACAGTACTTCTTGGATGAATGGGTTTGTAATGCGAACTATCAAGGAATCACTTATTTCTATTTTGAGGCATTTGATGAGCCCTGGAAGAAAATTTGGCATGAAGAAGACAAAAAATGGGAGACCCAATGGGGGCTTTTTACAGCTGATCGCCAATTGAAAGAGAGTATAATTCTTCCAGAATGTCTTCAAAACGAGTCTCCATATGACTGAGTTATTTTTGTTGTCACATCCCTTTGCATAGAGAGTTCTTCAATTCTGTTTTTCTTGAAACAATTTTTTAAAAAAACTACCTTGGCTTTGCTTTGAGGTCTATTATACAATTTTGACTGTTTTTGGTTTTATATACTGTAAATTAAAGATAGACATAATTTTTCTTTTCGTTCCTGAACAAAAAGAACACTTAACTATTGTACAAATTGTAGAATAATGCCATGATACTTCCCTAATCAATTTTCCTTGAGTTTTGTTGTGCATATAAGATAGATCTTATAATTCATCCATAACCAGAATAATCCAAAACATCCAAAGGAGCCCAGTACATTCAAGACTACCCATAAATCCGGAAGATTTGCAGGTGCTTCAATCAAAAACTCGCCAATGTGCAAGAATAGAAAGAAAACGTAAGAACTTACAATGACAATTATCCATAATATGCTATGAGGCAAGACAACTTGAGCCTTATCCCTTGGTGAAATAGGAACACCAAAAATGGAAGACCATTTTCTGGCCCAACTTAAGTTGCCCATAAGCCAATTAGATAATACTGCAAGAACAAAATATTGGAGCTCCAATCCGTCGCGTTTGAGTAAAGGCCACATTGAAAATAAGGAAATATTGCTTATCCAACATACAATCGAAATCACATCAGAATCAACTTCATTTAAAAGCAGGGTAGTAGGCATTAAAGGTAGTAAAACTGATTTTTCGTGAACTTGGAAGGAAAAAAGGTAAAAAGCCCAAGCACATGATCCCAAACACCATGATAACAAGTTCTTACGAGGATAAAAGAAGATCGCTACACATGAGGGTGCAATTCCTATAAGTGTGAACAATAAAGAGATTAACTGAAGTTGGGAAACTGTAAATATGTTCTTGTACTTGATAAAGGCATTTGTAGCACACCAAAAGTTGGCAACTTTATCTTCAAATATACCTCGTGCAAATGGAAAGACTCTATGGACAATTTGACCAACTTGAGAAAAGCCACCTGCAATTATAAATGGAAAGAATAGAAGAGCAAATGACAAGACTGTAGTTATAGCAATGGATAGAAGACGTGTAAATTTAAAATTGGAAGGAAATGGCCAGATGCTGACACTCAGTAAGTAAAAAAATATTACTGGAGCATAGTAAAGTGCCATTTGCTTAAAACCCAACGATAAAACAAAGAACAAAGATGCAAGTGCAAAATTATCGTACAACAAATTGACAACTGACAAAAGAGAAAATCCTAACATTACTGAATTGTACTGGAAGTGACCATGGTCAATAATTATCAATGCTGGTTGAAATAATATAGCACCAGCTATAATGGACTGATCAATTGTTGATGCTTTGTTGTAGTATCTACCCATCCATCTGGTATACCAAATAACAGCCGGTGTATAAACTATCAATTCACTGACTAATGCGGTCACCCTCATAAATGTTTTTAAATCAGCGCTTTCATTTCCACGACTAGCGTCTAACAAAAACCATGACTTATCTATTAAACCACCAATTTTTCCAAGGAACCAAGAATGGAACGCCGTAAGTGGAGGGTAGTCCAATCCCCAGTATTCTAAGTCGTAGAAATACCATTGTGAAATGGGCAATTGGGTGGTGATTTCAAGCCAATGCCTCTGTGCTTCAAAGTCTCCATACATTGGGGGAGTTCCCATTCCTGAATGGCTTCCCAATCCAACGGCACATCTTACTATGATAGCAAAGAATATAAGCATGTATCTGGCAACCCATTGGTTCTCTGCCTTTCTGAAAGGCACCAGAAAGTCATTTAATGGAGAGCTCTTGAACAACGAAACAAATTTTCTGGTCTCACTCATTGTTCTCAGTTTCCAGTCCTGCAATACGCAAATACGCAAGATAGTTCTTGATCTCTGTAGATACTGATCAACTGTGAAAGACAGATGTCAATGTTTTGATTCAAGTCTCCCAATTGATCCTAACTTTCTGAAAAACTAATGTGCGGTGCACGTGACAGTTTTGTGTTACTTTACTACGGTAATTTTTTTTCCGGTGTTTTTCTACTTTATTCAAATAATTATACGAATTCTAGAATCATTACAAATCATAAAAAATAATACATATACACTAATAAGAAGACCCTAGCCTACTATGATGAGAAGTTTACCTTTGTCTGTGAAGTTTGAAATGTTATGAAGTTGTGAACTGCTGAGAATTTCCTCCTCATGTCTAAAATTATACTGATCAACGTTGTAGTCATTTTTGGGGAATATCTTGACCCTATTTTCAATACCAGGTTCCTCACTTTCATCAATTCTAGGTATAATACTTCTTTTGAGCTCCTCTAAGCTGCAATTTTCCGATAGCACGATGGCAAATATGTCGTCTTTGTAGTAGAATTTTATTTTGAACTTTTGGCCTTCGGCTCCCGCTCCTTTCTTTGTAGATCCGGTTCTGCTTGGTGCCTCATTAGAATAGGTGTTACCATCGATTCCATTTGCATATCTAACAGAAGATGATGTGGAAGTGACAGATGCTTGTCTTTGGAAACCCAAGTGGCTTACCCTGTTTGAAAGATTGGGCTTAACATTCTCATACTGGGACATTCTATCTTGTTGGTACTGTGAGTGCCTGGTAGAATCTGCAGGCATAGTTCCCTCAGGACCGTTTCTAAAAATCAAAGGAGGAGGAACTCTTAACGCTTGTACTGGCACACCTTCACTATATTGATCAACGGCTACATCACCTTCTCTCAAGTCAAGAAATCCCAGCACTAAATCACTCTTCGATATGTAATCGTCGAGCTGAAGTAAGTCCTTCAGATACTGATCGAGATCTGAAAGTCTTTGATGAGATATTAAGTCGGTCACAACTTGCAAAGGGCCTGGTATATAAGGTATCACTCTTTCTCTACTTCCAAACTTACCAGCCTCTCTTGGCCAAGTGCTCAAAACGATCTGATGAAAATTGAAAAAATCTTCATAGTATCTGCAAAGTTTTCTTATAGTACCATTTGAAAAAACCACGTGAACCAAGAACCAGTATTTGCTATCCGTCAAAGAAAATGTTTCAACATCCACTGAGTAGACATATACTGAGCTTCTTTTATTAACTGAAGAGCCTGATACAGATCTATTGCGCTGTTGCAGCTCTTGGTATTGGTTAGAATTTCCGTAACTCTGTTGCTGTTGCTGCTGCCTCTGTTGTTCAAGTGCGACTGAACCTACTGCCTTTGCACTTGCTTTGTGTCTGTTTGTGATTGCTTTCCATTCATCAACTTTTGGTAAACCGTGTTTGTCTATAATATCTCTTGCTGAGTCTTTCAATGGAACTCTTCCTGTTGTGTCAAAAAGCTGAACATATCCAACAGGTACAAGACCAGGTTCACCTATCTTTTCCATAAATTTGCCAATAAACCATTCATAATCATGGTGTGCACATATTATCAAACTATCGCCACCTTCACAATTGAGTTCGTCTGGTCTTTCTGCTGCAAAATCGTATAGTAGTCTTCCATAAAGTACAGGTAGAGGTGTTGGCTTTTTAGGAAGTACAGAGTTGCCTGTGGATGTGGATCTTGTTCTTACACTGGAACTTCCTGTTGACGATGAACTTGAAGTTCTCTGTCCAGGCTTGTGGGTTTTCTCAAAAACTTTGAAGTATGAGGTTGGAACAATACCAACTGCATCTTTAATAGGATCATTGGCTTGAGTCCACTGTGAATCCTTGTCAAATTCCCCAATCACATGAAAAAACTGACCTTCATCAAAACTCAGTTCTCCTGACTTTTGGCCGACATAAGGATAGATTGCTTGAATGACTTTGTTAGGAGCTGTAAAGCTGTTACTTCCACCAGTAGATGAAGTAGATGAGACCCTACTCTTGGACAAAGTTTTCTCCTTCTTCTCTTTGTCTCGGGATGTTCTCCTAAAGGAAGAAAGCATTGGTTAATTTAACTTGGGTGGGTATTTTGTGTGTATTGTAAGTAGGGTGACTTTCTGGCGTAGAAGAAGCAATAGGATCAAATATCTGATGTCTCTGTATTCCTAGCCGTTTTATTGATCGAGCTGAGCTTCTTGATACAGTGCAATTAGCCTGGTGGGCTCAATAGAACAGGTAATGCAACTCTGAAACACTGTCCACTACTTGAAAACCCCTCTGAGTCGCGTCACTAGAATTCGTCGCATGCACGGGTGTCGATTAAGGTCACACGCTAACCCATCTCATTACAATTAACCTTCTTTATCTCTATATGACTATAATGTAGGTCAGCAATGGCCTGCTTTTCTTTAAATTGAGGCAAAAATAAAGACTATAGTAATCCCACAAAAAAAATGAAATTTAAAAAAAATCTAAACTTCAAAGAATGTCGAAGGTCTCTTATGATTGTGATCAAAGATATCACAAACTTAAATTTTCATAACTTAAAGTAGAAGAAATCTTACTACAGATTTTGATGTTGTTTACAGTAGTGTTTCAATACTTTGTAACGACTGCTTCAAAAGCTTTTTATTGATGTTATTTCAAAAAATTTTTAAATACAATGTGTGAGTAGACTTTATCAAAAAAAAAAAACAAATTTCCAAAGAAATACAAAAAAAAGATATTCCGATACCGGGAGTCGAACCCGGGTCTGCTCGGTGAAAGCGAACCATGATAGCCGTTACACTATATCGGATGTTTCTTGTTTATCTTTTCCTGTTTAAAGTCCTAAGGAGTAGGGTATTTTGGTGGTGCACGGGTGTCATAGAAATTCCTATTTTTATGTTTGTTGTAGTAGATGAGATCACGTGCTCTGAGGAATCTTTGGGTGTAGGAAGTAGTGATGAACAGATTTGATAGTACTTAATTCGAATTAAAAAGTAGCAAATCACATTTCTCAGAGTTTAATATCTCAATTGTGTATGATTAAGGCTATAAAGATGTCATTACCATACTCTAAGGAGGTTAAAGTTGCTCAGCTAGCTGTTAAAAGAGCTTCTATTTTGACCAAAAAGATTAGCGATGAGATAGCAGCCAAGAAGACAGGAGGTATTTCAAAAGATGATAAATCTCCAGTTACTATTGGTGATTTTGGTGCACAAGCCATTATTATCAATAGTATAATGCGCAACTTCCCAAATGATGAAGTTGTTGGCGAAGAAGACTCAGAATTAATCAAATCGACTTCAGGTTTGGGAGACCTTATCTTCGAACACATCAAGGGGATTGAAGGAATAGATGAAAGCAACTCTGAAGTTGTTGGAAAAATCAGTAGTGTTGACGAGGTCTGTAATATCATTGACCATGGTAACTCTAAAGGTGGAAATAAGGGAAGAATATGGGCTTTAGACCCAATTGATGGTACCAAGGGATTCTTAAGAGGCGATCAGTTTGCAGTTTGTCTTGCCTTAATTGAAGATGGTGAAGTTAAAGTTGGTGTAATTGGTTGCCCTAATTTACCAAGTGACTTATCAAACCCCGAATCCAAAAAGGGTGGCTTATTTACAGCTGTGGCAGGACAAGGATCTTACTATCAAGATCTAGATGCCTCTTTACCAGAAGTTTACAATGATTCACAGAAAATCACTTTGAAGGGTGATTTTTCATTTGCTCAAGCTAGAGTTTGTGAAGGTGTTGAAAAGGGCCATTCTTCTCATGGATTACAATCAATAATTAAGGAGAAATTGGGAATTGTATCTCCTTCAACTAATTTAGACAGTCAGGCAAAATACTGTGCACTTTCAAGAGGTGACGCTGAAATCTATTTAAGACTTCCTAAAGATGTCAAATACCAAGAAAAAATCTGGGATCATGCTGCTGGTAATGTTTTAATCAAAGAAAGTGGTGGTATAGTCAGTGATATCTATGGTAACCAACTCGATTTTGGTTATGGAAGAACATTGAATTCTCAAGGAATTATTGCCGCTGCTAAAAACTTACACCCTGAAATCATCAAAACAGTCAAAAGTATAATAGGTGAACATGGCGAAGACTTGGAAAAATTTTGTTGATTAATTGGTTATCAATATACATATATAAATACATATATAATACAAAATAATAGGTCATATACAGCGTAATGTTTAGTTCTCATTTTCTTCGTTATCGTCATCAGCCGGGCGTGGATTTCTCTGTTGTAACTCATGTTCTGCTATATCTACTTGGACTCCTCCAACTCTTTCATTTATAAGATTTATGATCTCCTCAAGTTGTCCCCCATCCTGTATGACTGGCGCAGCTTCTTCTCTAAGGGGTTCATCCACAACATCATTCTCAGGATGTTTGCCCCATTCCCAAATTGGAGCCAAAGGCTGAAAACCGTTGTGTAACTTTGGAAATGTATCCATAAGGAAAAACAAGATATGACCAACTATCAGACCAGAGAAAGACTTATGAATAGGTTCTTGGAAGGCTTCTGCTCCCGCATGCACATATGGCAGATATATCGCATCAAAAGTGACTAAACCCAAAAAAACTAATTGTGTGTCTGGGTTCTTTCTAGCCCATATATAATTCAAAGCATCGTTGAATTGTGAGTTTAGTAAAATTTTGTTCATGAAATAGGCATTATAGCACAGAATACTTGTGCAAATGATGAAGAGCATCCAGATGTAATCTCTGCTTCTGACGAATTCATTTTCCAATGATTGAGAGTGTCGCACAAGCATAAACAAGTTGAAAAATAAACTAGTATCAAACTGCCCAACGTATAGAAATGAGCTGATCAGCCTGTAAAATTGAAACTTCTTGAAGACTGTATCAAATGAATAGTAACAGTCTGATTGCTGGATGAAACCCATGGAGGCCAGTGTAGCAAAACCAATCATACCCAGGACAATTGTTCTTGTAACTGGAGGAACCTCCATTATCCAGTGCAAGGGAGCCATTTCCATTTTGAAAGTAGTTTTTTCTTCAATTAATATATGAGGTCTCCAAGAAGCAATAAGTTGTTCTCTACAAAATGATCAAGCGTTGAACAAGTGAGTTGAAAGGAATGAAGTAGCAATGACATGGGATAAGGACACCAAGTCAGATAGATCTCTGGCACTCCAAGCCCGTTTCGCTTCTTTCGCCCGCCGCACACTTTTTTCAAGGGCAAGTAGTGCTGTCAACTCCACAAAAGATCACCACAGCAACTCTTTTGCTACTTTGGGCAATCACTAAGAACCTCTAAACGTACTTTACTACTAGTACAGTTTAAATTATCAAACGGATCTTATATACTCCCGGGAAATGGATGTTAATAACATTAGTGAGATCTTAGAGTCTCCTCAATGGAGCCAGAACTATGAGGACCTTACCACAGGACCATTTGAGTATCTCTCATCAAACCCGGGCAAAAGTCTAAGAAGTACGCTAATAAGAGCGTTCCAGAGCATACTTGAAGTTGAAGAATCAACCATAAATGGAATTGAGAAAGTCGTTAACATTTTGCATATTTCATCATTGATGATCGATGATATTGAAGACAATGCTATTTTAAGAAGAGGAAAGCCAGCAGTTCATACTATCTTTGGGGTTCCCCAGACCATCAACACAAGTAATTACATGTATTTTCAAGCGATGAATATTCTCAATACGACATACAATGACCGTAATATTGAACAAAAAGCGCAGCGGATATTTGTCGAGGAGATGATAAACTTACACAGAGGTCAAGGTTTGGACTTATACTGGAGAGACAATTTGCAATGCCCTCATGAATCCGAATATGTGAATATGGTCATGAATAAAACAGGTGGGCTATTCAGATTGGCATTGAGACTTCTGTTTCTTAATCCAGGTTACGAGCTGACCAAGGACTTTGAAAGACACCTCATACAGTTTTCAAATTTACTTGGAATCATATATCAGATCAAGGATGATTATTTGAATTTGAATTCTGAGATAATGGAGACTAATAAAGGATTTTGCGAGGATATAACAGAGGGAAAGTTTTCCTTTCCTATTATGCACTCTGTGTCGTGTAACCCTTCAAACAAGCAGCTCATAAATATTCTGAAGTTGCATACGAATGATGTGGAGATGAAAAAACACGCCTTGGAATACATAAAATCCACAGGAAGTTTTGAGTACACCAAAAATTCAATTAAAAACTTATCTCAAAAAGGTTCAGCTATAATAGATGTTTTGGTAAAAATATTAACTGAGTCTAGAGGAGAGGATTTTGCCCAGCAAATCAAGAAACAATGCAGCGACGTCTTAACTTTTATCTCTGCTATCTAATTATTCCAAACTTATTACGTTGAGGCCATAAAAAAGACACAACTACTACTAGATCTTAATCAAGATTTATCTATGAATGCTTTTTAAATCATAGTGATACTATTAAGTATCTTACTTTATTCTTCCTATATATAATACCCAAATTTATTCCCAATTTTTGATAATGCCAATCAATCAATATCCATTTCATTCCCTGAAGTAGAGTCCTCTACAAGAGTGTTTGTAGGCTCGTAATAAGATCCATAATGAGAGGTCCAAATGTTATAATCAATCCCCTCAGAATGGCTAAAAGCTTCGGTAGGTTCATAGCTACCAAATTCATCATCCATTATAACATCATCTTGGTAACTCTCTTTCTCATTCTGTGCGTACCACCACTTTTGAAGGCTCTCCAAAATAACTTCATTTGGATCCCTCCAAAGAACCAGTGACCAGTTCTGCTGTAGATATTGATCATAATGTATTTCTGAATTGGTAACTTCAACCGGTGAATGATCATTCACGTCTTTTTCCTTCAACTTTCTTGCAAGAATTCTTTCATAGCTAAAAGTTTGCCTTTTATTGTCAGGATCACGTACGTAGATATCGCTCAGATTATTCAGATTCGCTATAACTATCTTGTTCATGTCAACATTATTATAATCCACTATGCTCTTGCCAATGATGTCGTCATTATCTGGGTTTCTTCGAAGGAAATCGTCAATGCTGCTTATTATTATAGGATCGTTAGTTTTATTTTTTTGCAAGTCTAAACTACTTTGTGGGCTCATGAAAAGATCCACCCCAAAAAGCTTGGGACTCAAGGAACTAGATTTTGTAGTAACTTGTCCAAACTGTGGTGAGTCTAGAGATAAGTTAGACAAGTTGTCCAGCATTCTTCTTTTGGAGTCATTGCCCTGAGTTGGGGTATCAAGATGTCTCTTCAGCTTCGCTGTAGTTGGTATGGAACCACCAGTAGCAATCATACTGTGGATTCAAAACTAGATTTGAGCTTGGGTTATAGTGCCTAACAAACTCTGGTTAGTTGTAAAAATAAGTGAACAATTAACGGAAGAGAAAGATTCAATTTAAGCTGGGTTCTGGTAGACATTATTATCCTAAAACGACATCTCCCCCGGCTTTATTCCAGAAAATTCCCAAGGAGCGGTGTCCAGTGTGGCTTACAACCGGCTCAAGTAGCTAAAACAGTGTGTGTAATTAGACTAATCTTAGATGCACCTAATTTACCAAATAGGGTAAATTTACAACAGAGCGCCTCGTTTTGATCAGTTGGCTTTTCAATTAGGGTGGCTGGTCTATGGAGAAGCCGATCTGCTGGAATCAACTACTGCTCCTCTAGAGGTACTGATCCTGGGAGCCAATTTGGGTAAATTTTATCTCCCTTTATTATACATATAATACTCTATATCCTTGTTGAGTAGATACTTACATAGTAGATCCGTTTCGCATAACAGCTCAAAGTCATCCCGCAAATCAAGCCAATCGATTATCCAATGAGTACTCATTCAAATCACGCTGGAGAGTTCAGTGAAAGCAGTAGCGTTTACACCGGCCATCCTTCAACAGGTGAAGGATTAGCAACGGTATCCAGTTTCAAAGAAAAATTGCAAATAGCGACAGAAGCAAGTCAAAGTCAAGAGTTCAGCTTTGTTTCCTCTAATCCTAATTTAAACGCAGGTTTTGAATCGAATGACCACTTGGAGAAACCAGCAAGTGTCGGTGGCTCTACAAGCTCAATTAAATCACGTACCCACTCATACAGCCAATTAACAGAGACTCCTTCTCCTCCAGATGTGAAGATAGAGAATAATAATTTAGAAAAAGTAGTTCAGTTTAACGATTCCGGATCAGCTTCTGCTAGTAAAGTTTTAGAAATAGGTAGTTCCGAGCACCCTGTTACTCTAAGACTTCCACTAAGCTCTCTCAATAAACAAGAAAAAAGAAACTCATTGATTTCCCAATATTCAGGCGTTGTTCATGATGTTGACATTGATACTATCAAATACATTGTGGACAAGAACTCACTGAACGAATCTTCTGTTTTATCAGAAGTAAAGACAATTTCCAGTAAAAGCAAGAGTAAGTCTTCCGCATCAGGCAAGTCAAGCTCTGACAAATCAAAGTCTGGAGGAGAGATGCAGCCAATTCAACAAGAAGAAGATTTTGAGGAGAACTCTAATTATGGAGATGATTCCAATTCTATAAAAGAAGCAGTGATATTACCAACCATCAAACCAGCAAGTATTGATATTGCAAAGACTAGAGCTCCCATCAAAAGTGAGACAACTGATATAAGCTTTGCCATTCCAGCAAGGTCACCAAGAAGACCAAAGAGCTACTTGCTTCCAAGTGAATCTCTTGATAGTTATTTAAAGGAGGAAGAAATCAAAGCAAGAAGAATATCCATGGCTGATTCTGACAAATCACCTTCCAGAGCGCAAAGAAACTCTTATGAATTTAGGGATTTACCAGCAGTTCCAAGACAAGTTACCGGCGACAACGAATCCCAAAGAAGTTCTAGCTCTACATCAAAAAGAGTCAGTGTAAAAATTGATGATATAATGAGAGAGTTCGAGGATTTGAAATCAGAACTCGAAAGAAGTCCCTACCCGAAAGAGGGTCTTACTCGCCCTAGATCCATAAATTCTGAGTCAAATAGGACTACAACTGCATCTGCGTCTGCATCATTCCATACAGCAGAATCTGCTGACTCTTTGTACAATGAAGATGAACTTGAAGCCGCTCTCTACGCCGAAGGCTTTTCATCTTCTCATGATTATACTAATGCACGTGCAAATGTTGCAATTGAACAAAACCTTGAGAATGAAGGTGACTATGAAGATATTGATCCAGAAATAGCTAGCACGACACAAGTAGATGCCCAAGAGCAAGCAAGTAATACCCAAAGCCAGAAAAAGAATAAGAAGAAGAAACAAAAGCAAAAGCCAAAACACAAGCATAACAAAGTGAACAAACCTTTCTCTTACGATACTCTGGCTAAATTACTCAATGCTACTGACGGTATAGTTATAGGACAAGAATTTGCAGACATTGAAATCCCTCAAGAGGAGAAATACTTGATTGAGCAAATTGTCGACTCAATAAGTAGATTGACTGCTTCAATGATTCTCAATCCGACGAGATACAATCAAGGTTGTAATAGACTCCAAAAGGTGTTGGATGTTCTGGAAGGTTTCTCAAGCTAGTTTATTGTATTTATTATCATTAATTATCACTCTATAAACTTGTTAGTGGTTACATTTAAGTTTGGCCAACAATTTGTTTTTTTATGGCAACGGTTACATTAATTGTCTTTTAATATTTTAATATTTTGCTTCTTCTCTTGGTAGCTTCAGTTTCAGTAAATAAGTAGGTATATACTTAGTTGCAGATCCACTCCACATCGACGCGCAGCGACCCACCCAGAAAATTTCTATCCCATCTCTTTCTTCGGCTTCGGAGTCTTTCCATATATCTTGCTTCTATTTGATTCCAATATATAGATACGGTAGTAAAGTTAGAGCTTCAAATAGTTCTAGGCTTGAATTAAAAATGGTTACTCAGATAGAAGCAAGTGATTCTAGCCAATGGAATCTGAAAATAAAACTCCCAGAATGGTTTTACTTCAGACTTGAATTGTATGTTGAAATGAACTTATCACTTGTATGTTGAAAGCGTCAGTTCCTAACTTTCTTATGTGACTTTTACACCACCTAGACAAACAATTGAAGATGATGCAGAAAATGAGATTAGCATTGATGCTATATCTTGGAAATTGCTGATCACAGCAGCACTGAAAAAGTTTCAAGGTATCCTCGGCCAGTCCGTAGAATACGATATTTTTCAAAACAAGGGCAAAGGATGCATAATACGAGTACACACAGAGGACAAAGATATGTTTTCTAGGTCACTAGTGGCGTATATTGCTGATTTGTCCACCTTTGGGTTAGGTGGGGGAAAGGGATCTGTCAAGATCTTGGATAGAAGTCAGTTCTTGGCCGGCGTCACAGGTCCAGATCGGTTCGCAGATTTTAGTTGAATTGTTGACACCTAAAGGCTGCTTTGTAGCTGCCCAGTTATGTACATTAGTAGATGTATTTGTATGATAGAATGAACAAGAGACACTCTGAAGTAGTGTAGACACAGAGCAATAGCACTGTAGTCATAATCCCACTTCCGCTTCGGCTTCTTTCCAGCTTGTATGGCACCAGAAAAGCCACCCGCCGTCTCCTCGAATGTATCCTAAGCCAATAGCGGGAATATATCACAGACTATCTCCTGCCATAAATACCATTTGTCGTCTTCTTTTACTTCTTCCAATTGAATCAAGAAAGAGCAAGGAAACATCAACTACTGTTAAGAATGAGGTCAATGTTAGGTTGCACGCTGTCCACAGTGGTTGTATGGTTTTCACTGGCGCTTTCTGTGACGCTTGCGTTTGACCCAACCGTATCGCAGAATGACTTCCAAGGTGTAGCAGAGCAGTTCTTCTTTGATGATTCACACGTTATTTTGATAAGAGAACATGGTACTGTATACAGGTCCACTAATGATGGTATAACATTTGAACCCATTGATTTGGGTGACGACGAAAATGGGAAGAAAATTACAGCTCTGAGTGTCAAGCCTGTCCAGTATGACAACCAGTTGGCATTCATTTTCACATCTAGTGGTAAACAATTTTACACCAAGAATCAAGGTGAAACCTGGGAAACTTTTCAATTGCCATATGAAAATATCTTACTGGCTGAAGTAAGTATGAATTATGCAAATCATGATCTTTTACTGTTTAATTTCATTCACTGTGATGAGGGAGTTTCCATTTCATCATGCGAGACTGCCCATTATTACTCAAAAGACGCTTTGAGGACAGCACCTCAGGAACTTCCAGTTGAAAATATCTATGGGTGTGTTTTTGCAAAATCTACGGTAGCTTTTACTCAAGGTCCTGACTCCAACATAGTATGTATGCAACGAGAATTAGATTCTTTTGGATTTGTTTCAGATAGCAAAATCATCTCATCCTCTGACTATTTTAAAACCGTGACTACTGTCCCAAATCCTTCCTTAAAAGGCACATACTCTTTATCTATTGAGGTTCATCAATCATTTATTGTTGTAATTGTGAAGGCTGATAGATACGTCAGGAATGGATTGGTTGATATTTACGTCTCAAAGGATGGTGTAACATTCTCTAAAGCAATGTTTGAGAACTCTGCTCATGATTTAATGTACGAAATACTACCATCTACACCAGATTCACTAAATGTTGCTATGTATGGATATGCTGATCAAGTCGGTCAATTCTTGGTGGCAGATATTTATAAGTCAGACTCATCAGGTGTGTTTTTTACCAAGACTTTAGAGGATGTTTTCACGTACGGACTCGGATTGACCACTGCCCAGGTCCAAGAAATCAATGGTGTTTGGATTGCACCTAGACTGGTGAAAGTAGACGAGGAAAAGCATTTGGTTTATGTTAAGACAAGTATTTCATATGATGATGGTGAGAGTTGGTCTTACTTGAAGTTAGAGGGCGACAATAATGGATGTGAAGGTGATAAAAAATGTAGTGTTCAGCTAATTTCTGTCGTTGAACGTGATGGTGCTGGAAGGGCAGTAACTGGACCAACACCAGGTTTCCTTATGGGAATAGGTGCTGCTGCCGAGTTTTTGCCTCCTCCAAATGCTCTACACACTTACTTTTCTAGAAATGGGGGATTGACATGGAAAAAGGTTTTTGATCATTCAACCGTTTTCACTTTTGCTGATATGGGTAATATCATTGTTGCTGCCGAGTTAAATCCAAACTCTTTATTTGATTCGAACGCAGAGCTTTCGAATAAGTTGCATTATTCCTTAGATCAAGGTGAAACTTGGCAAGATCTTGATTTGGGAGAACAAGTTATTCCATTGTCGATTTCCACAGCCACTGATGGAACCTCTCAAAGGGTTTTAGTGATAGGTATGGCACCAAAGAAGCGCGTTGTTTCAACATTCGCCGTTGATTTTTCATCTTGCTATGAAAGAACATGTGAAGAGGATGATATGGAAGAATGGACAGCTAGACTGGACCCTGAAACAAACATGGGAATATGTGTAGATGGTTACCGTGAGAAATTCATGAGAAGAAAACAAAATGCAGAATGTTTTGTCAGAAATAACTTCAAGGACTTAGAAGCTATTAAGGAGCCATGTGAGTGTAGTGCAAAGGACGTTGAATGTGCCTATGGTTTCATAAGAGATAAAGATAATAGCTGTAAGCCATCTATGAAGATTCTTGCCAAATACTGCTCTGGAGTCAAGGGAAAAGCCAAACAACTGAAATTGAGCTCAAAGCAAAAGATTCCAACTTCTCCCTGTAAAGGTTCTGTTGATATTCCTGTTAACGACTTCCTATTGGATTGTAAGGTTGCACTTGAAGAAGCTCAGGTGGAAAATATAAAAGTCAAACATACCAAATTCGATGAACCTATTGAGAGTTACATTTTCCTTGACAGTGGAAACTCTACTAATCCAGCACAAGAGGAGACACTGCTAGTTTTTACTGGATCAAAAAAGCTATATGCTTCATTTAACGGTGGTCTAAGTTTTATGCAAAGCTCATATCACTCTTCTGAAAGAAACTCCATTGCTTCCGCTTTCCTCAATCCATATTTTGCCGATCAGGTATACATTGTTACAAATGATGGCAATCTTTTTGTATCATACAATAGGGCCCGTTCATTTGACCATCATTCTGCCCCAAGTACCTTTAAATTTGGAGATGTGCATGTTACATTTGATCCACTTAACTCAAAGAAGTTTTTATGGTATGCCACTATATGTGGAGACACATCTTGTAGACAGGAGGTGAGCTATACCACTGATGGAGGTGCCACTTTCACAAAGATGCTTGAAAATGCAGCTCATTGTTATTACGCAGGCTCATTATTAGACTCTAAACGTTTTGATGTTGACAAGAGTTTGATCATTTGTGATGAGATTACAGAGTCAGGAACACAATTAGTATCGTCATCCAATTATTTCCAGGAAAAGAGAGTGATATTTGATCGTGTTGCAGGTACTGCAAATAGTGGTGTGTTTATGGTTACTGCGGTGATTAATCAAGATGATTCTTTAACAGCTTATGTGTCTGTAGATGGTAATGTATTTGCCGAAGCTGCATTGCCTCCTCTCTTCAAGGCTGATAAACAGAAATCATATACTGTTCTAAAGTCATCATCAGAAACTGTATTCTTGCACATTGGTACTAGTTCAGTTGGGGAATTTGGATCTTTACTAAAGTCAAACTACAATGGTACAAACTATGTGGAATCTCTTTCCCACGTCAATCGTAATGTATTTGGTTATGTCGATTTTGAGCTGATTGAGAACATGGAGGGAATTATTACAGTCAACGTTGTTGTCAATCCTGATGAAGTTGAAAGAGGTGAAGCTGAAGCATTAAAGACCAGTATGTCACACAACGATGGTGGAACATGGTCATTTATTGCCCCACCTGTCAAGGATTCTGAAGGTAAAGCTTACTCCTGCAACGGTAAATCGCTCTTGGAATGCTCTTTGAATATTCATACCTACACAGACAGAGTTGATACCTTAAGAGACACTGCATCATCTGGTTCAGCCATTGGTATGCTTTTTGCTGTTGGTAATGTAGGAAGCCATTTATTACCAAAAAGTGAAGGTTGCACCTTTTTTTCAAAAGACGCTGGTATAACTTGGAAAGAAGTTGTAAAGGGTAATTATATGTGGGAGTACGGAGACCAAGGTACTTTTTTGG
Source organism: Ogataea sp. yHMJ1 (assembly GCA_030571015.1). Taxonomy (NCBI): domain Eukaryota; kingdom Fungi; phylum Ascomycota; class Pichiomycetes; order Pichiales; family Pichiaceae; genus Ogataea; species Ogataea sp. yHMJ1. The sequence goes on from JAJLXB010000008.1 coordinate 188,039, forward strand.
TTTTGGTGAATGCTGAAGAAGCAACTGATCATATTTTGATTTCCACAGATGAAGGAGATACATGGAAGACATTTAAATTTGCAGATGATCCTGTATATATTAGGGATATACTAACAGTTCCATCAGATACATCTCGTCGTATTACTTTGATTTCAGTTGATGACCAAGATAACAATGATGTATACATGCTTGATTTCACTGCTTTGTACGATAGACAATGTATTTTGGATCCTGAACATCGGAACGACGATGATTTCGAAGTCTGGACTCCAAAACATCCATTCGTTTCTGATAATTGTTTATTTGGTCATGTTTCTCACTATTTACATAGATCACCATTCAGCCCAGATTGTTTTATTGGAGGTGCTCCAATAGCATTAGGCCATAAAATTGAGAGAAACTGTCAATGTACCAGACAAGATTTTGAATGTGATTACAATTTTGCATTGGCTAGCGATGGAACATGTAAATTGATAGAAGGCTTGACGCCTCAAGATCATGCTGCAGTTTGTTCAAGAGATCCAGAAACAGTTGAATACTGGGAGCCTACAGGATACAGAAAGGTTCCATTGAGTACTTGTGAAGGTGGACTTGAATTAGACAAATGGACTTCCCACCCATGTCCAGGTCACGAGAAAGACTATAACAAAGAGCACCACAGCGGCTTGCATGGATTCAACTTATTCCTTGTTATTTTTGTTCCACTGCTTGTTTTGTTTGCAAGCTTGTTATTTCTTTATGACAGAGGAATCAAGCGTAATGGAGGATTTGCGAGATTAGGTGAAATCCGCCTGGATGATGATAACGATCTGAATTTAATTGAGGAAAATACAACTGATAAAATTATCAATGCAGTTGTTAAATTTGGTGTTTATTCATTTGTTTTCATGTCAAATGCAAGACAGAAGATAGGCGATTTATTAAAGGGATTGGTATTTGGTGAAGGTCAATCAGGAGGTAGGTTTAGATTTACAAACAGTTCAGACGATGCATTTAGAGATATAATAATCGATGAAGACGAAGATGAGAACTCCTTCTTTAGATACAACACAGATGACGATGATGCCCGCGAGATAGACTCCTTCTTAGAACATGGAATTGCTAACGATATAGGTGATCATCATGATGAAGATGATGATTTGAATTTTGATGATGATAATGTCGCCGACGATCACGAAAGTGCCCCACTTAACCAGTGAGGGTAGCAAGAAAATATAAGTTCTGTTTAATGAATTCTTTCTGTTTTTAATGTATTCATCTTTTATTCTATCTATCAAAATCTAATGTTTTTGAAATATAAATATAGTGTACTATTTGTCGTTTTTAAATTGTGAAGAAATGTGAATACTTGTTGTATGTTGTTGTATATGTATTATACGAATCTGTGAGGCGGGTAACCCACGAAATCCTTCACAACGATCTTTAAGTTAAGTAGTGTAATCTTGAGATGTAGATCTCATGAGTAAGTGTAAAGAAACAGCTTTCCAACCACTAGATAAACTGAAGCAGAGATAGAAACATAATGCTGACTAGAAACCTCATAAGATCTCGCACAGGAAATGTGCTGAAGAGAGGAATTAGGACCCAAGCTGCCAGAATAGGAGCACCCCACATACAAAAAATGAGATTTCTCAGTTCGACACGTTTGAATGCAGCTGATCAGAAGTCCAAGCTTCAAGAAGAAATAAAAACTCAAGAGAATGGGAGAGTCATAAGTAACAATGAGTCTTTTTTTCAGGATTTGCCTGGATCAGAAATTCTCAAGGAACAGTCACAGCAGCTCACCCAACCAGAGCCAGTGGCCGAAGAAATTGTTGAAACTGTTGCAAAGCCAGATGGGAAATCAGAAGACGACAGGGCAAAGGAGGCAGCTGTGAAACGTTCGATCAAGACAACGATTTGGCAGATGTTTCTAGTGACGTTCTTAGGATCATCTGTGCTGAACATCATGCGTGAGCGTAACCACATTGACGAACTATCAGACAATTATAGAACAAGAGAAAAGCTTATGGCAGAGATCATTACCGACTTGAAGAACGGAGATCTGACAGTAGAAGAGGTAAGAGAGAAATTGGAGATAATGAATGTGCGTTTTGAGTTTTTTGGTCTCCCCACGAGTAAGTTTGAAGGTGTTGAAGGGCTAGACAAGACTGAATTGAAGAAAGCATACCTTAAGGCTTTTGGAGATGAGATTGCCAAGAAGGAAGTCGAAGAAGACTCTGTTAAAGATATAAGTGAGGAAGTCAAGCTTGCGATTTCCAAGTCAGATGAAAAGGTAAATATCAAGGAGAAAAAAGAGAAACCTCAATTAAGTAAGTTTATTTGAATAAGTGATGAATCTAACTGTACATATACACATATAATAGAAATTCCATTCTTTATGTTTTTCAAACATTTCAATTAAATTACACTATTGTATACATAAATACACTGATTGATACACAACCAAGGCTTGAAGAAGTAGAAATAAAAGTTAACCTTGAGTAATCAGCAAAGCGGTTGATGACAAAACGTACATAGATATTTCGTGAATTACTCTTTCTTTACCGAGTAAGGAGACCCAACTGTCTCTTTCTTTACCGAAGCTGGTGACCCGTTGTCTCGATTTTTGTTATTAGACTTGATACTAGTGACACTGTTGTTATGTTCATTGTGTGCTCCAGAAGTTCCAGAATTACTGCCACTACCGCTGTTGAACATAGTCTCTGGGGTTATTGACATTGGAGGGAAATCATCACTTGGGTTAGCCTTTGGTGCATTAGAATTAGCGTTATTGTTGTTATTGTTATTACCGTTGTTATTGCTATTAACACTGCTTGATGTAGGATGATACACTGGACTACCCCTAGAAGAAGGTGCATTGCTTGTACTATGGTTAGAGTTGTTGCTGTTAGCAATTTCTTCACGCAGACCAGACGCATTCCTCTGGAAGAAAGTCCCTGCTGGTGTCAGTTTTGGACTTGAGAGTGAGCCGTTATTTGATGCAGAGTCTGAATTAACGGTTGCTGGTGGGGTTCCAACAGCGGAAACTCTTGGAGAATTAGCAGAGTTTGGAAGTGGTGTTGAAGAATTTGATCTTGTTTCCAGTTGAGCCACAGAGTCCGGTTCTTCCACAATCGAAGTCTCCAATAGACCTGGTATTTGACTCAAGATGTTATCTAATTTCTCCAGGGCATCAGCAGCTTGATCGAATCCCTTTGAGTTGATCTTCAGAATCCATCTATAATCAAACAATTGATTCTTGTAACTGTTTTCCTCTTCAGGAGTTTGCGAAGTGACAAACAAAATGGCGGCAAAGGTACCAATAAGTGTGAAATTAGCAGTTCCTGAAGAATGCCAGAAAGAATGAATATGTTCTGGTTTCAATCCTTTTGCAAATTCAATAGCAGCGCTAAGTCTGGTCTTGGCAGCGTTACGACATACTTTCACTAATTCTGGTGGAGTATCATATTTCAAAGTTGAGATGATTCTACGATGTAGAGTTAATTCCGCAGCAAAATAAGCTAGTTGAAGGTATCCATTTGAGTTTAGTTTTCTTGGTTGTAATGAGTTCATTTGAAGATTTACAGGAAGCGAGTGATACCATTCTCTTAATTTCAATTGTAATGGTTTAGCCAATTTTAAAACTTGTTCAATGGTAACTACCGTTTCCATACTTGACATTGTGAAAAATGTATCCAAGATCTCACTCACTATTTCACTTAATGAAATCATTTCCTTGAATAATTGTTTACCATTTTCAATATCCGATGAGCCTTCTCTGTTATTATCGGATTCATTGTTTTTTTCAGGGAAGTCTTCATCGGTGACTCTACGTACTAACCAATTCTTCTCTTCATGTATGTGACTTGGTCTAGATTCGATTAAAGAGGACCACTTATCCTGGACATAAACTGCCCATGCTAATCTTCTTCTTAAACCTCTCTCCCATTTGGGTAATTTCCAAGTCGCACAATCAAGCCCGAGACCCAATTCTTCAGCAATTGCAACCACTTGTGAACATAAAAGCCAGTTTCTATCATGTGATGCTCTACATTGTAATAATAACAAACCTGCTTGAACAGCACTTAATTTAGGTCTTTGTATAACATCACAAAATGTTTTCATTGCAAATTTTTGTAAAGCATCTACATTTGGTTTAGCATATTGGGAAAGAACAGGATCATAATCCCACCATTGAATAGCAAGACAGTAAACTGCTGCCAGGAGAGAAGCTCCAAACTCTCTATGAGTTCTTGAATACTTCTCCAAGAAGACACGTTTATGTAGGACAGGGAATGAAGGATGCACAGTTCTAAAATAAAGATTGATCAAAGCTTGACCATGTGGAGCAGCGTATCTTTCCACTACATCAACATCTCTTTCTGATTTTTGGTATAAATCCTCAGTGAAATCATCTCTTAAAGTGAATTGTACATCAGAGGCCACTTTTCTAATTGAAGTAGTTTTATTCAATTGGAATTGATCAATTTTATCCAATTTGATTCTCTCTAATAAGACTGGATCATATATAGAAGTAGGACCAATATAAAAACTTGATCTTGGATATTGTAAACTCAAAGTTCTTTTCAATAGAGAATGTCCTTGCATACTTGAATAATCTTTAATCGGCTGTACTTCACGGATTGGAATATTCGGAGGAGGTGGTATATTGTCATCAAATCGAGTTCTTTTATTGGATTCATCAACACTGGCTAAACCTCTTTTCAATGGATCAGTTACTGTACATTTCAGACCTTTTAGCTCACATTGCTTACAGGTATTGGTTTCCGGTATCATGACACATTTAGACTTCTTTCTTCTACAATGATCACAAGGTTTGACTTTGGTACGAGGTTGAGGGGGATCATCCTTTGATTTTGTAGAGGAATTAGTTTGTGTATTCTGTTGCTGTGATAATTGTGGAATATGAGGTTGAACAAAAGGACCTGGGCCGGGAACAGCTCCTGGAGGAACAACACCGGGACCCATTGGGACCATATGGTTCATGCCAACCATATTTCTAGGAGGAATTAATCCTCCTTGAGGGTGCATCAAAGGAGATTGATTCATCATTTGATTAGCAAAATCTGGAGGCATGGAGTTGGGTGCAACTACTCCACCAGCTTGATTTGTCATACCATTGGTAGTATATGCCATGTTCATATGATTAGGAAAATCTTGCTGTTGTTGGTTCATCATTTCCGACTGTTTGAGTTGTTTTTTATTCATCATTTTCAAAGCAGGAATGTTCTTATCGTTTTGTTGAGACGGTATGATTTGAGGTGAACCGTTAAATCTTTGCTGGTTCATCATGGCTTGATTCTGAGGATTGTTTGGGTCTCCCAAAAGGTTAGGATAATGCTGTACCATAAAGTCAGCAGGGGAAGGAGGTGCCGATAGTAGGTTCATCGGACTCACTAAATTATTTGGGTTAGACAATTGATTTGCAAAGTAAGGTGTGTTATTATTTGTGTTGGTTCCATTATTATTACTAGCATTGGAATTATTATTGGGTGGATTTGGGTTATTATTTGGGTTAACAGTGTTATTGACACCGTTATTATTCTGGCCCGCTGAGTTCAAGAAACTAAAGTCCTTTGTTCCATTATTCCAGTTGTGGATGTCAAATCCGAAGTCGTAGTTTGGGTGGTCGGCCATCTTGTTTCAATAATGAAAAGTGTACTATGCGTTGTAAGTCAGCAAATTTAAAGCCGTTGTTGATGTTATAGCCGAGACAGTAAGCAGAAAATGAGTGGAAAATAAGGCCAGGGGCAGGCAATGGTGGCGGAGTACAGCAACGGAGACGTGAAGATGAATTAACGGCAGATATACTGGAAGCAGCAGCAGTGACACAGGTAGAGTGGACACTGGTGGTGGTCTTTTGGATTCAAGATAATAATAAGGATCACAGCCGGTTGCAGACGATTGAAGCTTTTCGCTCTGAGATAAGAAAATTGCCAGTTGGAAAAGAAAAGGGAGGACGGAAGCTATTTGCGTGGACTCGGTGGGTGTGTTGAGCTTGTGGTTTCTAGCTTAGTGGGTTTACTGGGATATGTAGTGAGTGTTAGTTAATTACAGTGGTTGTATCGTAGTATATCTTGTATATTTTGCTATATATTCGTGTATGTCTTACACGGCTATATCTGGTAAATAGTATACATCTAGTCAAAGACCCCAAGGTACGCCTCGGCAACAAATCTGGCTCTGGCATTCAAGAACAACTTCATCTCACTAATTTCCCTGTCGACATCTTCCATAAATTCAATTATGAAATCGACTAATTTGCCCTTCATCATGATCTCATTATGGTAGTTGGTCAAGAGGAAACTGATATCGTATCCTTCAATTGGGACTCTTCTTAAGATCAAGAAACTGTCTGCTCTCTTGGTTAAAAATCTGGTGAATTTGTCGACTAAAATACTCTCAATCTCATCACTCTGCTTAATCTTGATAGACACTCTTACAGAGTTGATACTTGGTTCAATGAGGACTCTTTCCTTCTCGTTTCTCGATATAACCATTGGGTTCAGTAACACTTCCCTAGTTTTCTTATTTTCAATTTCAGGATAGTTGTGTCTCTCAACAATTTGAGATGAGAAGTTCTCAAGACATAAAGCGGCATCAAGTGAATATCTTACTGCTGTAAGGTATGGACGTAATGATTGCGACTAATTGATTAATTCATTTGTATTTCATTTCATTTCATATTTGAATATCTCACCATATCACATATTTTATATCCAGATTCAATCAAATGATTTAATTGATTGCTTGATTCAGTGATGCATCAGAACTTATTTTTCTTTCATCTCACTGACTTCAATCTGTTAGTTCTGCGCTGAGTTTTCAATTGAAAAAGTGTATCGAAAGAATAAAGTGCTGTTCTGTCTCCATAGCCAAGATTAGCCCTGAAATTTGCAAAAAAGCGATGCATTGCACGTTTTAGCTAATTGGCCCTCCTAAAGACTACTTCAACATATTAAAGCAATGACACATTATTTATTAATCCGATACATCAATGAATCAATAATTCAACTAGCCAATTGATCGGGGGATATAATCAGGGATGGTAGGAAAAGAAATGAAGAATGAAATTAGTAGTTAGTAACACTGTTCAAACAGGGAGAAACTGACCCCTTTCGGGTGCAAATCAAACGTACCATTCTGAGGTGTGGTATTCTGTGGGATGGATTGATAGGGAGCTATGCTATACAGAGTGATGACAGGGTGAAGACAGAAGGAGACACAAAGAGAGTGTACATGTATATGTATGCTAGATGTAGATAGAGATACTGACAGTTTGGCCGTCTCTCTTTCCGCCTGGGCCGCGCACTCCTTTGAAACTTTGACGCTTTGCTTTTAGCTGATTACCCACAAATTTACTGATTTACCGCTGATTTATCTCTGAGTTACCGCTTATTAACCAAGAATCTGTAGAGACCCACATAATCATAGCAATATGGCGTGGCAGGAAGTTAAGGATGATGAAGGCAGAGTATATTATTATAACTCAGAGACTCAGCAGACACAATGGGAGAGACCAGATGAATTAGAGTCTGCAGAAGACAAGCTCATAAGAGAATCCACTGCGTGGTCAAAGTTCGCCACAGAAGAGGGCAAAGTGTACTACTATAACAGAGAAACCGAAGAGAGTGTATGGTCATGTCCCCAAGATGTGAGGGAACTGCTTTTGAGCCGTGGTTTTGAAGTGCCTAGTGAACCAGCTGAAGATGCTCAAGAAACTGAAACAAATACCGATGAAACCAAGACCCAAGAGGCAGACGCAGATCAAGTTCAAGATCTAGATCAAATGGATATAGATTCTCATACGCAAAATGATATCCCCTTGGATGACAATTTGTCTGGCCCAACTCCAGGAAATACCCTTGTGAAATTATCAGATTTAATTTCAGCTGCTGATGTCAGATATGAAAACGAGCAAAAATACCTAGGTATAGATTATTCCCAAATAGATCCTGAAGAAGCAAAGAAAGAGTACATGGAGATGTTATCCGAGAACTCTGTGGATAATAAATGGTCGTTCAACAGAGTCATGGACAATTTCATATCCGAGATACGTTATTGGAAAATTCAGGATTCTTTGGAAAGGAAAAACCTCTTTGAATTATATTTATTCAAAGTACAAGAAGAACAATTTGAAAAAATTGAAAGTTCAAGAGAGCAATTTAGAGAGAAATTTGTTAAGATGTTGAGTAAATATGAACAAATCAAGTTCTACACAACGTGGCATACTGCCAAGACTCTTATTCAACAGGAATCGTTGTATTCCATGGTACCTAACAAACTTAGGAAAGAGTTTTTTGAAGGATACGTAAACAATTTGAGACAAGACCACGACAATAAACACAAGGAGACAAAGAAACAAGCATTGGCTGAACTAGAAGATTATTTCAAGAGTTCCTTAAAATTAGATATCAGTGTATCATGGGATACAATCATAACGACTCTTAAATCAGATAAAAGATTCAATGATAATAAAAACATGAAATCATTAACAGATTTGGATATACTCACAGTATATGAATCCATTATGAACGTGTTAGAACAAGATTTTAACAAATTGATTAAAGCCGAAAGAGTGAGGAATTATCGCACAGATCGTATAGCCAGAGATAATTTCAAAGAACTGATCAAGGAACTCAAGGTATCTCATCCAGATAAGATGAACGCAAAGACCCAATGGTTCCAATTTGTAGGGTTGATGAAAGAGGAGCCCAGATTCTTGGAATTATGTGGAAGAAGAGGGTCGTCTCCTATCGATTTCTACTGGGATTTTATTGATCAAGAGAATCAAATCATCAAGGCCAAAAAAGATCTTGTTTCTCAAATCCTGATAACGTATAACGAAACAACTTCAGATGAAAGCGAGGCGAGATTTGATGATGCTTCCAACACTGATCAGTTCAAACAGTTTATCAGTATAGTTAAGGATAAAGAAAGCATCAAAGAGTATTCTGAAATTGATTTACAACTAATTTACGAGCTGATATGTCAAGAGACTATAAATAAAGAAAAGGCAAAGTCACAACCGCAACCATCAGCTGAATTGGAAAATGGAGATGATGAATCTCAAAAGAGAAAACTCGAAGGTACAATCGAATCTTTGGCACCAAAGAAAAGACTTGCTACGTTAGGCTATGGTTCTGTTAACTAAATAATTGAACTTAAATTTCTTATGTTAATGATAGTAAGTTATAATTCATTATTTTGCTATTTTGCTACGAAATTCATGTATAAAACCTACCTAGACAATACACATATTATGTAAATTAGAACCAAGAATTGAAAGTTTTTTTTATTCTATTGTATCATATTCTATTATACTTTTTTCTCTTGATTTCTAAGATCTTCGTACTTTGTATTGGAGGTATCTTTTGTAATTCACTCTTGTTGAATCAATGTCGACACTAATAACACTCCAAGCAAAGCATACTTGAAATATACATTTTCCGTAATCAAGATAGTGACATATCCAACTCTGGGTATATAACCCTTCACGCAACCCAAGATATCCTGGTCTCTGTCAAGGTATTGTTTATTGTAAGGATACAAGCCTAAATCGTCGACTTCATTATTGTCACCTTTGGTCAAGAGCTTCTGACTCAGCTTGGTCTTGCCATCTGCACTAATACGCTTTTCGACATCGGTAGCGGTGTTGGTACCTAACTTCCTATTCTTCTTACTCTTGGACTTCTTTGACTTAACATTTGCTTTTTCAACCACTTTATGCTCACGAACGACACGATGCACAATGGGGATGGCTTTCTCCACAGTATTATACACAACAACATCACCAACATCAACAAACTCGTCTCTGTTCCATAAGAACAAAATATCACCACGCTGGAAAGCAGGCTCCATAGATCCAGAGAGGACGACGACAATTGGGGAGTTGGACAATGTTATAACTGACAAAAGTTTCCACATCACGAATGCAGATCCTAGAGCAAGACCCAAAGAGAGCCCTTTTTGTAAATTCAACCTGAGATTCATCTTGATAAACGCTATCCTTTGATGTGAATGTTCAGACTTGAGTAGTAATGAATTCAATTGGGATAGGAAGATGAATATGAAACCATTAAGGTTCAACTCAATCCATATTAAAGAGCCACCCACCAGCTTAGATCATATGCGGTGTCTACTCTGTAAACCTATATCAAGACACTAAAAACACTGCACCAAAGCTAAAATCTGGCTTACTTCAGTTTAAATTAAATATTATCCCTATTAAATTATACACCATATATTCATAACGTTTCATTATATCATACATAAAAGCTCACGCAGTTTGCAATAGACAGCAAATACTTTGATGCAGTGTGCGCTCAAACAGCTAAACCCATCCCAAACCCTCTATTGATATCGAGAAGATCCAACAAATTTAAAGTTTTATTAGAACCAACAGAGCTGCTGTTGCCTGAAGATTTCTTCGAAATATCAGTCAATGACTCTTTAGTTTTTACCATTTCTAGTTCTTTTTCGTAATCCAATATAAAATTGAAGAAATTATACTTGTTATTCTCAAAATTAATCCAACTTAATCCGTGTAATAAAGAATCTGCCAAGTCATCTCCTTTGACAACATCTTTCTTTTTTGTGATTTCATTAATTTCACCAGATTCAACCTGATTATCAGTAAGACAAACTTTCAAATTACTTGCATTCAATAAGTTCAAGTAATTCATGGTTTCATGCAATCTTTTGGAAGAACTTATTACGCTTCTTTTATTCTTCGCATGCAACATATTCTGATTCTTTTGATCCATCCTTAGTTTTGAGACAAGGTGGTCAGATAATTCAACCTGAGGTATTGGGTGGCTGCTTTCTGAATCCAAATCTTTGAGTCCAACCGGTGCCAAACTATTCAAAATCAGCTGGTGGATCCAATTATCAACAAGCTCCACTCGTAGATCCTTCGAATTCTTATCTAGCAAGAGTTCGGGCTTAAAAGAGTGTCTTAAAACAGAATTTTCCTTTACGTAGTTTGTCCAGAATGAAGACATAACTAAAGGTGAAGTGTTTTCAATATGCGCATTGTACACTTTGGGCTTCAGTAAATTAGCAGTATTCAGTGATGAAATCAACATGTTCTCTAGAACATTCGACTTCAATACATGCTCAAATACATTATGATTACCCATAGTTCTGAATCGCTGTCTTTCTATCAATATAACATCCGGAGATTTCAACTTTTTATCATTTTCATTATAGATCAACTCAAAGATGAGCTTGTTGATCATTGAGCTAAAATTTTGTGGAGTAAATTCACTGTTCATATTTCCAGACCACTGATTAAGATCCATCTTGTACCACTGCTGAATTTTGGGATTAATGAATTGCTGAGTATTATTTACTTCAACCTCCATTCGACAAAAGGAAAAATTCCGTAATCCGGTATCTATGGAGAGCAACTGAATAGAATCGTCAGTTTTGATAGCTTCTTTCAGTTTCAGACGCAAATTATAAGACTTTATTACGTTATCATTAATGCTGTTAATTATTCTATGCTTCTTGTTTGGACCTGTTATTGAAATACCACATTTCTTCGTTATGAGCTGAAGTTGTGAAATTGTCAATTTGTTCGAATGTATGAAAGAATGAAGATTCTTGGTAAACTTCGCTGTATTTAGTTGGCTCATTTCCAGTATTCTATGCAAAACATGCACTGAATAGGTTAGCAGTTGGGATAGTTCACTGAAGCACAACAAATCAGTATCAGTTATAGCAAAAGGGCAAGATCAGACATCAGCAAAGCTTTTAATTGTTTACAAATTACCGTATTCACACAAATGAAGAAATGCAAGATGGTGCACGGGTTGGAATCTCACTTTGGGAGAGACCATACTGCTAGATATGTATCTACTGAACTTGTTAAACAGTTACAGTTATAACGCAGTATATATATGTATATATGTGACTCAATTATACATATAGGCTGTATTGAGAACCTAATAGATCAATAATGGTTACTCCGTATTTTTGTGCGAGGTTGAAGGGAGAGTTGGGATTTGTTCCAAAGGGATTGGACCGTTGCCGTCTTAAATTATCCCCTGATTACAACCTTCTCTCTCGCTCTACAATTATTTCACAGACTAGACCAATATCCCTGAGAAGGTCCAACAATAAACGAGAGAAAGAAACAGGGGAAGATAACAACAATGCGGCAAATACTGCAAAAGAGGATAAATTGAATACTAGTGAAAACATAGAGAGCCACTTCAGAAACAAACACCTATCGGCCCCGCATTTTTCCCCACCTACTCAACGTTTTGATTTTAATAACCCTTCCACCAACTCAGCAGTGATTGAAACTATATCAAAGCAAATGGGAATGAAGGTTCAAACCCCTGAAGAATACTACTCTGCAAAAAGGCAGTTTACGAAGCTTTTCATAAGTGCGATCTTTACCATTGGAGGTATTTTTCTCATTAATAAGTATTTTGATTGTGCTATCTTTGTTCCATTCTACGTTTCATCCTCCATACCATTTGAACAAGTTGAGGGTGTAGAGCCAGAAGATGTTGAATCTTTAGTGAATATGGTTGAAGATGCTTTGCTGTCTAGATTGGCATTAGACTTGGAAATAAGAAGGAAGGTTGAATTACCTGTTTCGATCAGGAAAGTAAACTCTTTCGACGCTACAATGTTCAATAGTAATGGATACGTTAAGGGACCAGAAATAGATTTACATTGTTGGCCACCCAAATTTAGATTTGGATATAGAAAATTATCAGACGTCTCAAAGTATTTTCCCGATTTTTCATTCATGTTCCAAACTGAAGGTGGTGCAGGAGTAAGCAATGGAATTGACTCTAGTTCAGTACTGCCAGAGAAGTTCACCATTGAGGATAAGCCGTCACATGCATATAGAAAGTACAAGGTTCAAGTGCGAGGACAATTCAGTCTAAGAAGACAGAGAGATAGTTTGTTGAAAAGGTGCACGGTGACTTTTTCTGGGGTAGTCGATGTTGACCGCACAAAATATGTGAATTTTCAGGACATTGAATTCCACTACATAGATGACAAAGGGCTCCAGCACTCCATCGTCTTATAAGCTATACCATACCATATATCTTATTATCTGTTCTTATCTGTATATAGTAGATAATATACATTTCAGTGAAACAAGTATTAACATACACTCCACTAAAAGAGCAGCACAGCCGGTTTTGAGCTGTTTGGCGCACGTAAATATCTTGCCTCTTTCTTACGTGTGTCTCATACCTGATTTATAAATATATCAGACGAGTTGAATGGAAGTCTCCAGCAACTACTAGGGAACTTCCAAAAAAGTTTACAAGTGTACTGTGCAAAGAACAGGTAGATTGCTGTTGCATTATCTGATAGGCGGTGAAGCTGTCCTCTATACCACATACTAGCAATTGAACAGGCGAAGCGAAATAACGAATAACCCCCACAGGCTATTGATAAAGAAATTTCTGGAATCTGGTACTTACGTCACAAAAAGGTTGTAAACAATGTTCACGCCACATAATGAAGAAACTGATCCTTCAGATTGGAAGTCCACCAGATTGCCCGAGATGGCAGGTTTAGATTCAATTATAAGGTGCCCCATATGCAAAAATTTCATGGATGCACCAGTGCTAACAAAATGTGGCCATTCTTTTTGCTCACGTTGTCTGCGAAAATCTTTGTTACATAAACCAAAAACATGTCCATATTGTGCTCAAAGCGTTGAAGAAAGTGACACTAGGAAAAACTTACTCATTGATCAACTTAATAGATGGTATAAGAAACACAGGTATTCACTGATTGAAAAATCTACAAAACTAGAAGTCACGCGGAAGCTGGATGATGAGACTAATGTGTCTGCTGTCAGCAATGAGAGAATAAGCCCGAGTGTTGAAGCTAACATGACAACTAAACCTGTTACCGTCAAAGATAACGCTGAGGCGCATTTAGTTAAAGTTAATGACTCTTCTACAGATGAAATAATAGAAATTGACGATGAAGATGAAGAAGACCCCCAAGATAACCGGAAGCAGCATATAAATGGTTTCAGAAATGATGATTCTAGCAAATATTTCAAAAGGGTGCCGTATGACAAATTAGACTCAAGTGTAGGCAAAAGAAAACTTATAGAAGAAGCTACATACAGCTCTCCTTTGAGAAGTAAAAGAGGTTCTTCAGAATTTAGTTCCGAAAACAAAAACTCCTCTTTCTTTTTGAAATCAGATGATCTCGAGTCAGACTTACACCCTAGAAAAAAAGTTGTATCTGCTGCTACCCTATTGATGTCTAAAGGTTTCAAGACAAGTTTTCCAGAGAAAGAAAGAGTTCAAAAGAGTTATTACGAGAGAAATCCCCAATCTGATTACTTGTCTAGAACGGATCAGAGTGACATACCGGCAATACCGACTCAGCCAAAAAGTGATCAAACCGAGCTACCAATTAACCCTATACGTTCTGATATTTCATATTCCAGATTGAAGGACACTCTTAACCAATATGGTTTACCCACCAGTGGCACCAGATCTGAGTTGATGCTTCGACTCGAGAGATTCAGAGTGTTCTTTAATAGTAACTTGGATAGCATAGAACCTCTACCAAGACGTGTTGTTGTTAGGTTGTTTTTATCTAATGAAGCAGTTGAAAGTCATAACCCATTGAGCGAGAATTCAGAAGATAGGTCTTCTGAAGAGTCAGAGGAAAGTAGAAAGAATAGAATAGAACATAGCAGAGCGTACAACAAGTCATATAAAGAGTTAGCCAGAGAAGCAAGAAGAAAAATGAATACCAAAAAGGAGGCACAAGTAAACGAAAATTTAGGAAGTCCTCATGACTACGTTGTCATTTTGGAAGATGAGGAACAAGAACATGAGCAGAAGACGGACAAAGACATAACGGACAAGCATTCAGCCAAGGTAAGTGATCAGAAACTTTTGTCTACAATTGATAAGGAACTCAACTATTTAGATTCTTTAGATAACGTGCAAAATGAGAATACAAGAGAAGCCACATTTGATCTGCAGGAGGAATTCCCTGTTTCTAATGATGAGCCTAGCCAGCTTGTGAATATTAAATCAAGTCCTGCTCCTGAAATTGGTGGTATGAATATGCAGACTTCTTTGGATATCAACATAAAAGACCGAGAATCATTGTTTGTGAAAGACAACGATGAAAGCTATGTGTCAACGTTTAGTAATGAGGATGAAGAATCTAGGTTCAACGCTATGGGAAGTGAGAGTGAGTTTGATGAAGACGATGATGATGATGTGATATCCCAGAAACGACAAGCCAAGGTACAGGGTAAGCCACTGGAAGGTGCAACCGCTGATTCCATTGTTATATCTGAAAGTTTGCCATTAGATGCTAAGAAAGTGGAAAAGAGGAAGCCAGAATCTGCATCTGAGTTTTTCAAGTCCGTCGAATCTTTATATTTGACACCAAAGAGGTACAAGCGTTCTTCTACATCACTGTCTTCATCGCCTCCAAGAAATATCAGCGATGATGATTCGATCAAAGGGATCTTCAATAACGATTACAAGAATACCCCTGCAAGAAGAAAATACTCTCACAAACAGTCCCCTGCAAAGCTTTCACTTTCTAAAACCATAAACACCGTTTCTGACGATGATGAAGTGATTGAACTTGAGTAAACCCTGTTTATACAGACTTTTACCTTTTTTTTTGTTCAATATTTATAATATTTCTCTATAAATGAATTTATTCTATTGTTTCATATGCATAATTCTATATTTGATGAACTTTCCGACTTCAAACATATGTCTATAAATAATAAGGTACGTATTCTAGATCCTTTGTGAAATCTTGCCTTTTGTTAAACAATTCCCTTGACTCTACTATTTTAAGGTCTGGAATGTATAGTTTTTCACCATTGATATACCTTTTGTCAGAGTCTAATTTGGAGAGTTCTAAGTCGTATGTCAACTTCAAGACGCTTTCAACAGAGATTATAGTTGATGATAGGGATTTAATAAGGGCTTCGTCCTTGGAGATGCTAGGATTACGTATCAAATGAAAGTAGTTATCAGTTAAAAGACTGAGGAACAAGTCACCGCTTCCAGAGAATACGGCATTAATTGGGTCAACTTTAAAATAAAATGATTTCTTACTTGACAATATTGATCCAGCACATATTATCGTATCAGGAAATTCTTCTAGTTCTAAGGATGTAACAACTATGTTTTCAATACTGTCATACTTTTCATGGAAGACCCGTATGGCATTTTCCAGATCTTGCAAATTGTTGATCTTGCAGTCAGTTAAGACTTCCATCTCAAACTGGTTTGGTGTAACTAGTGTTAACTTATGACTCACCATCAGCTTTTTATAAAGTGGGACAATCCCTTCACTCACATACAATTTTCCATTATCTCCCATAACTGGATCAAGAACCCATATACTTTTGCTTCGTCCCTCTTGAGATTGTAGATCAAAGTAGTCATCTGCTATGTCAATAACAGCTTGGAGATTTTCTTTAGAAGCGACGTAACCAACAATCATTGCATCATATGTACAATTGATGTTCAGAAGACCATGGTACAGATCCTTGAGTAGTTCAGATTGGGTTTTTGTTCCTTTAAATTTGCCATATCCCGGGTGATTAGAGAATGTAGTGGTATTTATAGCATCAACGTTCCATCCCCTAGATTGCAAGGGGAAAGTCATTGCCTTGTTCCCCACGTATCCATGTACCACATGTGAAGAAATCGACATGACATTGTATACTCTTTCCTCGACCGACATTGCTCAATGCTAAGCTAGATTTTGCTGTTCCAGTCTATAATTCTGCCAGCTACTTCTACTGCACAAGTAATACTTTCAACTAACACTAGTTGAAAGTCCGGACCTGCTGTTAGACCCTGAAAGAGAGAACCCAAAGAGGCCGCTGGAGATGGGAGATAAGGAAGACGGCAGGGCAGGGCGACGCGACGACAATCTGTGCTTTGTTGTCTTTCGAGGAGTTGGTTATGCGATGCGATGCGATGCGATCTATCTGTTTTTGAGATCTAGCATCCGTTTTATTGAAGTTTATTTGATCATCACTAGATTACAAGGCACCCCCACAGACCATTGACTCTTAAACTATATAAATTATGGTGAAGTTACAGTCATTCACATACGATGTGGGCTATCCCATTTACGGTGCCAAATTCATCAATGACCAGACGGTGATTGTGGCTGGTGGTGGAGGAGAAGGCAAGAATGGTATTCCAAACAAACTCACAGCTTGCATAATTGATCCCGAGAGAAAAAAGAAGCCTATCAAGAGATACAGAGAACTCACTTTGCCAGATGATGAAGATTGTCCAATGAGTTTGGACGTCAACAACAACGTGATCTTACTCGGTATTAACCAGAGCTCAGAATCAATTAAAAGAGGTGAGAATAATCATTTCAGAGTCTACAAATATATCAATGAACATTTAAGATTTATCAAGTCAGACCAGATATCAACCAGCAAAAATGCTAATGAGTATCAAAAGCTTACATGCCTTAGTAGTGATGGTACTTTAGGTGTCTTTGCCACCTCTGATGACCCTTCTGTTTACATAGTTGAAATGGATGATCTTGTCGAAAAGTACAAAATTGCTGCAAACAAATTAGTCAAAGATATCAGTATTTCACCAGACGGTAAAATGATGTGTTATATTACACCTGATTGCTTTGAATTGATTTCTACAATCACAGGTAGATCTGTTTTCCGTACTGATACAAAGGGATTTAAGGAGTTTGATTCCATGGTTAAAGTTGAATTTGCCGATAACAACACTGCCATTATTGCTGGTATTTCCAACAAATCCGTAATCTTGGGTGAATTTTCAGTTCCCAAATCAGCCATTGTGAGAACAAGCATTATTTCTAATAAAGTTAAGTCTTGTACATCAATGCACACCAAGAATAATTTAATTGCAATTGCAACAGGTGACAACTCAATTGCCATAGTCAAGCAGTCCAATTTCAAATTAATCAAGTTAATTACTAAAGTTCATAACTTCACAATTACCAAAGTTACCTTTTCAGATGACGGTAAGTATTTAGCTTCTGTATCAGCTGCTAATACAATAAACGTATTAGTTATCCCTCCAAACCTCGCGACAGCCAAACCACTTTACATGAGTTTCCTCCAAACCTTGTTGTCTATTGTACTGATGGTTGTCCTGGCATACTCATCTCAATATTTATATGCCAATGGTTATCTTCACACAGCTTTAGAGTACATCAAGAAGGAAACTCAAGATAGTTCTTCTTATTTCACCATTCTCCCAATTGAGAAAAGTGAAACCTTCTTATCTGGTGCTCCAACAGAAACTACTTACATTCCAGAAGTTACAGAGGATAGCTCATCTTTGTTTAGTATCCTTCCAATTGAAAGCAGTGAAATCTTTTTAGATGGTGCCCCAACAGAGACCACTTATGTTCCAAAGGAAACAGAGACTCTGGTAAGTATTCTCCCAGTTGATGAAAGTGAAGTATTCCTATCTGGTCCTCCAACTGAGACTAATTACGTTCCCGAGATGATGAAGACTATTTCTGACGACTATATAACTTACCAGGAATCTACAACAACTGCTTTACATTCAGACTTGGAGGAGTTTACTTCAGTTGCTTCCGAAACCACAGTTGAACAAGAATTTACATATTTACCAATTGAGCCAATCACCACTGTACAAAAGGGCCCAGAAGTATCTGGTGTAACAACAGAAGAAATTCCAGTTGAAACAATGGAAGTTCTTACCGAAGAACCTGCTGAATCTGCTATTCCTTCAGCAATCATTGAAACAGAAGAAAGTATAGATGAGCCAGTTGCTGTTCAAGAAGTGACTGAACAGCCAACAGGACAGGAGCAACCTGAAGAAATTGCAGAGGCTATACCAGAAACTGAGACCGAAACTGTCAGTACTCTGAAAGTAGATGAGTCTGAATCAACTTCAGCGGATGAAGCTGTTGGTGGTGTTGCTGCCAGCGAAGTTTCTCCTGAGGAAGCTACCGAAAAAGTTGAAGAAATTACATCTTCTATTGTTTACATCACAAATACAGAGGTCTCAACATCTGTTACAACTTCCGTTTCTACCACAGTAGTTACTTCAGTTTCTGTTGAAGTTCAATATGTCACTTCTGTTGTAACATTAGTTTCTGAAGTTCCATCTAATACCTCAGTTAAGGCTGAACCAGAAATGACTACCGAAGATGCTTCTGAGGAGACAGCTGCCACTGTAGAAACTCCTGAAATCACTTCCGCGGATGATGTTGAAATTGCTTCTGATGCTGCTACCGAAGTTGAATCAGAAAGTACAGACGAAGCTGAAATAATACCTGAAGAATCTTCTGAGTCCAATGTGGAAGAAACTAAATTAAAAGAAGAACTACAAGAGACAGTGGAAGAAGAGACAGTTGTAGAAACACTCACTGAAACCATCACTCAAACCTCTTTTGAAACCACTTTTGAAACAACCTTTAAAACTTCTGAACCAGTGACCTTAGAGACAACTATTTCCGATATTATTCCTGATGTAACTTCTGTGGCAGCTGAAGAGGCCACAATTGAAGAAACTACATCTGAGGAAACTACAGCTAAAGAAACCACAACTGAACCAACTAGTATTACTACTGTTGATCCATCTGAAGTGACTTCATTAGTTCATGAAGATCTTTGAAGTGTATAAAGACAAAAGTTCAGATTGTGTTTCCGCTATGGACTGAAGCATTACTTCACTGCTTGTCTGCTTATTCATTCAATAACTCTAGTATTTCAATTCAAGTTAGCTTTAAGTATAGCTACTTCCTTTCCATCCCTTATAATTTAATTTAATTTTTACTGTTGTTTTTTACTACTTTTTCTTTGTTCAAATATTATCTAAAAGTCGAATTACTAGAATCTAAATCTAAATAAAAAGAAAAATAACACTATTTTATTAATTAACGAGTAGAGAGTAAAGTTTCCATTACTTATTTACCTTCACTGAAACTGATGACGGCCCATTTACCGGATGAGCACCATAACTCACCAATTTCGTTACCTTTTTCAACCCAGGTGTTGCACAATTCTTCATCCTTACCTTGTGGTAAACCAACACAAACATCAGCTTTACATGTTCTCAAAGCCAATACTTTGATACCAGAGTGAGCGAGCTTATCTAAACCAGTAACAAATGGTGTAGATCTTTTCCAGTTTCTATCACCAGTCAACTTTCTGTAATTCAAGTCACCTTTAAAAATAACCAAATCAGAGTCAATCAAGTCCTTGTGCACTTCACTACCGCCAAATTGAGTTTCTTCAGGAGAGATCTCCCAGTAATCGATACAACTTGTCCAAAACTCACTGTCTCTTAATTCGAATTGTCCAGCCTTTCTGTATTTTTCAATTTGACTCACGACAAAATCCATTTCTTCACGGTGCTCGGGGAATAATGAAGAATCTTGCATATCATCCAAGAATATCTGGTAATCTTTAATCATGGTATCACTGACCATCCATGGACGAGTCTTACAATGGAAGACAACTTTATTCACAAATTTGGAATCGAGTAAGAATAAAGTTAAGATCAAATCAGTATAGAATTCAAAACCTGCATTATCAAGAACAAAATCAATTCTTCTTGAACTAGAATCTGTCTTAAAAACAAGGTATTCCCATACTTGAGATAAGTCGTTACAAATGATGTTCTTTTGAGAATCAGCACGAGCCTGAGCACCTTGGACAGATTTGATATCTTCTAATGAAGCATTAGCCAAGAGTGATAAATCTGTGGCATTACCCCATAATGAAACATCAATAAACTCTTCAAAAAGAAGTTTAACAGCTTCAGAGTCTAATTCAGAACCGTCAGATTGTTTCTTTGAAATTTCTTCATTGAGGTGCTTGTATCTGATTGCGAGCTCATAAATTCCAAATGATGAAGAGTGGAAAGTTTCACGCTTTAAACGGTTGAAAATATCAAACTTGGAAAACTCTGATTGACTCTTGATAATGGCATCAATACGACGGTAAAGGTAACACTCAATGTATAACCAAGGACCAGCTAACCATGTGATGTTCTTTGGTTGTTCCCTTGCGTATTTACCAGTATTGAAATTCTCTAATTCTGAATTGAATGCAGCTAAGGAAGGAATCAACTTGATTTGTTCTTCAGAGAATGGAGTGATTTCCGCATCATTGTTCATCTCATCAAGCAAAACAGTAATCTCATCAATGATTTTCTTACTTTGAGAAGTCTTGAGTTCACTTGAGTCAGTTTGAGATTCTAATTGAACATCTTTCATACATGTGTCCAAGATTTTTGGCCAACGGGTACGACAAGTGCTAAAACCAAATGAGTGAGTGTCATCAGTAGCACAATGGGCAGGAATTGATAATGACATGGTCAAAATATTCGTCTTCTTATTTATTGATTGTGCGTATCCAATGCTATTATAATGAAAAAGGATAATTGGGAATGGTAAGAAGAGACTTGAAGAGTAGATATATTCAAGAAAGTGAAAGTAGTAATGTGGCCCACAGCAAGGCTGTGCAGCTTAAACATTTCAAACGGACGGATTCCTCTTTTCCTTCATTTTACGTATTTACCCAATTTACACGACATCTGAATGTCCACTTTGTGTTGCTGATTTGAATTATGCAATATTAAATATACAGATATACGTAATGTACATACATGAAATGAAAAAATAATTATGTTAAAATATGATAAAAGTGTAGTCGCTAAAACTGAAGGAATTTAAACTACACTAATTCATTGATTACCAGATGAGTTTTGATTATTTTGATTCATTTGGAAATTAGGTGGTGGGAATCCTGGAGGTGGCATTGGCATACTCATATTCATATTACCCATGTTCATATTAGGCATGTTAGGCATGTTGGGCATATTAGGCATATTAGGCATATTAGGCATATTAGGCATGTTGGGCATATTTGGCATGTTGGGCATTCCTGGTATGTTCATGAATCCAGGAGGCATAAATGGAGGCATAGACATACCTGGCATACCTGGTATACCTGGCATTCCTGGGAATCCTGGCATACCGGGCATACCCATCATCATTGGGTTCATAGGCATATTCATATTCATGTCTGGCTTTTGAGGTAAACCAGGTGTAACTCCGTTCGTTAGTTCTTGCCTCTTTGCATCAGATTCTGTAGAATTTTCTATTAGTTGTGTGTTATCTGCTGTTTGTTGTTGTTGCTGATCATTAGGATCCCCATTCTCTACTTCATTGAATTTTCTCTTTTTGGAGTCATGTCCAGAATTAAATGTCTCTATAAACTTATCCAATTTCTCTTTTATTTTTGTATCTGGTTTCAAAGAATCCAAAAAGATATCTGGTGTATCACAATTAGGACAATTAAAATTCTCTGAATCCAATAGTTTGTCTTCAATTGAACTTTTAGAATAAGTAACATTACAACATGGCGTGAGTACTGGATCTTTGATTAATTTCTTTGTCAGTGGATCAATCAGATCTTGATCTTCTTCACTTAATTCACTTGTATTAAAACTGTTTAAATCCATATCTAAACTCTTTTGCTTCAAAGTATTTTGATACTTCTCCCATACCTTGGAATCAGTCAATGCAACAACGTAATTACCATCACCAGTGACCATTAAATTGTTTTTAGTTTCTCCATTATCTTGTAATTCTGAAGCATCAACTTTCTTCAAATGTGATTTAGGAATACCTGTAGTCTTTTTCACACGAACACCTTCCCATGCTGCGTCATTATTCTTAGGACAGTCTTTAATGAAGTGATCATCTTTGATACCACATTTATAACATTGATACCCACTTGGAGGTTTCTCTGATCCACCAGCATGGAATTTCACTGTATCTATACGTTGAGCATTAGCCATAACAGCCTGTTGTTGATCCCATTGTTGATTTTGTTGGAAGAACATAGCCTTGATTTTATCTTCTTCAGAGGAGTTTGCATCAGTCGTCACTGCTGCAAGAGCTGCTGCATTATTAGCTTGCATTGCCAAATCATTTGCTGTTTTCTTCAGGAGTCTAGGTTTACCTGCAATATAACGTGTTATATTTCCAAATTTCTCTGTTTTGTAATCAATTGCCACCCTTTTGGCTATCACTGTCGTGGATCTAGGTATAACTTCCGTATCATCTGAATACTCTGCTCCAATGATGAAATCTGTATTATTTGTATTACTATTTGAGTTATCAAAAGAGGAGGATGAACTTAAGTTGTTACTGTGACCATTTGCCTTTGAATCGCTAGATGAGGTCTCATAATGGTATAAGAATAGATTGAAATCAGTTGAGTTAGTGAGTCTATTAGATTGAAGTATCTCTCTCTTCAATTCAAAAACTGTTATACCTGTTCCATCAAATAGGATTCGACTCAGATCTTTCTGAGATGCGAATTTGTAGAAAATGGTTGATGACATATTGAGGTTTTGTAATCAACAGGACAATTCAATGTTTATTAGTTCCTATAAGGTTACAATACTTTACTTCAAATGGACTTACTTCAAATATTGATATCTATCTCTTGAATAAAATATCACCTCTATAATAATCTTAAATTCAAACAGTCGCGTGCACGGGTGTATAGGCTTTTAGGAAATTGCCGCTTTGATTATTTTGCTCCGAACATCTCAAAACGCAAGAAGCATGGCAAGGATAAGGGTACATTATGAAAGGATAATTCGGAATTTGCGATCTATAAACGTTTATACAAGCAATAGAGTAGATAATTTGACTAGATATAGCTCACAATGAACGGACCAGGTTATTATGAATTTTACAGAAAGAGTAGTATTGGAGCATCCTTGGTTGATGCCTTGGATACATTAATCATGGAACAGAAAATACAACCACAATTAGCCATGAAGATATTGACTATATTTGACAGAGTTATAGCCGAGACTTTAAGGGACCAGAGTAAGAGTAGGATGAGTTTTAAAGGACATTTAGATACATATAGATTCTGTGATGATGTTTGGACATTTGTGATTAAAGATGTTATGTTCAAATTAGATGATGCAGAAACTGTCAGTGCTGAGAAATTCAAGATTATAGCATGTAATAGTAAGAAAGCTGGTGAATTGTAATGACTGGAAGAAATACTAATACTAGGTTAATTATGAAATATATTGATTGTTTTTTATGATTTGGTTTGTTTAATTTTGTATACTAATTGAAATATTTTTAGAAATGTTTATGAATCTTCAGTGTACTGAAGTGTAATTGTAAACCAAGGTGTAGTAATTAGATCAATTGAGACGTTTATTTTACTGTACAATATCAACTAATCAATATTAATTGATAATTGATAGTTAATAAGAATGGTGGGGGGTGGAGGCAAATCGAAATAAAAGCCTCGTGAAATATTTCAATTAATCCCTTATATAGCGAACTTTTTGTACTATACAAATTTACGCACCTGTATTTATGTATTATACATTGTATATACGGTATATATGTAATGCTCAATGTTTATACAAATAAAATTTATTACGGAATATAAATCAATTCAATAACTTAGGCCATATAAAGTGGATGTATTAATCTATCCGGGGTATAATTGGAAACAAATCCAGCAAAATAGCCGACTTTCCAGTTAAAAGTACGCAGCCCCGGGGTATTTTATATACAGCTTGAGTGCATAATATATGGAATATCGGGTACGGTATACTGTATACAAACACTGTAGATGACCAGGATAAATATCAATATATATATATATATATATATAAATATATATGAATGCACAGATGTGTAGCATATTATTCAACCAAGATATATTACGGATCACAGTAGCACATTACTACCATCAGCTTACTGATATGGCAATAGTGGTCACATTCACTATGAGATCATCAGCCCATAGTAAATTAGTAACTGTAACATACACACTATACTAAACAGCAACATCTCTGCACCACCGCGAGTGAGCAGCCCGGAGAATTTGGCAATCGAGTGAGACAGTCACGGAGTCTCTTTATCCTTGCACGGAGCCTCCGCGAGCGTCTTTGGCACAATGCTGTCTAGCTATTATATATATATATAAGGGGGATGCTTAACCATTCTGATGATATCCTCTTCTTCCTTTGTTAAATTATTCAGAACCTCTTGTATTACATCTTACATTATCAATTGCTTAATTTAATTACTTTAGATTACATTAGTTCTTTCTTAACTTAACTTAATCTAATTTACTTTACTTTAATCTTATTTCATTCAATTGACTCTTATACATATATCCTTACATTAAAATATTTCAACAATGGGTTTAGACTTTTTATCTAGAAAGACCGGTGTCATTGTCGGTGAAGACGTCCACAAGTTATTCCTTTACGCCCAAGAAAAGGGTTTCGCCATCCCAGCCATCAATGTCACTTCTTCTTCAACCGTTGTTGCTGCTTTAGAAGCTGCTAGAGATAACAATTCCCCAATTATCTTACAAACCTCTAATGGTGGTGCTGCTTATTTTGCCGGTAAAGGTGTCTCTAACAAGGATCAATACGCTTCTATCCAAGGTGCTGTTGCTGCTGGTCACTACATTAGATCAATTGCCCCAGCTTACGGTATCCCAGTCGTCTTACACTCTGACCACTGTGCCAAGAAATTATTACCTTGGTTTGACGGTATGCTTGAAGCTGATGAAGCTTACTTTAAGACCCACGGTGAACCATTATTCTCTTCTCATATGTTAGACTTATCTGAAGAAACAGATGACGAAAACATTGCTACATGTGTCAAATATTTCGAAAGAATGGCCAAGATGAACCAATGGTTAGAAATGGAAATTGGTATCACTGGTGGTGAAGAAGATGGTGTCAACAATGAAAATGCTGACAAGGAATTATTATACACTAAGCCAGAAACTGTCTTTGCCGTTTACAAGGCATTGGCCCCAATCTCTCCAAACTTCTCCATTGCCGCTGCTTTCGGTAACGTCCATGGTGTCTACAAGCCAGGTAACGTTGTATTAAGACCATCTATCCTTGGTGAACATCAAGAATACGCTTTAACTCAATTACCAAATGCTACCACTAAGCACCCATTATTCTTAGTTTTCCACGGTGGTTCTGGTTCCACTCAAGAAGAATTTGATATTGCCATCTCTAACGGTGTTGTTAAGGTCAACTTAGATACCGATTGTCAATACGCTTACTTACAAGGTATTAGAGATTACGTCTTGAATAAGAAAGACTACATCATGAGTATGGTTGGTAACCCAGATGGTGAAGATAAGCCAAACAAGAAATACTTTGACCCAAGAGTCTGGGTTAGAGAAGGTGAAAAGACCATGTCTACCAGAATTACTGAAGGTTTATCCGTCTTCCACACTAAGGATACTTTAGCTTAAATTAGTATATTATAGTTAATTAGTTGTGTTTTTCCCCCTCTTATGTCCTCCTCTTTTCTTTATTTATTATCTTCAACTATTTTTAAATATCCATATAGTTGAACATTCTTATTATATCTATCTATCTATCTATCCTTTGAATAATTATCTATACATACTGTATGTAACTCTACCCAATGAATAAGTCAACACTACACCACTACACCAGTCCACTTGCATTACCCGGCACTCACTAAAAAAGCCACCTCTCAATTGACACAAAAAGGCAATGACAGTACCCGAAAAATATCATCCAAGAACTTGCTCGAAATTTCAATAAATCGACCAAAGGACAGAACACAGAGACATATAGTTTAAATTTGAAAATAATAATTGATTTGTATATATTTTTGATTACACTACTACATCGGTAATATACTATTATAATTAAAAAAATTAATATAAACACATCAAGCGTTTTTCTTTTTTTTGAATTTTCTTTTGATTGAATAAAAGGTACATTTGCGATATCATATAGCTTTAGTTCTTATCTTATCTTACCCTCTTCATCAAATTTTAACTAAAAAGAAAGAAACCTACATCTATTCAATTTCAATTCACAAGGATCATAGAATCAAGAAGTGTATATAAAATAGCAGTATTACATCTCAAATCACACATCTGATATCACAATCCAATATAAATATACAATATACAATGCCTTCTTCTCAGGTGGATTCCAGTTCATCCAAGAAGAACACGAAGTTCAATAAGCCTAGAAGGGCAGCAGATTCTCAATCTTCTTCTAGCAGTACGCAATCAAACGCTGCTTCTGCCGCTGATTCTTTAAAATCTAAGATCACTACTTTATTAGACATATTTCCAGATTGGTCATACAGCGATTTCACACTAATTAAAGATGAAATTCAAAATTTGGATATTATGGAAATCTCAGATGGTATCTTAACAGGTAAGATATCTAAATGGGAATCTCTTGATAAATCAGCAGAAAAGAAGAAAGAAAAGGAGAAGCAACTAGAAAAGGAGAAAGAAAAAGAGAAGGAAAATCTTGCAATTCAAAATAGCCAATCTAATAATACTTCTTCTACAAACAGTAATATAAACAAGAGAGAAAGAGTTCCAGCTGCAAAGTTCAAGAGAGAGTCAACTAGATCTGCTAGAAAGCCAATTGCTCCAAAATCTGAAAAACCAGTTGAAAAGGCAGTTGCTGCTCCAACTACTTCTACTACCGCTACTTCTACTGCTGCACCAGCTTCTTCATGGGCTTCTTTGTTATCAGGTAAGAAACAAGAGTCTAAACCAGAACCTGTCACACCTGTTACCGAAGCTGAACCAGTCGTTGAAGAGACAAAGCCTGCCGTGGAGGAACCTGTTGTCGTAGAGGAGCCTGTTGCATCTAAGAAACCAAGTACTAAGAAATCTGAAAAATCTGTTGAAAAGCCAGCTGAAAAGCCAGCTGCTACTACCCCATCAGCTAGGACCTGGGCTTCTATTGCTGCTCCAAAGCCTAAAGAAGTCAAGAAACCAATTGTCGAAAAGAAAGAACCTGTTGTTGAAGCTCAAGAATCTAAGGAAGCCGAGGAAAATGTTGTTGAACCTATTACTTCTACCGATGCTGCTGAACCATCTACTGTTGAATCATCTGAAGCTGCTACTACTACTGAAGCTGTTTCCCCTGTTGTTCAATCCAAATCCACCAAACCAAAGAAGGCCGCTGTTGTTATTCCTTCCCAAGGTTCCGATTTATCATCTGTTGGTGGTATTTCCTTTGGATCTATGAGTCTTGAAGACAAGACTGAAGAACCTGTTGAAACTGCTCCAGAAGTTGTTGCTGAACCAGTTTCTCAAGCTACTCCAGCCGTTAATAATACTGCTGCTCCAGCTCAAGCTCCAACCCAAGCTACTTCTGCTCCAGCTCAACCACAACAGCAACAAGCTCAACCACAGCAACAGCAACAATACTACAATAACAATAACAGTTACAACAACCACAACAATTACAATAACAACCGTGGTGGATACAGAAACAATCATTACAATAACAACTACAACAACCAAAACCAATCTAAATCCTATGATAACAACAATTATTATAACAACAATGGTTTTAACAATGCTAGTCAAGATTATTCTAACCCAAGTAACAACAGTTATTTACAAAACACCAACTCATACGATCAATACCAGCAACAATACCCACAATTATTCCAGCAACAAACTCCACAACCAGCATCCCAAGACTCTACCGGTGCTGCTGCTGATGTGAACAACGTAGGTGCTTCTCCAGTTGCTAACTCTGTCTTACCAAATGGTGTTTCTGGTAACACTGCTGCCAACACTATGCCAGGTATGGGAATGTCTGCTTACTACCCATATTACAACTATTACATGCCTCCATACATGAACAACTTGAATCAACAACAACAACAATTCTTCATGGCTTATCAACAACAACAACTTCAACAACAACAACTCAACCAACAACAACAAAACTCCTTTGCCGGTGCTAACAACGCTGCCAGCGCTGCCAATGGCAACACACAAACTAACCAAAGTGGTAGCAATTCATTTGGCTCTACTCAAAACAAGATGTACTCTCAATACCAACCTCAATCTCAAGGATCTCAATCCCAACAAGCTCAAGGTGGATCATCTGAAGACGACTCATCCTCTGCTACTCAACAATCACAACAACAACAACAACAACAACAACAACCACAGCAACCAACTCAACAACCAACTCAACAACAACAACCAAGTGCTGCTGCCACTGGTAACACTACCGCATCTCAACAATCCCCAATGAATTACTCTGCATTCATGCCACCTCATCAACAAACCAACCAATACGATCAATATGGTCAATATCAGCAATATATGAATGCTAGTGGTTTAGTTGGTTCTAATACTTCTTCTAGTTCCATGATGAATGGTATGATGGGTATGGGTAACGGCTTTGGATCTACTGGTAACAATTCTGTCTTAAATTCATCTCCACAAAACCAACAAGTTGGTCAACAACAACCACAGCAACCACAACAACAACAAGGATATTATCAAAATCAATATGCTGGATATAACACCAGTTATCCTTCCCATTATGGTAACGGCCAATAAATGTAAAGCGATAATTTTAAAGATAAATTTATAGCTACTATGGCGTG
This sequence comes from Ogataea sp. yHMJ1, assembly GCA_030571015.1. Taxonomy (NCBI): domain Eukaryota; kingdom Fungi; phylum Ascomycota; class Pichiomycetes; order Pichiales; family Pichiaceae; genus Ogataea; species Ogataea sp. yHMJ1. The sequence continues at coordinate 217,520 of JAJLXB010000008.1, forward strand.
ACCTACGATATATGGATTATATATTATAGTATTATATATATAATATATTTTTGATATATGTATTTATTTGTACATATTAAGTGAAAAATTGATGTTTATTTTATAGTAAATGTAAATATATATAATTGTAGTACGACATAAACTAAAGTCGTGTAATTAGAGTAGACCCTTAACTTAGTGTCACGTGATGCCTTAATAGAAACTACTAGTTCTAGTAGTATATAATAGAAAAGGCAGATTTTTGCCCTTTAATAAGTGAGAAATTAATAGTAAGGGAGCGAGAGTATGGGAGGTGACTCTCATAGTTAACAGCCCCTTGCTTTTCCCACCATAGTTATCTAATTTTAAACTGTGAGCCACCCCACATATTACTATATAGTTAATATCAATCTTATTGTTTTAACGTATGTATTCTCGTTCACCTAACAACTTTAAAGGGATGTATTCTACTATCTAATACATATATCTGCTACTGTTATACATTCAAGCAGCCATGGAACTACGGATATAATGTATGATTATGGTATGATACTTGTACCACTGCTGAAGTATGAGCGTGTTTGATTAATTGAGTACCAAGCTAATCAATCTCGAAAGTACGATAAGCGGGTACTTAACAGTATTACTGAGTACGAATATAGTGGATGAAATTGCCATTGAAATACTTGGTAATTGATACTATAAAGGGGTGTAATTGGGAGGGGGGAGGGGGCAAAAGATGGTGTGTTTTTGAATAATTGGATTGGTGGTGATAATTGGAAATGGGAAATTGCTCTTTTGGAAATGGAGGAGAGTATCCATTCCAGATGAAGTGAAGATTGGCTTGTGGCTTGAGGAAAAAAGCGAAATGAATAAGTATCGCGGAAGACTAAAGGAGTAACACAGTTTGAATATACAACATTACACCTTGCACGTGATTGCTGATTTAATTAAATAATTAAACAGATTTTCAGATTGACAGAGACGCGCTTTCTTGAAAAGTTGATTGTGTTTGTTGTTGTTTTATACTGTTGTTGATGTTTGAACTGCTTTAGTACTTGCCTCTGTACACTTATATGGCCTATCTCCCTATTATCTTCCATATTATTCTCTTGTTCACTACCTTATTCTTCTAGCCGCGTTGCGCAAATCTCCCTATTCCATTGCGGGCCTCTCTTATACTCCCATACCCTCTCCCCTCCGCTTTCTAATAAATTCTCACAGTCTCCCTGCCCTCTTAATATTTGGACCTTATCCTTGCTTTATTTACTAACACTTTTATTTTATTTTTCCTTTCTCTTTTGATTTTCTCAACAGTTAATTAAATTTAATTATATCAACTAAAAATGTCTACTAGAGTCAAGACCTCAAGAAAGAAGAAGGGTATGTATTAACTGGCATTTATCGTATATTCTGA
>JAJLXB010000008.1:218974-444304 GCA_030571015.1 Ogataea sp. yHMJ1
TTTCATTATACTAACTAACTAACTAACAATACTTCATTCTCATAAGACCCAAACGCCCCAAAGAGATCCTTATCCGCTTACATGTTCTTTGCCAATGAACAAAGAGATATCGTTAGAGCTGAAAACCCAGGTATTGCTTTTGGTGCCATTGGTAAATTATTAGGTGTCAAATGGAAGGCCCTTGACCCATCTGGTAAGGCTCCATATGAAGCTAAGGCTGAATCTGATAAGAAGAGATACGAATTAGAAAAGTCCGAATACTTAAAATCTCAAGGTAATTAAAATAAATAAATTAATTTGATATTTTATCTCATTCTTTTATTTTTGAAAAATTCATTATCTTTTTTTCCCCTTTATCTTTTATTATTGTACACTAGTTGATTATTTATCCATCGACTTTTGTTGTTGACTCTTATGTCTTTTGCTTAATCGATGTAATGTTATACTATTATTATTTTTTGTCTTCTTTCCAAACTTTTTATTTTCAAATCGAATCAAACAGGCCGAGATCAATTAGAAAATGCATAATACAATGATTACACACTATCTCAATGTTGTTATCTTTTTGTATTTTTGTTTATTTTCTCTTGAAATTTTTTCTTTTCTTTTTCCCTTTGATATTTATTATTATTTACTTTATTGTTGATACTTTTTATTTATTACCTACATATTGATTTATTTAGTTATTGAAAAAGTACTTTACAACTCGTGCCTTAAAACATAAATCTACAATAACAAATTGAAAAAAGTAAAACAAATAAATCTTTGTTCCTAATTTAATATACAAGTTAACTACGTAGTTCTTTATTTTCTTTTCAAAACCGCAACACCTTCAACATGATGTGTTTGTGGGAAGAAATCAAATCCACAAATACTTTCAACTTCGTATTTATCACCATTAGCAGTCTCATTAATAAAATATTCGATATCACGAGCCTGAGAATGAACATTACATGACACATACACGATCTTACGTGGATAAAAGTCACTTAATTGCGAAAGGAAAACATCATCACATCCTTTACGTGGAGGATCTAATATAACTGATGTTTGATCACGTGGGAAATCGATTGATTTAAATAATTCTTCAGCTTTACCTTCAATAAATGAACAATTAGTAATATTGTTTAATTCAACATTACGTTTGGCAAATTTAATAGAATGTGCACTGATTTCAACACCAAGGGATTTAGTCACGGATTTGGCTAATGATATAGAGAATAAACCTGAACCACAGTAAGCATCAACAAGGTAATTCTCCTTGGCACCATCTTCACGTGATTCAATACCTAAATTATCTTGAACATATTTCAACACTTTAGGTAAGATAGAGTTGTTGTTTTGGAAAAATTCATTAGCGACAAAATCAAATCTTAATCCACCTACAATTTCACTCACTATAGCGTTATTATCAGTGACACATGTCTTTATAATTCCATTGGATTCATCAATTTCTGTAGTTATCTCTCCTGTGGTTATATCCTTTGTACCGATTAAATTCAATTTCTTTGTATCGTTGTTCAAATCTTTCAAGTATTTGGTGTCTTCTCTTAATAAGACAGTAGTAGCCTTGTGTTTAACACCGTTCTCTGTATTCTTGACTTCATGCTCAAGTCTATCTCTCTCATTCTTCATTCCCTTACGAATGATCTCAGTACCTATTATACAATCTTCAATATCCATAACTCCACCAGGGTATTCTCTTTGTGGAACTGAAGGTCTCCATTCAGGTCTACCTTTATTACCAAATCCAAAGTTGGGAACCTCTTTAGAGTCTCTGAACTTTTTCATTTCATAATGAGGAGTCAACTTAGTTCTATATCCAATATCAAGAGGACTTGACACGGTAGAGCCAACTGATGGAAGCTTACCCAAGGAGGTTAAACGAGGTGCAAAATATTTGAAGGCATTGATTATGGTATTTTGCTTAAAGATTAATTGTTGATCGTATTCAATTTGTTGGTATTGACATCCAGAACAAACACCGAAATATTTACATCTGATTAAAGAATCATCTCTAAATTCGCCAGATGACGTGACTTTAAGCAAATCGGCTTCAACATGTGTGTGCTTTGTCATAAAGATCCTTATATCGACAACATCACCAGGCATGGCAAAGGGGATTATAACCACTTGTTTCTTTCCTTCTCCATCAGGGTGATCAATAAGCGCTAATCCGTCACCGTTAGATGTATATCTCAAAACTTTGACGTTTTGGACGTCTCTGTTATATTTAAGCTTTGCTTCTGGTTCATTTAAAATAGAGTTGACATTATTAGTGATATCTTGCTCAATTAATCCATACTCTTGACATAATTCAGGAATCTCCTTGAATAACAAAACACCTAATGGTGTAGTTGGTTCAGGCGCAAGTTTCTTAGCCTTTCTCTTAGTCTTCTTTGGTAATTTCTCTCTTCTACCACCATTAGCAGATTTATTATTGTTGTCATCCTCCTTGGTCAATTCAAAAGATGATGATAATGATTCGTTGACCTTTTCGGCAAAGGCTATTTTTTCGTTGTTATGTTCCGACATGATAGGAACGTCAGCTAAAACCATATTGTTGCTGTTGATATTATTATTTATATTCTGTGTTTGTGGAATATTATTATACGATCTGACAAAAGATGCAGAATGAATATGAATATTATTAGATGTAGTAGCAGATATGGATATATGTTTCAAATAAGCTGCTGATTTAGAAAATGGCCGAATTGTTATTTTCAAACCCACCATACGTTTTCAAGCAGTCAGGTATGTTTGGTTATGTAAATATGCGTTAGTTACAGTTTTAAAAGGAAGAGCCCAAAAGGAAATAGAGTTGTATATTTGATATTAAAAAATCATAGTACAAAAAAAATTCAAAATTTTTTGTAGAGGGAACAAAACAGAACTTCTCGATTGGGAAATCTTTTGTGCGGCGCGACTTCAATATTTATGGGGAGATTGGAATTTAGCAACTTATAAAGCCTCTAGTGGGTATCTAGAGTGGGAAAAATGTATATTTGAAGATAGTGTATACATTACACAATCCAAGAATAAATGCTGGCAGTCTTTAATTTAAAGAAAAAGGTTGCAATCGGTTCAACGTTACAACAAAACAGTTGCATAATCAATTCTGCATTAGCTGTGATTGGCCAGTCTAGTACTGAAATTTCAACTTTTCAAAATTATTGCCGAAAAAGAGTGCATATTACAGATCAAATGATTTAAAATAGTTTATAACATAAAAATTGATACATAATATTATATATGGTATAATGTTGAGTGTAAAGAATAACATTGAAAAAAGACAAAAATTAAGAGGTATAATTAATTAACTTGAAAGTAATTTGTAAAAGTCAAATGAAATCGTAAATAATGACATACATATAGAAAAGAAAGCTTTAGAAAAAAAACTTTTAAAAATACATTATGAAAAAGACTAGAATTCAATTTCAAACAATAGTACAACATCTTGACTCTTGATCGCTAGAATCAGCTGAGTCAAAGATATGATGGGAGTGTCTCTTAGTGGAATCGTGTTTTGGAGCATAAACATTCAAGCAAGTGTTCACACAAGCATTGAAGAGTTCATTCACATTATAAAAAGTTCTAGCAGAGACTCTCATATGTGCCACAGCATTCAAATCCTTGGATAGTGTATATGCTTCAAGTGAAGAAACTTTGTTCTCAAGATCATCTTTCAAACCAACGAGAACAATAGGGGCATTGGGTGCACATTCAACAAGTTCAGGGGCCCATGTATATTGTATATTCTGCAAAGAAGATATTTGATCCACAGAGTATGCAAGAATCACAAGAGACGTCTCTGAGTAACTCATCTTTCTTAGTCTAGCGTAATCCTCTTGACCTGCAGTATCCCATAAATCTAGGGCTATGATGTCGCCATTGGAGTCGTCCTGAATGTACGCTCTACTGTTTTCAAAAATGGTGGGTTCATAGCCACTGGGGAACTCTCCCTTAACAAAAGAAGTCATCAAGGACGTCTTACCACAACCAGAATCCCCTATAATCACCATCTTGAACTTGTAGCTCTCAGACAAATTGCGTGTGTCGTCGAGAAGAGTGTACGAGGACCCCATGGCCTTCTGATGGAGATAGTAGTGCGTGCTCATGGCCTGCTGTTTATATGATAACGATTGACAAGTAATTGTGTGCTATCAACCAGCTGTAGACTGTACAAATGATGATGTTATAAATAGAAATCCAAGAATGCTGCTGGTCCTGAAATGAAACAAAACAAACACTCGCGTAAACAAACAAATGGGCTCAAAGCACTGCGAGGGTTTGTAGTATTGAATATCGAAGATCACAAGCGGACTTAAGTAGAAAGATGCCTTTATCTATCGATTAAACGGATTGCCTGTTCCTGTCTGCCCCCTATTCCTAACTGCTCCCGCTACTAGGCACACTGAGTACACTCAAAGGACCATGTCCATCCCAGCAAACCTCCCAACACCCTTGTCACAAAGCTTTACCAGCTCTTCTGAATCCCTGGACAAGCAGATCAAGGAGACTCATGAACTTTCAGATACTTCCAAGTACGATGCAGGATGGAAGTCGGACGCATTTTACAAGTCCCAGCTGTCTCCTATGAGGTATCAGTTTAGGGCATACCTCATTAAACTCATTGAAAAAGAGACTGGAGTGCTGGCAAGCATTCAAACAGGTTGCAGATCAGCTTTTAACGATATTTATTTCCCCTATACAGCAAACCTTGGTTCCCATACTTTCTATGTTATCATGCTCCCCATGACTGCTTGGTTCGGTAGTTTGAGGTTGTTCCGTGACTTGGTCATAGTACTTGGGCTGGGAATTTATTTTTCAGGTCTACTCAAGGATTATCTCTGCTTACCTAGACCCAAATCTCCACCCCTGACTAGAATCACATTGAGTCATTATACATCCAAAGAATATGGATGTCCTTCAAGTCATACAGCTAATGCTACAGGTGTAACTATGCTGATCCTCCAAGAACTTATCAGTCGAAGTGCTGATTTCTCCTTCACTACCAATTTAATTGCATTTTTTTTACTCTTTTTATACTACTCATCTCTGTTATTTGGCAGAATTTATTGTGGTATGCATGGATTTGTCGATTTGACAGCAGGATCCGTGATAGGTGTCTCTTTAGTTTTGGTTAGAAACTGGTTTGGAGATATGTGGGATCAGTTCGTGTTCCAACCATCACCTTTAGTGCCCATATTCGTCATTTTAGCATACTACTCCTTGATTTACTATCATACTACTCCATTGGACGCATGTCCTTGCTTTGACGATAGTGTTGCATTTATTGGAGTTTTACTTGGCTTGGAGTTGAGTCATTGGATCATATGTAACTCAGCTTTGGCATACCCTGACCCAGCTTTACCATGTATCGTACCATACGACTATGCACAACTTGGCCTACTTAAGACCATTATTAGAGTCCTAATAGGTGTTGTGCTAGTGGTTTTCTGGAAGGCTGTCTCCAAACCTATCCTGACTAAACTTTTCAAGCCTATTCACACCAAGGCCATGACATTACTGGACTTTGATAACAGCAAGAAGAATGACGATAATGTTCAAGACTCAGGTTTGAAACATCAACATAACGAAGAGACTTGTGGTGCTTGGAAGCCACGTTATAATTTAGAGATTTTTGTAAGATTATCTGTCTATAGTGGTATTGCTGTTGTTGCTGTTGTAGGATGCAATATTGTCTTCAAATCTTTAGGTTTAGCTCCTGAGTATTAACTTCTAGAGATAGACAAATAGACTACTTAATTTCCATTTTACTTACCTTTTAATATGTACATAACCATCATAATATAATTTAATTTTAATATCATCTTATACACACAAAACTTGCAGTCATTTATTAAAAGTCTGTTAAAAAATTGGAAAAGTCCAATTTTTTTATACATGTATTACGGTATCGTTCATTCAATCCAGAAACTACCCTGTTCCAATCATCCAACCCCTCTGAAAACTTACCAGGCTGTTCATCGTCAAGAGTCACCTCATATTTCACCACACAATTACTCAAATGCTTCAGCAAATTCATCATCTTGATAAACTCTTTACAAGTAATCAAGCCATCTAAATACGTCTCAAATAACTTCACGTCTAAATCATGAGGACCTCCGAGTCTTATAGTGAATTTAACCCATTCATCTAATCGCTTGAGCAAAACATCATGATCTGTGATATCCTGGAATACAGGACTCAAAGAACTCTGGTTACAAAATTCTCTATTGATCACTACAGTGTTAATATTACAATTTAAAAATCTATTCGGTTTCGTAGGTGATACGCTGGGAGATCTTCTTAACCCTTGATTATATTTCAATGGTGATACTAAGGTACGCTTCTTGGTTGGGGAGTTCTGAAATACTAACTGATGAGTATCTCGTTTTTGTTTAAATGTATTTGCCGCAGTAATGGCCTTAAGTTTTCCTGGAGATTCTTTTGGTGATCCTTTTGCTGGAACGTTAATGTTTCTAGCCTGTAGTTCTGCTTTAATTTCACATTGAATCTCTTCAGGCAGCTCTTTGACTGTATCCCAATCTATTTGCGACGAATCAAGATTAATTGGATCGTTATTCTGTATAGCAGGTTTGGCTTCTTTTTTGATCTGGTCAAACATATTCATGATGTTTGGTGCAATTTTTTTATGACTCACGTACTCATATTTCACATTATTACTAGCAAAGCCAATCTTTTGGTTCTTTGTAAACTTGAGGATCTCACTATTCCCATTTTCAGGTGCTGGTTTTTTCAGTCTAGTTGGAGAAAATCTCAGCATAGGAGTGGTCACTTTATTTAGCTTCTTGAATTGTAATTTCATTTGGTTAGTGTCTTCACTCTTGGTCTTTGAATCGTCAACTAATCGTGTAACAGTAACAGCAACACCTCTCAGGTCACTTACTGGAATTGCCAACGTTCTCCAAAGCGATCTCATTTCAGAAGTTAAGACTCCATGTTCTCTAGTAGGTACACCCAACCTTGATGACTTTGATACAAACTCGCAGAACCCCATACCCATGAACTTTGGTGGTCTAACTGGAGCATTTGGATGCCTCTTCGCTAATTTCAAAGTCATTTGAGTTCCTTGAACACCTAATTTACTCATTCTAGATGACACTTCAAATGATAATCGCTTCAAAAACTCTTCAACTTGTTGATTAGTATCAAATCTGATACCCCAGTTAACATCAACAGATACAGACTTTCTAGTAAACTCGTCTGGATTAGCAACAATATCAATACTTGTAGAGTCTATGCCACGGACTTGATCATAAATCGTGGCACCTGTCTTTGTCCCCAACAATGCAACTAATTTCTCCTTGGATAACTTCTGAACTGTACTCAATGTAATGTTGTCCATTTGCAATTCTTCGCATAACTTATTATTTATCACGGATCCAATACCTGGCAAATCTTGGAATTTGATATCTTTCAAAAATAGCATCAATTGATCTTTCTCGTACCTAAATACGGAAAGGCATCCATTTGGCTTGGCTTGCCTTAGTGATAACTTTGCCAATAAGACATTAGGACCGCATCCACAACTCACAGAACAGCCAGTCATTTCCATGACTTTATCCTTTATAGATCTCATCAGTTCCTCGACTGTGTGATCACCGCTATATATGGATGAAGACACATCAATTAATGCCTCATCAATGGAAACGGGTAATATCGAGTCTAAATCTAAGCTAAGTAAAACTTTATAAAACTCAGATGAGACCTCTTCATATTTGTTGAAGTTATACCCCAAGGATATCAGCTCGGGGCACTTGGACTTCGCACGTTTTAGCCACATCCCATTCTTGACTCCCTTTGCTCTTGCTAAATAATTACATGAAGATACGTCTGAATTTGGACCTCCATGAGCAACAGCAATGGCATGTTTATTGATATCATATGGTGGATTGTTATACATCGCCGATACTGAAGCAAAGAAACAATCAAAGTCCACGTGGAGTATTATTCTTTCATTACCAACTCTAGGCTTTGTGGGTTTAGACTTGTTATTCAGCTTATCTAATGCTCTTTTCAAAAAGTCTTGACGTAATTCAGCTTTCCAAGAACTTAAATGATGCAGCCTTGATTTTGCAAAAAAGAACTTTAAAAAATCAGGATGTTTGGCATCAATTGATCTTTCTTCTTTACTCTCAACGTCAGCTTTCATGTCATCTTTGTAAGCCTTAGTTTCTTCATCTTGATCAATTTCTAACTCTTCGTGTTGACTATTCTCAAACTCTTCATCATTGTCATTTTCCAAATGATTCCTCATTGGATATACATCTTGCATTTCTTCTGGATTTACATCTACTTCCTTGTACGGTATCAATTCTTCTTGTGGTTTCTCGATTTGGTATGCGGGCTTTGAGCCAAATGTTAATTTCCCCTGTCCATAATCATTATAAATTAACATGTAATCAACCCATGGTAAACGTTTCTTTGCTCTTAATGAATCTATAATCCATTCAGGTTTGACCACTTTATAATTTCTGAACTCAATTCTCTTTCTAGGAGTTAAATTCTCTGCTACAATATGAGTGACTGCTGACTTGTTTGCTAAGAAATTCACAAAGATCCCACCATGCAAAATTATCAATTTATGCAAAGTAGCTATATCAGGATTGGTCTTACCGTTAACATATATTGTACAATTCTCAAAGATTGGTAAGAAATCATCTGGATTGGAGTTCTTAGAATTATTTTTAACAAATTTCACATAATCGGCATCCAATCTTTGTTGGTTAACTTTCTTGTTTGCAAAATATCTCTCAAAATCTCCAAACTCCAATTCCGTTCCATTCTCTTCATCTTTACCTTCATGTAATTCACCAAAGTTGTCTGCAACATGTTCAGACTTGACTGGAGAACTTTTTATTGGTAATTCGTCGCCATTTGTCTTCTCAAATAAACTATTGGATTTCAGGTCTTGTTCCTGTTTGACTGGCATTTTCTCCTTCTGATATCTCTGAGATAGCTCATTCACCATTTGAAGAAACTGATCATCAGTTAAAGAACCCCAGTCAAAATCAGAGCTCTCTGTATGATGTGAGTCAGATTTATGAAAATTAAACAATTTTCCATTTTCATTTTCATTTTCCAATTTCAATTTCAATTTCCTCTTTCTATTAACTTCAGCAACAGAAATCGGTTGATTGTCCTGACTGCAATTTAATGTAGATGCCGATTTGACCTCGGACGTCAAACTCGTCACTTTGTTGTCAGCACTAGACTCAGATTTTACATTTTGAATCACCTTTTTATCGGCGTTTTCATCAAATGTAGACGAAAACACAAGAATATTAGATTCTTTGGCTTTTTCTTGAGTCTTTTGATTAGGTTTAGACTGATCTATTCGCAGCAAAAAAGACTCATCTAATGATGAAAACTCGTAGTTGTCACTAACATCATTACCAGCCATATCATCATATCATAATACTTTGAGCAGTGTAGAGTGTAGATTTATCTTTGGTGATAATGAAAGAAGCATCAAACATTAAGTTGCCCACTTCCCACAACCCCAGAAATTTATTTATCTTAAAGACCGAGACGCGCGTCTCAAAAAAATTGTCATAGAGCCAAAGTGCTTAACAAAGTTAAATAAATATCCTATTTATGTAATCAAGGTAATTAATTCAGCTTGTAGTAAATTTGAATATATATATAATTTTCCAATTTGATAAGTAAAAGAAAAAAATAAGTATACTAGACTAAATTAGTCTAAAGATGATGATAATAGTATTAATGTTTATTGATGATCATTGTCCTGTATATCATTTCAAAATCCTGTCTTGAGCTTTAGCCATGAATTCAACAAGGTCAAAATCATCCGGTGTGATTTGATCAGATAAGTTCCCACGTAATTCTTGATCTTTCTCCAAGACTTCAAACAAGCCTTTAAAATTACCTGCTCCAAACCCATTATGATTATGTCTTTGAATGATTTCAATGAAAACAGTAGGTCTATCAAATAATGGTTTAGTAAATAATTGTAATAAATAACCATTTTCATCAAAATCAATCAAGATACCTAATGCTTGTAAAGTCGATAGGGATTCTTCAATACCTTCAATTCCTGGTCCATTCTCTGTGGCTAATCTCCGGATAATATTCTCGTAATATGAGTCAGGCACACTAATGAATTCAACACCTCTTCTTTTCAAATTGAAAATAGTATGGACAATATCACTAGTTTGCAAAGCAATATGTTGAACCCCCGGTCCTGAATTGAACTCTAAGAATTCTTCAATTTGAGAAGTCTTTAGACCCTTGGCAGGTTCATTAATAGGCATCTTGACAAGTTCATTACCACTTGCCATAACTGTTGATTTCAAAGCAGAGTATTGAGTATGAACTTGCCTTTCATCAACTGACCAGAACAAATGGAATCCAAATGCCTTTGCGTAAAATTCAGCACATATATCCATCTCGTGCCAATTAACGTTTTGAACACAATGATCAATTCTCATTAATTCAACCTTACCTGAATCTTTACCAACGTCCTGAGTATATGGATATCTATTATTGAACTCTTTGTATACTAAATTCTTTTGTTGATTGTACAACAACAAGGCCACTTTGGGATCTTTTTCACCGGTTTCAAAATTTTTAAAAGATGGGAACTCAATAGTTGGTTTACCTGTTTTGGAGTCCAGTTTATCAAAATTATAATATTTTTTATACCTATCATGTTGTAAATTATACATATGGTATTCATCTTGATCTACGTCATCCATAAAATCAAAATATTTATAGTGACAACCTGGTAGAAAACCTTTATATCCATCTCTATCAACCAAGACATGGATAGTATCATTAATTCCTTGAATAGCAGCAATGGTACAATGACCAAACTGATCAGAATACGTCTTTGGCTCTAAGATGACTTTACAACCAGTACGTTGAACTGCTTGGTTTAACACTTTCATCACATCTTTCACTTTAAAAGCTACATTTTTAACAGAATCACCGTGGTCTTGTAGATGCTTATATACTTCTTTTAATTGCCATTCATCATCATTGAAATTCTGTGGGTCCAAGTCATGCCATGTCATGGGGTCAATGGGTTTGATACCTGAAATGAACTCAAATACAATATCTCCGTTTTTAATTGCATAACGGCTTAATGTTCTTGAACCGGTTTCTAAATTAGCGTAACAATAAGGTGTGAATCCAAAAATTTTACACATGTAGTTAGCTGTATTCTTAGCTGATCCAACGTAAAATGAGACATGATCATATGCCAAGATCTCAGCACCAGGTCTCTCTAATACTGAAAATTCAGTTTTTTTGGGAGAGTTAATGATGTTATTGGTCTTGTTTAAGACACTTGATGAAGTTTCGAAATAAATAGGTGAAGCTTCAGCTGATGTTTCTGGTGTTGACTTTGAAGCCGGTGTGATTGAGCCTAATTTACTTGGTGATGTCATAAGCAATGAAATTTGGGTATTATATGAAGGTATTACAAGAAGAAAGGTATAATAAGTATGTCATATAAGAAAATACACAAAATAAGTTAATTTGAAAACAAGATTTCCCCAGATTTCGTCCAAATTGGGAAGCGAGAAGAACCACTATTTAGAAAATTTAAAAAATTATTTTTTTTACTAAAGTATAAATTTTTTAAAAATTAATAATAAATAAGTTTACTATTGAATTAATAAGTATAAATTAAAGTATAAATAAATCAAGAGGTTGAAATAAAATAAAATAAAATAATAAAAAATAAAGAGAAAGATAAAAGGGTGACAACTATCAAAGTGTGTTGGTATTGAATTAATTTAATTTAATTCACCAAGAATAAAATAAATGACACAAAAGGGGAATAAATTCAAATTTACAGCAATACGATAAAGCACAGAATCAGGTCAAGTTAATTCATTGTTTTCTAACATCATGTTTAACAACACCAATAATATGATCGACAACTTGTGGATTGGATAATGTAGAGATATCACCCAATGAGCCTTCTTCACCAGCCAAGATCTTTCTTAGGATTCTTCTCATGATCTTACCTGATCTAGTCTTTGGTAAATCATCAATCAAAAGAATTAACTTAGGTGCTGCAAAAGGACCAATTTCCTTACGAACAGTTAACATCATTTCTTTCTTGATTTCAGACATGTCATCAGATCCATTTGTAATGGCAGTGCTCTTCAAAGCAACAAACGCAGCAACTGCAGAACCTGTTAAGTCATCAGGGAATCCAACAACGGCACTCTCTGCAACCAAGGGGTGTTCAATCAGGGCAGATTCAATTTCAGCAGTGGATAAACGATGACCAGAAACATTAACAACGTCATCGACTCTACCCAAGATCCAGTAAAATCCTTCAGAATCTCTAGCAGCACCATCACCGGTAAAATACACAGAATCATATGGTTTAAGATAAGTATCCAAAAATCTGTTATAATCATTCCAAATAGTTCTTGCCATTGATGGCCATGGGGATCTAACGGCTAAAACACCTTCGACGTTATTACCTTTCAATTCCTCACCAGTGATTGGGTCAATGATTAATGGATCGATACCAAAAAAGGGGAACGAGGCAGAACCTGGCTTTGTTGGGGAGACACCAGCCAATGGAGTAATGATATGAGAACCTGTTTCAGTTTGCCAATAGGTATCACAGATGTGAGCTTTACCCTTACCGATATATTCATTATACCATTCCCAAACTTCAGCAGCAATTGGTTCACCAACAGAACCCAAAACTCTTAGGGAGGATAAATCGTAATTTTCAACGTATTTAGGACCGGCTCTTTTCAATAATCTTAAAGCTGTTGGAGCAACATAGAATTGAGTGATTTTATAATTATCGACGATTTCCCAGTATCTTGAATAATTTGGATAAGCTGGAGTACCTTCAAATACAACGGTTGTAGCACCATTCAATAAAGGACCATAAACCACATATGAATGACCTGTAATCCAACCCACATCACCAGCTGTGAAAAGGATATCTTCTTCATGAATGTCAAAAACATAACGAGTAGTCAATAGGGCGCCTAATAAGTAACCTGCAGTTGAATGTTGAATACCCTTTGGTTTACCTGTAGAACCAGAAGTGTATAACAAAAACAAGGTATCTTCAGAGGCCATATTAACAGGAGTAAAATAAGGAGGATATTTAACAATTTCCTTATGCCACCATAAATCTCTATTAGAATTCCAAGGAATATATTTATTACCTGTTCTTTGGAAAACCAAGACATTTTTAACTTGAGGACATTGAGCCAATGCATCATCAACAATTTTTTTAGTTTCAATGATTTTACCACCTCTTTTGGATTCATCTGTAGTAATAACTAATTTAGAATTAGCATCATTAATTCTATCTCTTAAAGATCCAGAAGAGAAACCTGCAAAAACAACAGAATGAATAGCACCGATTCTAACAATTGCCAATAAGGTCATCAAAGCCTCAGGGATCATTGGTAAATAAACCGCAACAGTATCACCCTTTTTAACACCTAAATTAGTTAATACATGAGATAATCTTGAAATTTCTTTCAACATTTCACCATAAGTGATTTTTCTACCTTGATTAGGTTCATCAGCTTCATAAATAATAGCGACTTTATCTGGGTTTTTCAAAGCCCATCTATCTATACAGTTATAACAAGCGTTTAATTCACCTCCAAGAAACCAAGAAGCAGTATCACCTTGATTATCTTTAAATCCCGTGGTGGGGGAATTAGTATCCAAAGTTGGTGGATATTTGGTGAATTCAAATGGTTTAAACCAAGATAATAATTCTTTAGCCTTTTCACCAAAGAATTTATCTGGGTTATTAATTGATTCTTTATACATTGATTTATATTCATCAAAAGAGGATAAATGTGGTTTTGAAGGGTGTCTTTCAAAAAAACCCTTTGGAGGGTCGATTGCCCTTTCGGCCATTAAATGTTCATTATCCAAATGCTTATCTGTCATTGTTTGTTAACTAAAAGAATACAATTAGTAAAAGGTAATATAACAAATAAGATTAATTTTAATATTCTCAAATTAAATATAAATAAAAAAACTTATGGAAATCTGGGGGAATTATCAAGAATATAATAGGAAGTAAAGGAGAAGGAAAAAGAGAAGTGAAAGATCCAAGAAATGAGATCTAAATAGGGAAATGAATGACGGATGAGAAACTGAGATTAAAAAAAGGATGAAGGGAATAAGTGAATTAATTAATATTAATTAAAGTATAATAATAATATACTATTATATGTTATATATACCATATACCCTATACTTATATTTATACTTATACTAAACTACTAAGAAAGATCCGAAAGAAATAATCAATTAAGGTGAATAATTATTGCGGGGTAATCTGTTGGGCCATTTTATAATAGAGTCCCTTAAACCGGACTCCTCGAATGTGTGACTTATTCATATATGGGTGGTTAGTGCGTGGCTTTTAGTTGTATCATTAAATGTGTGTGTGTGTGTGTGTGACATTACACCTTGTTTTGTGAAACAAAACAAAGTGGGAAAATGGAAGTAAGTATATATGGGTGTGTAATTAGTTTATAGTCTAGATAAAAAAATTACATCATCACGTGACACAGATACACGAGCCACACCTGCCCAAAAGTACCCGCCACGAAAAAAACCCAGATCACGTGCAAGCACCAGAGAAATTTCCTCTTCTGCGCCTCGCTCATTCTAAAAATAGAACACATCATCGAAAATAATAAAAAAAATTAAAATAAAGTAAAGAGGCTGGGTCTTTTGAGTAACTAATTTCACTCTGAGACATTGGTAACCCTCAAAAGAAACGAGAGAGAGAGAGAAATTAAAACTAAAAGGACTCGCGCGCACTTGGCTCGACAAAACAGACAAATAGACAAATAGACAGATAGACAGATAGAAAAACAAAAGAAAAATAAAAGTAAAGCAACATAAATTAATCATTACGCTTATCGTATACTTAATCATATCTATTATTATCTCTTTACTTATTCACGTATTTGCTTTTATTATTTTATTATTATTTTTTTCACTATCTCTTCAAATTACATATAGTAAAGTATCGATAGATATTCTTTAATTCACTCTTATTAACTCATCCTTAACTCATCTTTAATTCCACAGATCAGTTAATCTCTATCCTCTCTTTTTATCGCCCCCTCTTTTAAACAGATCACTGATTCACTTTGATTCAGTAGGACCTGATCTGAATTGATTTCCTTCTTTTTATCCATATAACCATATCATTATATCATTATATCAATACCATTTTTAAAACATATATAAACTCATAAAATGTTTTGGTTAACTTTGATATCATTTTTATCAATTTTTCAAATTTCATATGCTCAAAATTATTTAAAATCAAATTCTCTTTTAACATGTATGGAAAATTCACAATTTACTACATCTTATTTCGATGTGGTATATTACCCTTCAAATAATTCTATTGTCTTTGACATAGATGCTGTGTCCACAATTTCAGGTAACATTAAAGCTGTTGCTACGATCTATGTTTACGGTTTAAAAATAGATACAGTTACTATCGAAGGTTGTGACTTGGGTTACGCTACTTTGTGTCCAATTTCTCCAGGTAAATTTTATATCGGTGGTTTAAGTTATCAATTATCTGGTAGTGAAGGTTCAAGTGTGAAAAATAATATCCCTTCCATTGGTTATACCGTACCGGATTTAGACGCTTATGTCCAAGTTTACGCTTATTTAACTTCAGATACTAATAATTCAAACCCATTAGCCTGTGTTGAAGCAATTATCACAAATGGTAAAACCGTACAAACAAGATACGCTGGTTGGCCTATTGCTGCTGTAGCAGGTTTAGGTTTAGTAGTTTCAGGTTTTGTCTCTATCTTGGGTCACTCTGCAACTGCTGCACACATTGCCTCTAATGCTGCTTCTTTATTCGTTTATTTCCAAAACTTGGCTATTACTTCAATGTTAGGTGTTTCTAAAGTCCCACCTATTGCTGCTGCTTGGGCTCAGAATTTCCAATGGACAATGGGTATTATCGATACTTCATTCATGCAAGACATGATTTACTGGTACGTGCAATCAACTGGTGGATCTGTCACCTCGGTATTGGCTAATAAATCTGTTTATTCAATCTCCGTACAAAGAATGATGAATAAATTTTTGTTCAAGAGAAATGATTCTGACTTTACAGATGTATTAGACGATTCTACTTTGTATACCACTGATGAAGACGATATTGCTTCAAAGACCCTGGTTTTAAGAGGTATTCAAAGAGTTGCCTATTTGTCAAATATTGAAATTTCAAATATTTTTATGACTTCAATAATCTTCTTCTTATTCATTGGTTTCATCTTGTTGATCCTTTTGATGTTCTTTAAGGCCATTTTGGAATTATCTGTAAGACTGAAGTTTATCAACCAAAACAAATTGATTGGTTTTAGAAACAACTGGACAAATATTATCAAAGGTTCTTTATACAGATTATTCTCCATTACATTCCCACAGCTCACTTTGATGTGTAT
Organism: Ogataea sp. yHMJ1; assembly: GCA_030571015.1. Taxonomy (NCBI): domain Eukaryota; kingdom Fungi; phylum Ascomycota; class Pichiomycetes; order Pichiales; family Pichiaceae; genus Ogataea; species Ogataea sp. yHMJ1. The sequence goes on from JAJLXB010000008.1 coordinate 235,465, forward strand.
TTGGGAATTCACAAGAAACGATTCTGCTGGTTGTATTGTCTTTGCCATAGTCATCTTATTAGTTACTTTAATCTTGATGTTTTACGGAATGATCAGAATCATGATTGCTGGTGTTAAATCAATCAGAGAATACCGTAATCCAGCCTATTTGTTATACGGTGATGTTAAATTTTTAAACAAATTTGGTTTCTTATATTCTCAATACAAAGCTTCTAAATTTTACTGGATTGGATTATATTTGATTTATTTAATGATTAGATCCTTGATTATCGCAGTCACACAAAGTCACGGTAAAGTTGCTGCATGTATTGTGTTTGCTCTTGATTTAGTCTATTGTGTCTTAACTATTGTGTTTAGACCTTACATGGATAAGAGAACCAATGTTTTCAACATCTTCATTGCTGTTATTAACGTTATCAATTCTATCTTTTACATGTTCTTCTCAAATGTTTTCAGTCAAAAGGCAGCTATTGCTTCAATTGCAGCAGTGGTTTATTTTGTAATGAATGCCGTGTTTGCCTTCATTTTGTTAGTGTTCACAATTATTACATGTACTTTAGCCCTGGTGCGTAGAAACCCAGATACTAGATACGAACCATTGAAAGATGATCGTGGATCTTTCATCCCTAAAGAAGGTGAAGAAATTGCACATGACAAATCTGATGTTGAATTAGCAGCTTTAGGAGCAACTGCAATGAGAGGTCATGATCGTGACTCTATGTTCGTTGATTCAAAGAACACTGTCTCCACAGACCAGCAATTAGCCGACTTGGGTGCCACGAAGAGAGATAATGCTAACCCTTTTGAAGTAGAGTATACGAATGACGATGATTCGTCAATTTATTTCAAGAATGGATCGAATTCAACAAACAATTTGAATATGACAAGTGCTTATAGAAGTGATAGTTTAGGTAACCAAGTTAATCCAAGCAGTGCAGTTTATGGATTCAATAGAAATTAAATGTTTAAAAAACACTACGTTCTTATAAACCGTTCGCTTCATAAATTATGTTGTTCCATTTTTCTCTTTATTCTTCATTAGTTTTTTTTTTTTTTTTTGGTTTTCCTCTCTTGTCTTTTATTGCCATTCATTCTATTCTTCAGTACGTACTTTGTACTGCTATAGTATTATTATTACTACTATTATTATTATTAAATTATCATCAATCTTTGTCTTTTTTGTTCATTATTATTTTTCTTAAATGTATATTCTTTTTTGCATACTTGTATACTTGACTTAACTTTGTTCCCTACGTTACCATTTTATTATAATTGCTTCTATTATTCTGATAAGCTTTTCTTATATATATATATATATATATATATATAAATATTTAAAGTTTCTGATTTATTAGACCAGTTAAATTACTCAAAACGTTTTAAGAAAGTAGCTTGAGAGGCAAAAGTTCTGTCAGCAGCATATCTAACTGCTTCAATAGACATATCACCCTTAATGGAGTAACCGTGTACGGTTTGAGAGTATAAATCCATTTCAAAGATTTGTTCATTGGCAATCAAAATCTTTTCAGATTCGTGTCTTAATTCGACGGTGAATTGAGGATCAATTTGAGCACAAGAGAACAAGATTGGTTTGGTAATCTTACCGACAACTTCAGGGTTTAATAAAGATGGGTGGGCAACAACACCAGCGTCTAAGTAACCCTCGGTGGATAATTCATCAACAACAATTCTGGCACCGTAACAAAAACCACCACCAACAAGGTATTCTGGTTTGTAAGATTCTTTGAGTGACTTAACCCATGGTCTTAACATAGCTTCAGCATCTGGAATAGTATGTTTAGGGAACCAAGTAGCTAAGTAATCAGGGGATTTGTCTAATGGAACTGGATCACCATTGAATAAATCAGGCACAATGACAAGGTATCCTGTTCTCTTGGCAATTAAATCGGCAGCAAGGTTGGCATTCTTGAAATTGTAACCGTAAATATCAGTGAAAAACAAATAGATCTTCTTGGATTCTTTGTTACCAGAGGCATAACAATTAAGACCAAATAATTCGGTGAATTCACCTTTGATTTCACCTTCGTGGAAAGTCTTGGTTAAACAACAGGAAAAGTCGGACATAGTTCAATATTAGTCAATCAATTATAAAGAGATGGTATATGTATATATACAACAACTAACTAGATCAATCGAGGTTTCAATTATAGGAATGGGTAGCTGAATGTTTATATAGATTATGAGTTCACTCCTCTTACAAATATCCCACGGGTTGCTTCCGATGGGTGTTCCGCACTTACCCCAGCGGGTTTAGCCGTTCCACATCGGTAAAGTGCCTAACTCACCAACCGTTGTCGGATGTTATTTAACTTTCACTCCTATATATATTGTAAGATAAACAGAGTGTGTCTTAGGAATATGATCGGTAAGCCAACATGGAGATTAACTTTATCTCCGTCTTCAATTAGCTGTTATCATCTCTGTGTGGAGATAGGAAGCAATTTGTACCAATAGCAATTGCCCTATCTCCTTAAGGAAGTTTAGGTTAGCAAGCTAGGAGCGCCTACGCAAATAGTCGTTAGCTGTTATCACACCCAACACCACCCAGGAAGTGGAAGTTGCTGAAAATGTCAAATATGCGTGTAGTCAGTATATATAACAAGATATTGATGTGAATAATGTCATACTTTTCAATCTGCAATCATACATAAAATCAAAGCTCTTGCCAAATTACCTTTATCAAAGACACGATGATGAGAACTGCTGTCCCTAAGAGGCTTTTTTCAACTTTGCCAATGCTTAGGCAACAAGCAAACAAGACCACCCATTTTGGTTTTAAAACCGTTAATGAAAATGATAAAGAACATATGGTAAGAGATGTTTTTTCCTCAGTTGCCTCTAATTACGATATAATGAACGATGTTATGTCTATGGGTGTGCATAGATTATGGAAATCTCATCTTATCAACAAATTGGATTGTGGTATGAGACAAAACTCAAATCAACCTTTGAATTTCTTGGATGTTGCTGGTGGTACAGGTGATATTGCCTTTGGTTTATTAGACCATGCTTCTGCTAAATTCGGTGATAATCAAAGTACCATGACAGTTGCCGATATCAACCCAGATATGTTAAGAGAAGGTCACAAGAGACATTTGTCTACTAAATACGCCAACTCTCCAAGAATTCAATTTATTGAACAAAATGGTGAAACTTTGGATCAAATTGAATCTAACTCTAAAGATGTTTATACAATTGCATTTGGTATTAGAAACTTCACTAATATTCAAGCTGGTTTAGATACCGCTTATAGAGTATTAAAACCAGGAGGAATCTTTGCCTGTCTTGAATTCTCTCAAGTTGATAATCAAGCCTTGGATTATATTTATCAAGCTTACTCTTTCTCTTTATTACCATTAATGGGTCAATTAATCGCAAATGATAGAGATTCTTATCAATATTTAGTAGAGAGTATCAGAAAATTCCCAAACCAAGAGACTTTTGCCAATATGATTAGAAAAGCTGGTTTTTACGTTCCTGGTAAAGGTTATGAAAATTTAACATTTGGTGTTGCTGCTATTCATATCGGTGTTAAATTATAGATTTTTAATTTTTTCAAGCTAATAAATAGACAAGTCATTAATACTAAGAATAGGATTATTCTTGCATGTTTTTACGTATCTGTATATAGTTATTAAAGTCTTCTTACATATCAATCAATGTACTCTCTCATCTCGACTATTTTTAACATACACCACCAAAAACCCCGCTTCCCTCGCTCTAAAGATTTACAATTTTCAACTGTTGAGTTGAAGATTTGCCCGTGTTGCCCATGTTCAAACGTCAGTTAGGTATACAGTCAGCTGATCTTGAATATATATATATACTATAAAGATGCCCACTGTTGATCCAGAATTGGTTAGATCTCTCTCTAAGATCTCAGATATCTTAGTTAAACGACCAGGTAAAGTGAATATCGACGGTATCAAGAGATTATCTAACATCTATGGATTCGAAACATTTACAGATACTTTAACTATATCAGAAGACAATCAAGTTCAGTATGGCGACCTGACTACGAGTAGTAGTAATACTGGTAATAAACACTTGATCACCAGGCTTACGCTGTCGGGTAAAATCTTATTAATTGATATTGATTTTTTAAGCGATAATATTACAGTCAAGAATGTTTCCTTATCAAGTGCAATAAGTATAATACCTTTGAACAACAACCAAAGCAATGTCAACAAGGGAATCAACTTTATAGAAGGAACAAAAGGTAAAGAAGTAGAGAAAATATTGAATGATAATTTACAATTCAAGACATTGGATAAATTCAATAAAAATTTGAGGATCATCTCTCAATTCGATAAATTATCGATGAATTCACCAAATGATTTATTCAATTTTTTCAATCAATTAAGTTACAATTTGATTTTCAAACATGAAAACCAAATAGCTCAGTTTTCCAAAGATCAAATTGAAATTGAATCCTGTCTTAATCAAGATCAATTACTTCAAGATTTGAGAAATGGTTATTATGGAATCGGAAAATTGGAGATAAACGTTAATGAGAAAATTGGTTTATTCTTGAAGATATGGGAAGACAATAGATTTGTGAATCAAGTCATCTACAATCAGTACAGTGGGCTAAAGACATATGAAATGCAAAATCCATACCTAATTCATTTTAAGATCCGTGAACGTAGCGATTTTATTAATAATAATAATGAATTCAATGACTTTGAAAATAATGCCATGTTGACCAATACTGTGAATAATGATGACAACAATACCAATGGAAATGAAGACAACAACAGATCAGGAAGCGATAAAGATCTTGAAGAATTGAAGAAGTCTTGGTTCGACGAACACGGAAATTGGAGATTGAATATGAATAGTATGAATGCCAACTCACCAACCAACTCAAATTTGAAATTATTGATATTTGAAATTTTACCTTGTATTTGGATTCCTGAAGATTTCATATTTGAATTAGGAATCAATACTTTTGAAAGGCACGATGAGTTTATTGTGAATGATTATGAAGATCCAGTGAAACGAGAAATTTTGGATATCTTTTACAATTTCTACAATGATTCAGACTCATCTAACAACAGTATGATCTTTGGTAATTACAATATCAACTTACTACTAGGCTGCAAGTTGATAAAACTGACTAAATTCAAATTGGATGATTTACCCACACAGTTGGCACTAATAATAAATAAACTCAGGTCATGGATCCTTGTGAATAATTTACTATTTAATCTATTCACTAATATAAACTCCACCTCCAACTCCAATTCCACTTCAGATACAGGTACTCAAGATTTTAAATCTGTATTAAAAAACTCAATGTACGAGAACGTAGATTACGAATCTGATCTTAATCTAGCTGACTTGGTCAACTCCAACAAGAACGCTGATATTGCGGCAGCATTGACAGGCGGAGCACCCCCTACAACCAGCAATAACAAAATTTCTATAAGTTTTCAAGACTTAAACAACACTGAAAACCAAAACGATTTCTATATTAGTCTCAAGATCAATTCAAATAAATTCCTTATACGAAATGGTCAAGTTATTTGCAAAGCTAATAATAAATTGGCCAAAATACTCGCTATGTCTGAAGATATAACTAGGGTTGTTTAAATACGGGTAAATAAAAGCGGAGAGTATTCAAAGTTAGAGCGGAGATTATTTAAAGTTAATAATTCTTTCTTTTCTTTTTGGTAGTGTACAACTATATGTATAATAAATAATAATAATAATAATAGAAAAAATAAAAACACACAACTTACTGACTGTAATTCATAAATAAGATATTATAATAGTTCAACATCAATGGTTGTAGCTATAGATATAAATAACAGAAAATATAAATAAGTGTAAGAATTTAAATAATAATAAACAGTGTAATAAAACAGGTACAAATAATAAAAGAGTGACGATAGTTGGAAGCATAATTAATAAATGAGTGACAGTAGTTGAAAATATAATAATTGTTAAATGAGTGACGATAGTTGGAAACATAATTAATAAATGAGTGACAGTAGTTGAAAATATAATAATTGTTAAATGAGTGACGATAGTTGGAAACATAATTAAAAAACGAGTGAACAAAAAAATCTAAACTGTAATAATATTGATAACAATAAAATTAGCTGAAAAAACAAATATTGATAAAAGGAGAGAAAGCAAAACTAAACTGAACCGGTCCAGAACAAAAATAAGAATAATAATAGTAGTCGTGGTGCTAATAATAATCATAATATAGTAATAATAATCATAATGTCAAAGTAGTGATAATTATAATCATGATAATAATAACAAACAAAATAAGTGTAATCATACAAAAAAGGAACTCATTTCAGACTTTCGTTTCCTTCCTCGTGTGATCTGTCTCTTGGAGGTAAACCTAAACCTACATAACCATTTTGGGAAGTCGACAAAGGAAACGAAAGACTATTAGAGCCAGCAGAATAACCAGAAGGATAATTTGTGTTCCTAACAGGTTGTTGAGATTGAGGCTGATTTTGAGGTTGTGGTTGGGTAGTGTTGTAATCTGGATATTGTTCCATCTTACCTCTTTGACCGTACACTTTTTGGTATGGGGGAGAATTATTGGAGTTCGTATAATATTGACCACCCTGCTGAACTTGCTTACCTTGTTGTCCCTGGGCACCAGCAGCTGCACCATATTGATCATAGTACTGTTGATGTGGTTGTTGCTGTGATTGGACTTGCTGCTGCTGCTGATCGTACCATTGTTGTGGTTGACCATATGCACCATTGGCAGCAGGGTAATTGTTCATATATGAATCATTCCATCTTTGCTGTTGAGGAATTGATTGAATAGGTTGGTAAGAATAATTATCCTGATTTCCATACCATTGCTGATATTGGCCTGATGAGTTCGAGCCAGCAGTGGCGTATTGGTAGTTTGGACCAACAGAGTAGTTTGAAGGATAATGTTGCTGACCACCTTGGGAAGTACCTCCAGCATTTCCTGATACAATGGCAGCTTGTTCATTCTCAATAACATCCTTTCTAGCTTGGTTTCTTTGCTTGATAATATTTCTAATGGTCTTGAATTCATTTGGGTGTCTCTTCTCACCATGTTTCTGTTGAACAATATGAGTATTCAAGTGATTCAAGGTACCATAAGATTTTGAGCAATCTCTAAAAGTACATTTATATAACCTTTCGACTTCATGAGATTTTCTTCGAAGTCTCTTTGGCTTGATAGGAAAGGCGGGCATTGGAACCATTTGCTCAACTTGGGATGCATCACGGACATGGCCGTTCTGCTGTGGTTGTTGCTGTGGTTGATGAGCAGGTGGAGGTTGGTGTAAGTTATGATACTGCTGTTGTGGTGGCTGAATCTGATATGGATAACCAGATAAATGAGAGGCCGCACCAATACCCGATAGTGGATTAGCCAACGAAGGTAAAACCAAATTATTGGATTCGTTTCTATTGGGGTAATTACTTGAAGGAACAGTTGTTGCGTTCATTGGTATTTGTAAATTTAAACTATGCTTGTTGAGATCTTGTGACATTACTTCAGAGGCAGCTAATGAATTTGGAATGGTGGTGGTGTGTAGTAAAGCAGAATTGGGGTTAACAAATGGGGAAGAAGATACCGATGAAAATGAAGTGGAATGTGTGGAAGTTGATTGTCTTTGATTAGAGTTTGTAGAAGATATTGAATTGGATTGTTGTTTAGCTACTGGAATATTAGAATTAATTGTCGAATTATTTAAATTTGTAGCATTATGTGGAAACATTGAGCCAAGAATGTTGTCAGTTCTATGAAGGTTGTAAATAGCAGATTGATCTAAGACAGATTGCGATTTTGAGCCTGGAGAAGCGGAATTCGAATGGTTTTTAATAGAGTTATGATTAATATTGGAAAGATTGCTTTTGAGATTAGAAAAGAAATTAGGGATATTGGCAACAGTTGTGGAACAAGACATAACCTATTGAATCAAGTGAAATATTGTGGTCTTTTTTCTTTTTTTGAATCACTTCAAAATATTTCGCTCGAGAATGTAAAAACTGAATTAAGTGGCTGATATTAGATATGAAGTCTTGTTGCAAGGGCAAATTGACTTTATATTATTAAATTGAAATATCGGAACGCCAAATACGAGGGAAATATTCAAATTTGAGACCTTTATTTATCTTATCGATAATATTTTAAGGAAGCGCCAAATATGAAAAGGTGGAAATGGGACTAAAAATTGAGAAACTAAACACACCAAGATAAGAGTTGAGACACAAACAAAAAGAATTATAATATGTTTCTCTTTGGACACGAGTAGTCACTATGATAGGGTTTGGTCTTTTAATTAGTAAAAAAAATCTAAACTGTTAGCCCACAATCTAATAAAGCGTGGTTTAGTTTGGTGTCGCTAAAAGTCTTAAAGGAACAGATATATACTGTCGGATAAATCAGACCAAGCAAGTCGAGATTGTGACTTGACTGAAAATGAAAGGAATGAAAGCGGAGAGAGGAGGACAAGTGTGGCAATTCTAGGTTATATAAAAGAAAGCTGTGAACACCTGGGACTGCAATTCAATTTATGCAGTTTATGGGAAATACTAGAAGGGCCTCCTCCGAGTGTGTTCTGAGGAGCTCAGCTACGACTGCACGTCCGTGTGCTTATATTTAAATAGTTCTACTGGGTCTCTTCCTTGCTTAAGACACCGCAATGCACTAAAATCCACTACTACTTCATTTATCATGCTTTTGTTCACTTTAGCTGCCCTTAGTCCTTGCGTTAGATTATTGTAGGTGCATGCCGCACTGCAAGCAGCATTAGTTTACATGAGCCGCCGGCCAGTGTTACGAGCTATTCAAGCGCGTGCATCCAGGCATTTACCTGCCGTTCCAGGACTCGTTTGAGCGCGAGCGGTGCGCTTGCCATGTTATCCGGGCGAGCTGAGGAGAGAGCTGAGCCAGCAATCTCGCGGTGAGAGAGCCTTCTCGCGAATGCCAGTGGTGAAGCGGGGGGTGCAAGACGGTGAGGTGGTGCGTTACGCAGAAACGTTAAACAATAGAGTGTGAGCTGGTGAGGGCGTTACGCAGACGTTGGACAGCGAGAGTCACCAGGGTTACACCATTTATTGCGGATTACGTAGCAAATACGTATCTCTCTTTGCCTCAACTGCTCATGTTGCAACACAAGGAATGTGGCACAAGGCGAAATGTACGTTGACACACAGAAGCCTGGTTACATGTGTTGACTCTACCTGGCTGTCATAGCAACACCGGACTCCAGTTGTATGTGTAATACCTGCTGCGTCTATCTATGGCTTATACTTTGTTGGGCTGCGCAGAAGTTGACAGGTAGGAGGCTAGCGAGCAACAATAATATGCTTGCTTGATGACTACTTACTTTCCAATTTTTATTACTCCTTCTTCCTTGTTGGTTCTGCTCTGTTTTAATCGTATTTTTTTGACTGGAGCACAGTATTTACTTTGCATATACAAGGATTAAAATTTATTCGCTACTTGCTCTAATGCTCACTCAGCCTTTATCTGCCCAACTAAATCCCTACTCTGTTCTGCTCTGCCCACCGAGGAAATCACCGCGAGACCCTTCCCCACAGCGTATTATTACTTTCAATTCCTCGCTGTATGGGCGACCTCCGCATGAGTTCCAAGTCTAGATCTCTGAGGGCTTGCCTTATACTGCTTGGGATCTGCTAAGAATAGCACCATTTCTGGTTCCACCCCACATCGACCAGCATGGAGAAGCATATGAATCTCAACATTGAACAAAGCATACTCTGACCTGGACTTTGTGATCATGGTCCTCCAATTCCTTTGTCGTGACCAACATTGGTTGTGCAATGCAGAGCACAGTCAGTCATCACTCGCAAACGCAATACTAATGATGTGAATACCTAACAACCCGTGTGTCCTGTCATCACAGATGTTTCGGTTTTGTCTTTGATTTCTTTTTACTATCAATCTATGGCTCTAATAGAAAACAAAACCTTCTATTGGAAGCAACAAAAGGTCTAGGTTCTACCGAATTTGAGCAATTGAAACTTTAATTGAAGAAACGTTTTATTGTTAAATAGTTGGGCCCTCAAATCCAAAAGGCAGAATCGATAGTCTCGAATTTGTTCAATTTGTATCTCTATCTCACTCACTATTTAGCTGTTTACAGTACAGATATTGGGCAAGTAAGACTAGTATGTCTTTGTAAACAGTAGTCAAGTCTGTTCCCTTTTATTTTTTATGTTGTTTATTCTTATTCTTATGTGGACTTAATGTAAAAGGAGAGTTAATTGATTATGGATTATCTTATCATATATTTAAAACAAAAAAAGTAGTTATCTTCACAGTGACAAGATTAGTTGAAACTTTGATATGTTTTAGATCCAAATCCAGTAACTTCAAAAGAGACTATTTTTTATTTACGCAGTGAAATCCGACTAAAATTACTTTAGGTGCAAACGTGATCACGCATGCCATGGAATAAAACTGTGGAAGATTGGCTCCTTTTCACTCTATATTCCTGATTTTGAAGACATAGAATAAAAGGAATGACTGCTAGCACTAGTTCTATCCATCCAAAATAAGATTGCCGTAGGAATTTAAAGTGGGGATGTAGGAAATCCAGACGTACAACAATAAACTAGATGGATGCAGACAGATAAGGGTAGTAAGGGAGAGGGCAGATTAAAACCTTAAAATATACTTGGCCTGGCCTTCGGTTCTGGAACAATTTCGCTGAAAACTGCTATTGTCCCCTCGCCGTGATGATGCTCGGAAACCTCCGCTGCTTTATACGACGTTCGGACAGACAAATTTTCAATATTCCTAAATGGGAACCAGCGTGAAAGATTTTAATGGTTATACGATATACACTGTTAAGCTGCTCTCCCTGAATCAAACAACATCACAACTAAAATTCAGATACTCAACCTATAAAGCCAAGCCACTCTAAGAATATCCCAACAAAAAGTTAAAATTAGATTGTACAGTTGGATCCACGGGTCTAACCAACTAGGCAAAGACTAATCCGAACTAATTTGTTTCAACAATGCTGGGCAGTGAATTTCTTTTTCTTTTCATTAGTGGGCTTGTATATATACGCTTCATGTTCTCTCCTCTCCTTCAGGATGTCATGTGCTGCATACTATGTTTAATATGGGATGATTTACGATTTACTTCCAAAAAATATATCAAATGTGTCGTATAAGGTTCTCCTAACATCTTGTGTATATCTAGGAGTTTGTTAGCAGTGTTATGCAATTGATACAATAATATTTATAGAAAGATCCGACAGAATCAGCACAATTGTGCATTACATGAGCTTAGAAACTCAGTGCACTTCCAAGCCCACTATAGTGTAGAATCTAGCCTTATTGAACTTCGTTACTAGTTCAAGGTCTGTTAGTTTCTCCTGGTATTGTAACTTAGTAAAACGGCTTATCTCCATTCTATTGCATGTAGAAATTGGAAATGAGGAAGCTAACTTCTTCTGTTTCCCTGCTTAGCACCCATGCGGCAATAGCCAATCCCTGGCCAAAACGCTTATCTCGTAAATTCAAAACCTTGCCAATGGCACACTTATGTCTTTTACAAGACATGAATGATAATGTATCTGGGGAAATATATATATGGTACCGGATATAATCCTCGAGAGTTGACACCCACTCTTCAAGGTTTAACTCATTGCTGGACCGATTAGGATAACCCTTGAACAGATGAATAAATTCTAAACTCATAGACTTTTTAAAATCGCACGAGTAGCAGCAGAGTCTTCTATTTCCTCCTTTCGCCGTATTGTCCACGATCCAGTGAGTGCAGTAAAATCACGGAGAATTACAAAATTCCACCGCGCGCGGTCGACATCTAAGACCCATATTGTCCGGGCTCTGGAACTTGCACCCTGTAAAACCACTGGGGTTATGAAAGGTGTTTTCTTTTTTTGTTCCCCGTTTGGCGCAGCTCTATCGTATGCCCTGTGAGGAAGCAAGAGAAGAAGTAAGCATAAACACAATAATCTGGACGTTTTTCCAAGCAATCCTTTCATTTGTCGGAAGCAACAGCAGCAAGATTTCAATTCTTTCAACTTGACAATGACAATCCAAACAATCAAGAAGTCTTTGCCAATCGATGATACCCACATTCTAGAATCTTTCAGTTTGTCGGAATTTTGCCATAACTGAACTATATCTCCAGCATTTGGAATTCAAATATTGCCTTTAGTTTCGGTCAATACTAATTAGCGGCGCGTCAGTTTCTTAGCAAGAACGATGGCGCTATAAAATATTCACATAAGCAACGATAGATTTGCATCCTCATCTATTAGCAGCCATAAATCTTGTAGACTAAGTACATTACATAGCCGGTAAATATCAAGGACGTCTGTGTTCTCTCCTCGCACTACGGCTTCTGGAAGACGATCAAGAGATAAGGTGTTAATTGTGTCAGACAAAGTCCACTTGACAACAACACGGATATATGCATTTTGTGATTAGGGCTGTTCCCCTATTATGCCAGTTGCACAGAAATTGTGCTGCTCTACCGCGCCCAGCCCATTAACTAAGCTGTGCTTTGCGTTGCGCACATTACCCCTTTAATCTCCCAGGAACGGCTCTGAGTAGGTGGAGGCAACAAGTGTTTATCCTATTGCTCAATGTTGAACCACTTCCGCCTGACTTCCTTTCTTCGTCTCAGAGACCCTACTCCATATGTATATTCATATATATGTGATATATATGAGTAAACTGTAATTTCCTGGGTTTTGTAATATTAATCATCGCGTGCGACATTGCACACCAGGAACTCTTTCCACGGCGGTACCTTTGCATGTCGATCAATTCAACTGTTTTTTATTATTGGTGACCTGCTAAATAATAAAAGACCATAAGCACAACAATTAAGTACCTACTAAAATCAAAACTATCTTAGTGGTTTGGCAATTGAAAAGTAGTACAACATTTTAGTCTCAAGCCCAGTTTTGATCTACCTTTTCTAAGCTCCGGGCGTTCTCTTCGAGACAATCGGTAAAACACTGCCGACCTCAAAGTTAAGGCATCAACTCGTAAACAACACTACCAAATTTAATTAATTGAATACTAAAAAACTTATTAAATAACATTTATTATATCTATTTATATATTCTATAAACATTGTAATTTTGAACATCCTGGACATTATCTTTAAAATGGAAGTTTGTATGAAAACAACGTTTTATAGCCTTGATATTCAGTGACGGGTCTACTATGGCTGTCAATCTCTTTGCTAAATGCGTCAAAGTATCTGGCAATGATATCAGAGTACCAAAAATCACCATCTGGCTTGGTGAATGCAATGTGACCACCAAAATTAGATGTGGCCATGTATAAATATGGATTCGCTTCAACTTCGTTGTATGGGAAACGTGTTGAGATCATTGGGTCATCAGCAGAGTTTAAAATTAACATTGGAGTTTTAATATCAAAAATCCTTTGAAATGGACTTCCAATTGTATAATATAAATCAGCAGTTGGAAATCCAACTGTTTTACAAGTGTAAACGGAATCAAAGTCCTTTGGTGTAACAAATTTCTTTCTGTTTTTATAAAACTCCTCTTCTGAAAATAAAGGAGTCTTTTTCAAAACCTCTAGGTTCACTTTTACCAAGTTCGTTAAGAAAAATGTAATGGCTTTGCTGAATAAATACTTACCAGATAAAGAAGCATTCAAATGACGATCAGAGTCATATAAATCCCATGGAGAGCTAACAGTAACTGCAGATGCCACTATACTCTTATCTCCTTCTTCAGCCAAATAATTCGCAAGGATCAAACCACCAAATGAGAAACCCAAGAGATGTATTTGCTTGTTTGGGTATCTCTTGTGTAATTCACTGATAAAATATCTTAGATCGTCAGTATGTACTGCAGAAAAGATTTGAGGCGTGGTAATTGGAGATCTACAACATCCCCTACTATTCAGACAAACAACATTCAAGCCCTTACTTTTTAATTGCTCAGCAACCGCTCTGATAGCTGGTTCGTGTGATCCACCTGCTAATCCATGCTGAATAACAATAATAGGCTTGTCATTTGCATCCCATTGTTTATGTAAATTTGCAGATTCATCTTCAGTCAAGTATCTGATACCTGCGTGTAACTTTGGGTATCCTTTGGGTAAAGTCTCTTCACATCTAGCCTGGAACTCAGCTTTAGTAGACTCTAATGGATCCATAAGGTAATCGGCAGTCGTTTGGCCTGCCTTCAAATGTGGAACATCTTCAGGAGCTTCTGGAAAAGTCAAGATCTCACGTCCGTAATGAACTAAGTAACACTTGGAGTAATCAGCCTTACTGAGATATAAGGTTTGCAAAGTACCATTGAAAAGCAGTGGGTGTACATTAAATTTATAAGAGTCTGTGAACTCAGGAACATATTCCTTGACAAACTGAGAGAACTTTATAGTTGAATCATCACTCTGGTATGATTTACGTGGTAATTCGACAGTCTCGGCCGCGTGGGTAGCCACAACATTACTTCTAAACCCCCAGTTTGGTAACATCTTTTGATATAAAAGAAACAAGTAAACCTGAAATGGAAAGGTACAGGAACTCTATTAACAAGGAAGCTTATGTACAGGTAATATTTAAAACTATATATATTCAATTAGAGCCTCTACAATAATTCACTTTTCCTTTATTATGTACACTTTAGCCGAGAAGCCGAATGCCGTCATAGTTACCCTGCTTTACTCCGCCTTTGTGGCAATGAACTATTCATTCACTAATTACCACTAATTGCAACCTTTGCAACACCTCCACCAAGCAAATGGGGTGCAACTTCTTGCAGCCATTCTAGCTCAATGGTACTGACACTTCTGGCATACCCTTTGAGAGTAAACACGTACTCAATGTACATTATAGCATTCTTTTTCTGGCCAAAAAGCATTGAGGAAGGGTGGATTGAGATTAAATCACCAGTTGATACGGTTCTGTATGATCTATCTGGCATACCGATTGCTGTGTTTGTTATGAATCCTTTCAAAAATGATTTTAGAATCAACGCTGCGTCAATGGTATCATCCTCAAAGTGAATATTTTCGTAGTCGTCATCTTCTTCGTCGCCATTATTGGTAGTTTTATTATTATCTTTTGTAGACTTTTTGGTTGTATCAGACATGATCTTCAGTTGATCCTTAGAGAAAAGATTGGACATATATTCAACCAGTTGACGCCTGATTCTAGAAACATTTTTGAAACCTTTGAATGACAGTCCAAGCTCTTTACACCACGCTTTTCTTTCTGCGAGATCAGTGAAATTATTATAGGCATCATAAAGCTCCTTCAGCATAAGTAAATCACCATACATGGTACCCCATTTACAGAAATCTCTTCTTCTTTCATTGATTTCGTCCCTCTTTTCATTTGGTGGAGTTAAAACTAAGTTCTCAACTGAGAGACATGACACAATGTCAAGGACAGCTGGAAGAGTATTCAATTCAAAAGCCGTGATTAAAACAGCTGCCAAATGAGGTGCAACTGGTAAAACAACAATCTTATTACCTAGATCTGTAATCTTACCTGAGTTATCCAGCGCCTGGAGAGCATATAACTGCTGTAATGCTGCTATTAGAGAATCTTGTCCCGGGCTTTCAAGCCAATGCCAACTGAGAATATCATCCACATTCATCTTTTTCAGCATGAGAACAGGTGAAATAATATCGGATCTCACAATTTCAGGTTCTGTGGCATCATTGAGCTTCAAGTAGTCTGACTCCTTATATAATCTGAAACATTTACCTCCTGATTCTCTACCTGCTCTACCTGCTCTTTGAGTGGCTGATGCTTTAGATATAGGGGCCGTAAGTAAAGTTGATAATCCTAATTGATGTCTCCAGACTTTAACTTTTCGAAGGCCTGAATCCAAGACGTATTTGATACCTGAGACTGTAATGGAGGTTTCTGCAATATTAGTGGCTAAGATAACCTTACGCTGATTGTGTTTAACGGGCTGGAAAATCTTCATTTGCAAGTGTGAAGGTAAGGCAGCATATAACGGCAGAGACACAAGCATAGGTGCCTCTCTGGGTAAAACTGGGGATAATTTGTTCAATAAATCATTAGCTTTATCAATTTCATCTTGACCGGGTAAGAAGCAAAGTATGTCACCTTGTAACTCACTGTTATTTATTTGAACAACAGACTTCACTATTGAGTCAACAAGATCATCGACTGGCTGTGATGTGTATAGTCTATCGACAGGATACATTCTACCTTCAACATAGAAGATTGGAGCATCATTGAAGAACTTGGAAAACTTCTCGGCATCTAATGTAGCAGACATAATAATCACTTTGAAATCGGGATCATCCTTACGTTTGTCAGTAAGTAAGTCCTTAAGAAATCCAAGCAGCAAATCTGTCAGAATTGTTCTTTCATGCGCTTCATCAATCACCACTGTAGAGTATCTCGATAACATTGGATCCAACATCATTTCTCTTAGTAACATACCATCAGTTATATATTTCAACTTGGTTTTTCTTGTAGATACATTGTTAAATCTAACAGCATAACCAACTTCCTTACCTAGTATACATCCATATTCTTCGGCTACACGAGTAGCTAAATTGATGGCAGCAACTCTACGAGGTTGGGTAACTGCCATGGATTTCTTATTGTGTTCCATCAAAAATTGAGGAATTTGAGTAGATTTACCTGAACCTGTTTCACCAATAAGAACACAAACTTTCTGACTCAATAGCTGTGGAACAATTTCATCTTTCACTTTATACACAGGTAATGTCTTTCTTATTTCTAATAATTCTTTCGCCTTTTGCTTGATATTATGATATGTTTGCGGGTTGTTGTATTTAGTCCTTTCTCTTTCATTTTCGTCTTCACTATCAAAGTCATCATCTTGATCATCTTTGTATGTGTCATTCTCTTCGTCACTATAAAACTCGACGTTCTTGGGAGACGATCTTGACTTGATAATCAATCTTTTCTTCTTCTTATTGTCGATCTGATTCGCTTCTGCTGCTTGAAATCGAGTTTCTGTTTTCCCTTCACGAGATGTTCCGTTTTCGTTGAAAACTGTTTTCTTCCCTTTTTTGATACCTCCTCGTCTGCCCATTTTTATTTTCTCCAATGTCTTTGAACTAATGTGTAACAAAGGGTGATCAATCCTACTATTTTATGCAGTTAAATTAACTTCTTTTAGAGTAATGTTATCAAAATATCTTAAAAAAAAATCTTTGTGGTGCAAGGTTTTCAATATTTTTGAAGGCTGTGCTTGGCAAAGGAAACTCAGATCTCCTTCTTGATGCTTTCATGCCCTCTTTCATGAAGAAATAAACGTAGTCAGGTATATAAGGGCAGGTTATTAGATATTTCTTTATCTCATCTACATTCAGTACCTTTTTCCACTATCCAGAGAGACAGTAATGAAGGTTGCGCTAGGTTTCCATCAGCGGATGGTGCTAGCTTTATGTGCTCTACTTTCTATTTCATTTGTCTTACAGCTGATAACTGTGGTGTCAGTTCCTGTTAACAAGAACATATCGTTATGCACATATAATGGATTCAAATTTGGGGTTTTCGGCATATGCAAAGGCGATCAATGTACTCCAATAGGCATAGGATACCAGTATTCGATCTTTAAAGTACAGTCTATATTGCCTTCAAAGGCGAGACACAGTATATCACGGCTACTGATAGTTCATCCTCTAGCCACTGGCTTCACGTTCATTCAAATGGTGTTATCATTCTTGCTGTTTTTTGAAAAGTTTAACTGCTCTGCTAAATTTCAGATAGTGACTTTGTTCTGGATTCTTCCGACTTTCCTTGCATCGCTACTAGCATTCTTGATTGATATTCTGTTATTTATCCCACATTTGGATTGGCCAAGTTGGTGTTTCTTAGTATCCACAGTTTTTATAGCTCTATGTGGTACTGTATTATGTGTTATGAGAAGGGCAGTTAGCTCAAGAAAGATGATGTACAAGAAATATAGCCAGATACATGATCAAGAATACTACAACCTCACTGCGTACAAATCACACGATGACAATGGAAGATTAACTATAGAACAGGAGAGTCTTGAAAACATTTCCATAGACAGTGCTGAGGATGAGGATTCTTTGCTACCGCATGGAACGTTGAATCAAAGGCATACTGAAGAACGTTTGATTCACAGAGATTTTGATGACAACGAATACTACTATGAAGATGATGATTATAATGAATCTAGTCTCATTGAAATAGAAGGATCAGAAGAAGATTTAACAAACCCAGGAAGGGCTTATCTGAACTCTGGTTCCCAGACAGCTTATTCACCACCAAAGGTGATTGCCCTGCCTGTGTCTTCAGTTTATCAAGATGAAGAGTAATAACTACAAGGAAACTAGCTTCGAATGTGTTCAGCTCTCAACATTCTGTTGCATCTTGGATGCTTCGGCTCTAGTAAGTTTTTGCATGAATGGCTCGATTTGAACGTTTATCATATATATGAGTGTGTACATTAATTGGGTAGGATATTAAGGAATAAATGAACAAATAGTTTATCAAAACTGATCTTGAGCCGCGCGGTATCTATTATTTCAAGTTGGATGAGTACACGACGTATCAAAAGATTTCATCGTCGAGCTAGGGTTTAAGGTAATCGATCAAAAGGCCTGAATATCAAATTAAAACGGCAGGGAACACGCAACAGTTTCATGCTGCAAACGGTTGAGGAGGTCCAGGCATAAGATAGTGAGGGTGAGATATTACACAAGTTTACCATGAATCATTTGTCGAAAGCAGGTCTCAATTATTCTGCGGCCAGTTACACACAGGCGGTCGAAGAGGTTCGGGTGCTGTTAACGATGTTAACTGGGGATCAGCAAGCTATGGACAAACTATCAGATCCCTATAACAAAACGGGCAATGTAGTAACATCTTCTGATGAAGTCAAGTTACCCCAACCTCGGAAGAAGACTGTAGTGGGTGGAAGTACATATGGCATGGCTTCGAAAAATAAAGACAAGAGTAACATGTTTACACAGTTCAGCTTCAATGATGTATTACTCTCCATGCTGAGCAATTATGTTCCTGATAAATATAAAGATTATCTTTATCATTTCCATACTTTATCAAATCAGAAAATCAAAAAGAGAGAGAAATATATATACGGTCAAGTAGCTAAGGGTAAACAACCTATAGACTCACTAAAACTTGAAGCACACAAAACTGCCATTTACAATCAATTATTTCAATTTTCTGGACGACAATTCATCACATGTGAACAGTCCAATGTCCCGAACACTAAAACTTCTACAATGATAGTTTCTTTTCCAGAGGAAATTGTGGATACAATTGAAGATATAATAAAATCTAAATTGAACGATCAAGAAAACACTAGTATCTACCAGTCCATTCTCAGTGAAGAGCTCAAACAACATGCTAAGCTGAGAAAGTTTTCAGAGTTTTCTAAAGCAATGGCTTACTTGAATTTAATCCAGTCTCTTCAACTTCAAGACTCTCAAATGGCTGTATATTTAATCAATGACCTTGTGAATTCCATCAACCCATTGGCCCTGGAGAAAACATCACTTAATGAAAGAATGTACTTCATTCAAGCGATTATAAGAATGGTCAACGAAGAAGACAGACACTTGGTGTTTCATTCAGTTCATGAAAGATTGGTCAACGATCTACTACAGACGGGAGAAGGTGACCGTAGCTTTCTGAATAACGTCAGCATATCTTTTCTTGTGGAATACCTCAAGTTTTTGCTAGATTCTAAAGATATTCAGGGATCATTTTCTGTGTTGAGCACACTAATAAATTTCAGAATGGTTTACCCTCCACAAGACTATATTTTACTTTACTTACAGCTTTTGCACCAAAAAGTATACTTAAATGAAAAAACTGACAATCTGCAGAAAAAAATGTTATTCAATTTATTAACTGGTCCATTATCCTCCTCCAAGACCTTCGACAACACATTATCTCCTGAAATTGCAATTGAATTGTCCAAATGGCTTTCGAGACCTGAAGAAATTGACTGGTTCTTGAACTATATTTTGAGTTTCTCAAATTCATCCCAGATCATTAGCAAGCAGCAATTCGAGCTTTTGAAGAACTTGACAAGTCTACCTCTCTCTACAATTGGCTCAGATGAGAGGATTGTAAATAGAACAATGTCCAGATTAGCCAATTCTATCCGACTCACATGTATAATAGATAAATTTCAAGCAGGAAAGAACTTTAAGTTTTCTCAAGATACCATGAAGTCGATTGTCCAACTGTACACCCAATATGCAATCTATCCAGCCAGTGGCAGATGGTTTGTGAAGGCAGGAGGTACATCTTCTTTCACTTCTGGCGAGTTAGAGAATTTAAAAGAGCTGGTTGCTCAGAATAGAGCCCAAATGAATAAACCGGAATATGACACCACTGGAAGTGAATCTAGTGTCAAGGTGGATAGGCTTTTCAAAAATACATACAAATATGCAATTCAAGGAAAGATTCACTCTGGGGAGGAAGAAGGTTTTTTAAAATTATTTGACTCCGCTGAGTGATTGTAATGTTTTATTTGAAACTCTTTCTTTACCTTGTATTACTTTCCGTTTAGAACCCTCTGTATATAGACAGTACTTAGAATGAAATGAAACCACTTTATGATCTGAAGCTTCTGTTACGACTGCATCTCATTGTATTACATTGTTTAGTAGACCTGCATTTTGCCCCATTTTATTCTCCGCTAAGAATCCAATCTACCAGTGTCTCAAGAAATCCTTGTACATTTTCACAGAAAGTTAAACATAAATCCAAAAAAACAATTTTGGAGAGTAGCGAGATAACTTTTTTTCTTTCTTTTAAGAGTGTTGGCTGTTACCAATGCCATTTGCTTTGCTATAGATTACTATGTGTTGCTAAAAGCCATTAGTTTATACGAGAGAGTTTATATTTGGATTATACGTCTCGGTTGCGATCACACCATTGAGTAATACATTAACCTTAAAAATAGAGCAACAAGAATTGTCTTGTTACGAGAGCAGTTTCAATACCATCATCAACAACAACAACAACGATATCCGTCATAGCCAACTACATTCTCAGCATGCATTACAGTCTTTATAAAAAATAACAGTTGGAAAACAATATAAATTTCTAAATTTACACTACTGATAAGCATTATCAAAATTTGAGATAATTATGTAGATTAATTCAGATATAAAAGTATAGTAAAAGTTAAATAAGCAAAGATAATATAATGTATAAACAAAAAGGCCAAAACCGCCTAATTGAGATAGGGTAAAGGTTCATCAATCAACCAGTGGAATCATACCACTGGAAAATGGTAGAGAAGAATTGAAGAATAGCCGACATCCAAAAGAGCCAAGGTAGAAAAGGAAAGGAAATCAAAGAAAAGGGGGGAGATTAAAAGTAGACCATAATTTGGGGAGAAAGAAGTTAAAAAAGAGCAAAAATAGGATAGGAAATCAGCTAGAGAAAAAAAAGACACAACCATAAATAGAGAAAAAGTAAAACCATTTGATAATTAAAAGAACAAAAAACACAAGTTAAGCAAAGCAGCAACTGTAATAGTAAAATTAACTTTAATTGAACGTGTAAAGAAACTGAAATTGAATGAAAAACAAGGAATATTCGAAGAATCTACAATGATGTAACAAAACCATAATCTGCCAAATCACTGACCAGTAGTAATATTTGCCTCTTCTAATAAATGACTTGGGACTTTACACTTCTTCAAGGATCTGTCACCCCTCCAGTGGTATATCAACTGGTAAGGTCTCTTGAAGTTTTTTCCACAACCCCATCTGTTACCGTTAGCGTCAATACCTTCGCAGTTATGAGATCTCTGTAAGTTATGTTGTTCTCTTATATGTCTCCTTAGGTATTCTTTAGACGCAAACATACCCGAGTATTTGCAGTCTTTGTAAGGACATGGAATGTGCTTCAATAACTGCTTGGACTTGAGGAGCTTTTTACTTTTAGACTTTTTGGCACCTTTGATCATGGAAATACTACCAGTACTAGACTGTGTAACTAATTGAGGCACCAGAACGGGGGAGATAGAAGTAGAAGAAGTGCAATGTCCATTTTCATCACAGTCCACGGGAACTGAGGTACGTTCGGATGTAGAGGAATATGATCTGACATCGTAGGAATTAGAAGGAGATGAAATTGAAGGAATACTAGAAGCATCACTCGAGTGATCGTGAAGTCCGTTTATAGGGTAATTTGAAATACTGTCTGGGAATGAAATGATTTGCTGGCCTGTAGATTGATCGTAATCAATTGAGTTGATCACTGTGAAATACTCGTTACCGTTGGGCACGAGCTGAGAATATTGTGTTTCTTGTTCATGTTTAAGGGAAGGTATGGATATATTGATATCACTATCTGCGTCATTATTATAGTGAGCAGAATATGATGAAATGCTTGCCTTGCGAAATTGGGAGGATTGCTGATGTTGTTGATGTTGTTGATGTTGGTGTTGATGCTGATGATTTTGGAGATGGGACTGATGTGGCTGAGGAGACATATCAATCATGTTTTGAAAATTATTTGAGATTTCCTTGGTTTCAAAGAAATCTGTTTTTTCATTATTGATATTATTGAATTCGTTAGAAGTGGGGTATTTTACCTGATAATGAAACTGATATTGTTGCTGATATACATGTTGGCCCTGGTTTTGGTTAGCCTGATACTGCTGCATTTGTTGATATTGCATTGGTTGTAATTGAGACTGAGTATGTGATTGTGACTGGGGTTGAGGTGATGGATGGTAGTTATTCAGCTGTATATTTGTACCGTTAGTGTAACGGTCAGATGAGTCTGGAAGTGTACTGTGATACTGAAAATACTGATTGCTAGTTGTACAGCTTGACCCACCAATTTCATTATATTGGTAGTATTGTGAGGCGGCATTTAGATTTGAAGCTCCTGGATAAAAGTTATTTGAATCTTCAAAGCGGTTTGAGTTTGAGTTTGAGTTTGAGTTTGAAATTGTATTGAATGATGAAAAAAGTATGGCTCTATTGGGGTTTTCGTAGTCCGCCGCAGCAATATGGTTGTGGTTAATGTTGTTATTCATTGAAGATATAAACTATATCATCTCTTGATGGCAGGGACTAGTATTCTTGGTATGTTACGATGAAAAACTTATTTTCTTTCCAGTATTATGGAGAATAATTTAACCTAACAAAACCACAAAAACCTCTTGAACAGTCTGCAATATTCAATGTGTGGCGAATGACCAAACCAAAGAACTTGCGGTTAAAGTTGCAAAGTGGGGGTGGGACTTAAAGGAAAAGAGAAATATTAGGTTTCAGAAAATGGTGTGGTTATACTTTGCAGCTTCTCAACGTACCGAGATACAGTTGGTGGGTACAAGGGTGTGGAAGAAAAATGGGGTATAAAAAGTTATTGCTTCAGCAGAATGGTGGACTCGGTGGTAGTTGTGTTGGTAGCGGGAGGGGGTAGAACAAACAACAAATAACGAAAAACGCAAGAGAGACCCAAGACAGAGAAGAGGAGAGAACAGAGAGCAAGGAAGAACACTTTCCAGGCTATATATTATGATATATAGGCGAATGGACAAATGTACGTGTACATATATATATATATATGTACGAGTAATTATTTGTGAACGAACGGAGGGGAGTGAGATTGGATTTTGGGGGAGCTAAATAATATTTTGTTCAGGAAGGAAGCCAGATTTGTACATGATGATATCTAGATTGAATAAGGATCAAAGTAGGTATACGGCATGGCATAATATTACTTGTGATGCTAGAAGACGACAGAGCCGTGTTGTTGTTTAGAGAATTACGCTGCACGAGTGCGTCTTATCTTTTGGTTTTTATTGTTGTCCTGGCCGGGACGGCGGTGTCACATGCAGCCCCACGGCTTTCCGTGCGTAAACACCGCCGTTTCCGCCACAATGGAACTGGAAATTTATACAACACTGGGCCGGAATTTGTGTAGCTGGGTCCGCGGATGAGGGAAATTCTCAAGCTATGGGCGCTAATTACACGCTAACTACTCTGTTTCCGGAACCGGGTCAGGATCCACGGCCCAAGTACCGAACCGCAAAGCATTCGCTCATTCTTGCCAGTTTGGGACACCGCCATGATTACGGTATGCCTTCCTGTCTGTGGAGTGTCGAGCCACAATTTACAAATTACATGTATATTATTTTATTTTGATTTTTTTAATACACAAAACCAAATCTCGCTCGCCCTTTGAGAACTATAATACAAACTTCGAGATACCGTATGAATATATGTGATCGATCTGTGTGCTGGCAATGCCTTATCATTGCCTGCAAAGAATCCCTTCATCCATAGTACGGCAATACTGGGTGGTTTACTAGTTTTGACCCATATTTGATGCAAGCCCACAAAGGGTAGTCAAGAAGAACAACACACTATCTTTGAACCCTAAAAAATATCCTGCCAAAAACAGACTACAAACGACCGGAAACTTTACCTCGACTCGCATTCCTTTCTAAGCCAATATTTGTAAACCAGTTAGTAATAGGAAATCCAGCTTCGGAAAAAATTTGTTAAGTGTGACTTTCTCTGCCACTATTGGACGATAACCTTCTCGCCATACTTAGCGATCCAACTTTAAATCCTCTCTATATGAATAAACAATAAAACAGAGCCTACATGTCCGAGAAAAGTGGAACCATCTTCTCGCAAATTACTACTGCTGCATGCAAATTGAGTCTCTATTCATCTGTGAATAAAACTGACAATACTGAGCAGGCTGAATGAAATTCACATACGCTACTTGCAAGACATCCTTGCTCCCGTGGGGGAATTGCCGTAATACGTTATCTTGTGGAGTGGGTGCTAGCTACACATATCAAACTATATCTCCCTTCCAAGCGTCTCAGAGCTGACTGATGCGCCAAGACAACGACACTAGTGAAAAGCACATGAACCCCCCTCGACTGCTTGAAAAGAAGTCTAGATCAGAATATCCGCATGCTACTAAACAAAGAAACGTCCCAGGTAGAAAGCTAACTTAAGGCATGTCGTATAATCTTTCCAATTGTACAACCCTTCGAACAATTGTACCCGTTCCCTTGAGCTATAATGACCCCTATTATACACTCATTATTGTGTGTTCACCATTATCTGTATATATAAACTATGCTACTATTATTATATTCAACACTATTATATTCCGCCTATATAGATGGAAAATCAAACAGTTGTATGTGTGTATGTATGAATATTAGCAATCTCTCAGGGGGTGTGCAACTGGAGCGAGCTCCCCAACCTTATTTAACCAAATTTACCAAATTTACAGATCTCCTTATTCGTAGCACAGAGAGAAAAAGAAAAGCAACGGGTATATACTACCCATGGACCTCTTTGCAAATTCCCATTGCTGCAATAATGCTCTTTACGACAAATATATACAAATAAGTAGACAAAACAAAGAAAGCAGCCAAAGATTGTCATAGGCGTAGGTAATATCGACTGAAATCTGTTTTTGGTGTTCATGCGCAGCAGCTTTTTTATTTTGGGTCTTGGCCAATAGCAGGATTATATTCTCTCAATATAACTGGGTTTCTATGCTTTTCTTCCATTGCGTCTGCTGCGTCAATTGTTCATATGTACCACGAATAACTTAATCAATCACATAATCCAGTTAATTAATTAATCAATTAATAATACAATAATAGTTGAGTAATCAAATTAAGGATCGAGTAAATGGATCTAGAGTCAAAGACATCGGCCATTTGAATCCATCAACAATAAAAAGTAATAATATTAATTGCCGAATCGATCTACTTTGCCTACCCTCAAATTGATCCGTTGCTTTATTGTTTACTCACTTTCATACTTTATTCGAACTAAAATGCGTTAAAGATGATCCGAGGAGGGCCCGATACGTTGGTGTAGTGGTGGATTAAAGTGTCGTTGAATTGGGGTGCGAGCAAGGTTTGGCGGTTTGCACATCTCAAAACAGCCCTCTTCTCCTTATGGCTGCTGACCGGGGTTTCAACTTCATGCACACCGGAAGAATTACTGCCACTGGTAATTTGAAATAGAATGGGATCCACCTAGTATGGCGAATTGTAATATAATATAACCTGTATATATTATATACACAAAAAGTCAATTGTATCAATTGAGTCCCTTTCCATTTACTAGAATCTTTGTGTATTTTCACCCCCCTCTCAGCTCATCCCTGCATCACCAATGAAATACTTTGTACATGTGTATCATCTTGAATCTAATGAAATTCACTCTTAAATCAATACGAGCTTTTATACACGGCATTCTTTTCATGCGCTTAGCTCCAAAGCGGCCATCTACAAGAGGAAGGAAAAGAGGACAAGACGTTGAATGATAAACAAATGGGATAGCTTATCGCCCACACGTGAAATGTCCATTGCCGCATCAGTTGATAATTAAGTTCCAGCTATCTCGTATTTATGTAAGAAGGTAAACAGTACACAAAGCGTAGATGATGTATAGATGCTATTTCCAATGGGTTCCGATATACCTTCCTCATTCAGCTAGTATTAGACTTTTGAACCCTTTGTTTAGTATATCTTGATATAGAGATAACAAAGTTTAGAGATATACGCCTAGATTGCTTTTAGGGAATTAGAGCAACTGGTGTACAGGGAGTTTAATCTTATCTAATGAGATATAGAGAAATATATCTGTATCTGTTAAAATGTAC
Source organism: Ogataea sp. yHMJ1 (assembly GCA_030571015.1). Classification (NCBI taxonomy): domain Eukaryota; kingdom Fungi; phylum Ascomycota; class Pichiomycetes; order Pichiales; family Pichiaceae; genus Ogataea; species Ogataea sp. yHMJ1. The sequence goes on from JAJLXB010000008.1 coordinate 262,136, forward strand.
AATTGTGATTATGACTCCACTTGTTCAAATGTCTTCAAAAGCACATACGTCACCTCTGGGGCAGTACAGGGACTTGTTTACATATCGCACCGGCCTTTATATGCAAAAATGGGGTCTACAGTATGAGGCAATTAATTGGAGAACTTGTCCCGGCTTTTGTGCTTTGTAGATCCAAATTTGTTTTCTTTGTTATTAGCATATTAGTCTATATAAAACCACTTTTATATATATATTTGCACTGGGGATAGAATATTCACTCATATTACAGATTATTTCCGGTATTTTCACTTAAAAGGAAAAATGCCGTTTACTCAATAGAACCCCTGAGAGATTCAGAAGCACTATATCATCTCCTTTATCCAGCAGTTTAAACGCCGACGTACGTGATACTTGGAAACCTCAAGATAAGCAACATCAACATTTGATCAATTTCTCCATTGATACCTCTGTAATGAGTAGATTAATTATATCGTCCTTCAATTACCCTTCTTTCTGAACGCCTTGCCTTTATCATAACCGATAAAACAACACAATAAGCAACCAACTTACAACCCATTATACACGGCATCTCTTGTAGCCTCGGTCTTCAACATCTATTCTATCTTCTATGCTTGATTGGATAGGATTGAGCATTGGGAATTCGAGGTAATTAAGCCCTCGTGCTATATAATTCACAACAGCAAACGCAGATGAAGTTTATGAGTCCAGACTAGAGATCAAAGTGATATTATCGCCTTTCAGCAAAAGCATACCTAATTTCTTGGGCTCTTTACCCGTCTTAACATCGATTTGAACGGCATCATCAATGACTAAATTCATAAATTCGTCAAAACCTTTGATTACTCCTTCGATCCTGACTGAAACTTGTTCGTAAAGCATGATATTGACTCTTGTTTGTTGCTGCAAGTACTTAAACAATTGATTGATGGGTGGAACCATCACCTTCTGTTGTCTTCCGGACATAATTGATACACTTGATTTAAAACGTTCAATGATCTATAGTCTGTATTTCGACTAATTTAAATCATTAGTAAATAAACACTCTTTACTACTTTCCATTTGACTTGACAATTTTCTTAAAATTAGTTTCGCTTGGTACACACCTCACACCTCCATTCATTGAATTTTTGGAGAATTCAGATTATTCATAATGAATAATAGAATTATGAAACTTGTAAATGAACTGCCATCTACCTTGGGGTCAACTAAAGAATATAACATACAGGAAAATTAATCCAGCTTCTTTATTATGGAGTCCGTTATTTCCAATGTGAATCAGGCGTTGGATACGCTTTACAGTAGCACAGATACTGCACTGAAGGATCAGGCAAACGATTTTCTGCTGAAGTTTCAAAGATCAGAAGAAGCCTGGTCAGTCTTATTCCCTGTTTTAGGTAACAATATCTCTGACAATTCTAATAGCATGATGCAATTAAAGACATTTATGGCTCAAACTTTCAGATCTAAAGTAAAGTACGATTTTCATCAGATTCCAAGTGATCAATTACCAAGCTTGAAAGATTCTTTAATACAATTAATTGTTGCATATAATGATACAAAACCCAAATTGATTGCAACTCAGCTATGTCTGGCATTATCTAGTTTTGCATTGCAGTATTTAGAATGGACATCTGCACTGACTGAGATAATTCAGTTGTTATCCAAGGAGAATGCGCTTAGTTCGTTGTTAGAATTCTTGGTGATTTTGCCTGAGGAAACAGCAGATGTCAAACAATCAAATCTATCAGATGAAGACTTCCATAGAAGAACAAAAGAATTAATATATGATAATTTACAGCAAATTTTGTATTTGCTCACATCTTTTGCACAAGCCAGATCGACCAACTCTAATGAATTCAATAAATTAACAACGTCTGCAATCAAATCATGGATTCAGGACATCCCATTTCAGGAAATATTAACCAACACAGAACTATCAGGACTGATATTTGAAAACATTAAGAATGATAGTGACTCTAACAGCGACAATTTTGAAATGGCTATCGAATGTTTGTCAACCATTATTTATGAGACAGGTGAGATTGAGGATATTAACATTATTGGTGGCTTATACCATCAATTACTTGAATTAAAACCTATACTGGCAAGGTCAGTTGATGACATAGAGAAAATGGACAGATTGATTATGTTATATGTTACAGCTGGTGAATCATGGTGTCCTATCATTGCAAAGAACCCTGCATTCTTCAAGCCATTAGTTGAGATAATATTGGAGTTGACTGCATTTGAAGAAGATTTGGATCTTGTAAGATACACATTCAAATTCTGGTTTGATCTCAAGCAATTGATCATATTGAATACTAGGGAGGAAGCTAGAAGTCTTTTCCAACCATTATATTCAAAACTTTTGGAAATCATTTTAGACCATTTACGTTACCCTCTGATATCCAACTCAACCGATTTGAGTGATCTCTTTGAACATGATAAAGAATCCGAAGATAAATTCAAAGAGTTCAGATACGAATTAGGTGACGTCTTGAAAGATTGTTGTTCCGTTGTTGGTACAATTAATGCCATAAATGTACCTTTTGTCAAACTCCAATCATTCATGAATAAGGCTATTGCAAACGAGGCTGTTCAGTGGCAAGAAATTGAAGCTCCTTTATTTGCCATAAGATTGATGGGAAAACAAGTCAAGACCACTGAAAATAAGATTGTCCCAGATATCATGAACTACATCATTCAATTACCAGAAAATCCAAAAATCAGATACGCTGCTACATTAGTCTTGGGTAGATATACTGAATGGACCTCTAAACATCCAGAGTTTTTGGAAGGACAATTAAATTATATTATTAATGGTTTTACTCAGAAGGAAGGATACACTACCAAGGATATGGACGATATAGTTATGGCTGCCTCACATGCTTTGAAATACTTCTGTGTTGATTGCTCAGGTTTGTTAGCCAACTTCTTGGAACAGCTTTTCAACTTTTACAATAACGTTGCTGACTCTTTGGACATTGAATCATTATATGATGTCACCGAAGGTATTGCACACGTCTTAAAGGAAGAGAAGGACGAATCGAAACTATACAACATCACACTAATGTTCTGGACCCCTACGTTGAACAAATTAAATGAAATTCTAGAACAAAATATCAGAACTCCAGAAATTGATACCAAGATTGCGGATACAATTGAGATAATTACAATTTATACCACCATTTTAAGACCAGCTACTCAAATGGGTTCTAATAGTCCTATCTCTAAGTTATTAATTGAAGTGATGTTCCCATTGGTTGGTAAATTGATCTCAAATTATGGTAAGTCAACCAAGGTTAGTGAAAGATGTGCCAAGTTTATTAAGAGATCAATCGAAAACTTTTCATTTTCTCTTTTGTCTATCTTACCTCAGATTACAGAGCTACTGATGACAGGATTCGTGAATTATAGATATGGATGTTATCTTTGGGTTTCCGGTGTATTTATTAAGGAATATGCATCGCTGGAGTGGGATTTGTCAGAATCTAATACTCTAGGTATCGATTTCAAGGGATTATCCAATACAATCGAATCATTCACACAGCAACAAGTCACTGCGTTTATCAAGATTTTCGAGGGTGAAGTCAATCTTTCTGATATAGTTAACGACGACCCAAAGAAGCCAAATAGTAAGATTCAAGAATATGCTGATATAATTGAAGACTTCTATAGAATGTTATCTGATGTTATTATGTTCAAGACTGACTTTATGATTAGATCAGGAATCTTTGAGAATTCCATTTTTGGATTGTCAATCGCATTATTGGGCTCCTTGAGTGAGTATGAGGCTTTGAAGGCAACTTTAGTCTTTTTGATTGATTATTACTCATGGGGTTTTGAGACTCCCCCTGTCTCCATGGTTGATCACATAGATGACGAACTACGTTACAAAATCATGAATTTCAATATGATTTCAGGAAATCAATTGATTCATGTTTTGATCTATGGTTTACTTTTCAGATTTTCTTCCGACTTATATCCTGAAACATCAGAACTAATAACAAAGGCAATTAACTTGTCTGCTTTGAGCAAAGACGCTAACGGATCACCTTCTGCTTCTTTAATCTGGCTGGATCAAACATTAGTATCATTGGGCAATTCAGTCAACAATCAGGAAAGAAAGAAGCTATTATCTACTATTGAAGTTGCTATTAATTCTAAAGATTATAGAAGGGTGAGATCGTCAATCAGGGATTTCATCAACTGGTATCGTAGAAAAAATGTCAGTAGAGCTGAATCTCAATACAATTATTGATTTCTTTTACGAAATTACACAACATACATTTACATATGCATTACTATGTCTATTTGTACTATATTAGTTCAGAATTTTTTGAAGTAGTTGAGAGCGTAATAAATCCGTGTAGATCCCCGCATTTCCGATTAGCATGGGAATTACAGCAGTCTCTTAGCGATGCGCGGCAAGAAGCCATTTGGCCGCTGTTGGGATTGTAAAACTTTAGTTTACTTGTTCTATCTTTAGCTTCTGCGTACTAGTGTATCATCACAAGGGGCTGATTGTTCTACTCAAAACGCCCCAATCAAGAAAAGAAACAGGACAATAGGTTTGCCACCTCGTGTTTTTGTGCCTAGAAAAAAAATAAAAAAATGTAACCTATTTTAACTTCGGCCCGAAAGATGTCTCCTTTTCCTCGCTTTGTAACAAATCAGTGTTTTTAATCCACAACTCTTTATCCTTTTAAATTTTTCTGAATGTTATGATTCAACACAACGCATAACTAGTAATTTGTGCTTGTACTCCTTCTATTCATTGAGTATCTTGTATTTACAAAGCTTTTTCAAGGGACTGGCTCTATACGAAGAAAGCCTGAATAATTCTCGGGTTTCGCATTTTAGTGCAGTTGTTCTGAAAAGCCTAAGACATGGATAAATTAATTTCCAAAACCAGAACTCAGAGACAAAGAAAAGCACAAAGCTACAGAGAGAGAGGGTTAAGGCTTAGGTTTTTTTTTTATTTTATTGCGATAGAGTTTCATGTTTAGCGTGGTAAAACTTCTGCTGCGACCAAGATAGGAGAAGCCTGACAGGACACATTTCAGGTTTCTCTAGAGGTGTAATTATGCTGGTTTAAAGGTAGCTTATTGAAAATCAGTATTGATCGAATTGATGTCTATTGCCGCTAGATTTTTTTATCAAGCAGAGGGCTTCGCTTGTGTGTACATGCCGTGATGTATGGCGAAGTCAAGCTCTACCGCCCATTTGGTACCACCAAATTTGCATTTACAATAACAGCAGCAGAGGAGTTTTAGTCTCTGCCTTTTACTTTTTTTTCTGTTATTTCTTCCCTTGGTAACTTGTATCACATAGCGTTTTTAAGTGTTCCAAGTTACTCGCTATTTGGGTGTTTGTGGCATTTGTAGTAATGAATAAGATTAGGGCAATTAGAGAAAAAGTACCGAAGGTGTCTTTTACGTATATGTGTGATTGGTTAATTTATGGTATCAAGGTGTTTGGCTGAACCTAAAAAAAAAGAAGTCAATTAGGTCGCCTTGTCAGAGAATAGGTCTAAAACTAGTTTAAACTAGCCCGTGGATTTTCCAAGGATAACCGCAGATCCATAAAAAATTGAATGCGAAAGGGTGCGGTAAGAAGAGAATATACCGCGCGCTTGCGATGAAAGTAACCGCGGTCCCGCGTTCGACTTAGAGAGGTTTTTTGTTTTACGGCTGAGGAAAAACTTTTTAGTTCACAGCTTGGAGAAAGTTTAATGGACCCGGACCTGTAAGTGCTATTATTTATACCTTAGTTTAGGCATAAAATTTGAAAAAAAACAGAAGAAATAAAGATTTACATCTCATCTAAGACGCTAAAAAATGGCACCATTTTTTGTGAAAAGGCGTGGCTGACAACTTCTGACAAAGCTACGCTATTGTATATTTGAACTCAACGCTTTTTCTGCTGAAACCTAGAGCGATAGGCAGGAAATGCGTTCCTGCTCCAGAGGAAGTAGCGAAACTTCGTAAAGGAGGCACCGCAAACTGCAGTGCAACAGAATACCACGAAACGCAACCTAGACATGTAGGCAAACTGACGTAGCACCCCGCACCTAAGAAGCAAGGGCCCAGGCACATACACTTTCCGTCAGTGCACACACCTTTTACCCCGTATGTATTATCAACTTGCTTTCGGTATATCTTTTGACATAAGCAAGCTGACAGAGGCATATTAGCTACTGCAATTGAATAGCGGGATCATTAGTGGATTTCCGGGTGTATTTCTCTATTTCTTCTCTGCTTATGATGCCTTTTGTCAAAATAGATGAGACTAGAGCAGTTGAAAAACAGATTACTGCATACAAGATTGAATTTCATGTCATGTCCTCACAAAGACTCTTTTGAGCTTACGGTTGATTATACTGCCGTATAACAATATCAATTGGTATACAAATTTTTCCTCTTTTAACACCTGAAGCCCATAAAATGCAGATTTAGCTACAACATTGGTGCTTTGTAAAGCTCTTGTAAAACTGTACAAAGTAGTCGATTATGGCATTTTTGATTTGAAGTTTGAAGTAGCAAATGGTTTACCGCAGAGCTCAGGTCAAAGTTAGTACCCACTGCGATAATTGTTTTTCAATGCACAGTGCTCTGAAGGCACTCAAATCTCGCGTGGAGAAGCTGGCAATATCTCGAGGGTGCGGAGGCCGCCAGCACTTTTGCTTTTCCGCAAGAGATATTTTTTTGTTTTTCGCGCAGCAAGTCAGGGAAAAGAGGATGGCAAGACACATTTTATTCCTTTAGCAAGTCCGTATGCAAAGAAGAAAAAAAATATTGCTAGGGCTGTCGAACATCTTTTGTGCAACATCCGTGCACGTATACAGATTATATTTCAATTTTTCTGGGTCGTAGACTTCTCGACTGGTAAATAAGATAAGACATAATATAAATATAAATTTAGATAGATCTGCACAACTCTCGAAGTAGCTGAAAACTTCAAATTTTAGCTGGACAGCTTTTGAAAATACAGCAGGTGGGAATACGCGGTCTATGAGTTCAAATAGAGGTTCAAGTAGAGGTGGCAGAGGTGGCAGAAGTGGCAGAGGTGGCTCATCCAGAGGATCAACCAAATCTCGTGGGGGTTCCAGAGGTGGTTCCAAAGGTGGAGGAGGCGGCTCTAGAGGCGGCAGAGGTGGTGCTAAAGGAAGAGGTGGCTCCAGAGGAAGAGGAGGTTCTAGAGGACGTGGTGGTAGAAGAGCAAAGGGAGGTGTTAGAAAAAGAGGTAAGCCAAAATTTCACTCCAGTTCAGCTACTGGGTTTGTCAACTTCGGCTGTAGACAGTGTGGTGACTATTTCAATGAGCCAATGCTAGCAAATCATTTATATGAAAAGCGACATTTGAAAGGAATAAATTATTTACCAACCAATAGAACTGTGGAATGTGAGGACCCATCATGTAGATCAACAAAGATATTTGATCTGATAGGTTTTGCTAATGCTGGTAGGATCTCCAAAATTATGTGTCAAGATTGTGCCTTGAAAGACGGTGGTATGTACCCTGAGAGATTGACTTTCAATACTGTGGAGAATTTGAAAAAGCTAGTCCTTTACCTTGATCCCACCTCTGGAGGGAAAGAGACAAAGGTTGACTTTACTGCTCTGAGCGCAGCGTTTGACTCAGATGATGATACAAGCGACTACGAAAACGATGAATATGACGATAGCGAGGTGGAAGATGAAGGGTACAATGACGAAGACTATGATGAAGAGGAGTATTATGATGAAGAGGAAGAAGAGTATGATGGATACGAAGAAGATCATGCAAAGTCACCAATTGATAATCAAGACAATTCACATATGCCCTCCTCTTTGTCTAATTCATTGTTCAGTCTGAGCGAATCATTATCAAATACTTCAATAAATAGCTCCAATGTTGATGTTCAAGACGTATCAAAATCAAAGATCCAGGAGACTCAGGGTTTATCCAAGAAAGTGAATGATATCAAGTCCAAAAATGAGAATTTTAAAAAGGACAACAAGTTCAAAATTGATAGCAAAACTAAAATTGATAACAGCAAGGGTCCCAAAGTTGTTCAGCCTCCATCCAAAAACAGCAATCAAAATGGACAAAAGAACAATCTTAAGAACCAGGATAAAAATAAGACCGCCACAAATAACAAAAAAGACAATAAAAAGAATGATAACAACAGCACACCTGTAAAGAAGGATGAAGAAACAGAAACTGTCAACAGATTCAAGAAAATTGATAATCTTATCAAGCTTACTACACCAAAAGGTGCTGCCCTAAGATATGAGTCCATAAAAGAGTATTTCAATCATTTGGCCTATTGCCTTTTTCTGGAAGAGTTGTACGATAATGAAATCATTCAAGACGTTCAAATTAGATGGGAATCTCCATCAATGTACACGGCTATCTTCCGCCATCGCGATATTATGAAGATTTTACCTGACCATTTGAGAAGATTTAGAACATCACCATTTCCAAAGAATAGCGTTATCGTCTTGATGCCTAAGTTTACAGCTAAGTTGGATAGTGAGCCAATTTTGTATTTTGGTTTCATTGAGGATTCAAATGCCCCCAAGAAGGGCAAAGATGTTGGTAAATTGCTTGTTCAAGTTTCATTATTCAGCTGGAATAAGAACGTTTTAATGGGTGTGCGTAACCCTGGTGACTATGCCATTTTATCATGTAGTGCTCCGGTTTCAAGAATCTTAAAATCTACACTTACATTGAAGAATGAGGAGTTTATGAAATTAATCTTAGGTAAAACTCCAATCAGACAAATCAAGTTTTCAAGTGGTAACAAGATCAGTAAGAGCACGTTAAATGAGTCTCAAAAAGACGCGATTCAATCGGTCATGACTAATTATGTTACTGTTTTACAAGGTCCTCCAGGTTCGGGTAAGACGTCTACCATTTATGAGATGGTTAATCAATTAGCTACACAGCTAAATTATCACCCAATAGCTGTTGTTGCTGCTTCTAACGTTGCAGTCGATAACATTGCCGAGAAATTCGTCAAAGAGGGAAGAACAGATATAATGCGTATTGTTTCAACATCCAAGGAAAAGGAATATAATGAAGAAACGCATCCTTTAGGTCCTATATGTATGCATAATAGATTACAAAAGACTTTCACTTTGGCTCAAAAAGAAGTTGCAATGAATATGCGTTCTGGAAGATCAGACAAGGTCTCCAAAAATGCTTACAAGAAATATATGGATTCGATGATTAACAATGCTGAGCTTCTCCTTAAGCAGGCCAAGATTATATTTACCACTACCGTGGCATTAGGTGGACCTACAATTAAAGCATTAGGCTCTGTTCCTGTTGTGATCTTAGATGAAGCCACACAATCCTCAGAACCAAGTTGTCTCATTCCATTAGGAATGGAGAATATCAAAAAGTTGGTCTTGGTGGGTGATCAGAATCAATTAGGTGCATTTGCTAAGGTTCCTGCTCTTCAACTATCTATATTTGAGAGAATCTTGAAAAATGGAACATACACAAATCCTCATATGTTAGATACTCAATACCGTATGCATCCTGAGATCAGTAAGTTCCCAAGAAATAGATTTTATGCTGGAAAGTTATTAGATGGTATAACGGCTGAGCAAAGATCCAAATATGATATCAAGAGTCCAATCTATTTCTGGGACACGACGAAGATGAAGGATCACAACGAAAGTAGATTTTTCCATGTAGCTAGTGAAGAACAAGGTTACACCTACAGAAATTTTGCAGAAGCCAAAAAAGTCATAGAGATTTTAACTACCTTGATTATTGAGAAAAATGTTAAGCCAGAAGATATAGGTATTGTGACACCATATGGTGGTCAAAGAGATTTGTTATCCAAGATGATGCACGATAACCCTGTACTAAATCCTAAATCCACAGAAATTATAGTTGACATAGATAGAGATGATATCGATAGTGAATCTAAACAAGGACATGGTATGAGTGTCCATGTCGTTAATTCCATGTTGGTTGCATCAATTGATGCTTTCCAAGGTCATGAAAGAGATTTCATTGTCATGTCATCAGTTAGATCCAACTCCAGAAACAATATCGGGTTCGTTAGTGACGCAAGAAGAATGAATGTTGCTCTGACAAGAGCCAAATATGGGTTGATTATTGTTGGTGATGCCAATTGTTTATCTAAAGGTGATGAGAATTGGCGAAGTTATATCGAGGAGTTGAAATCTAGCGGTTACCTTTATAGAGACCCAGAGTTTAAGTATTAATCACAAAAATATTATTTCCTTTATAAAGACAATTTACTGTACATCAATTTAATTCATAATATACCTTATTTTTTTCAAAAAAAGTAAATTTTTATTTTCTTTTGAAAAGCCGATGTTAGTTTTGTAAATTTAATTTTTAGTTTTTACTGAAAATATATTTTGAGAAAAGGTTAGAGGTATACTAAGTTTTTTAGCTAATCAATAATAAACCACTAATTCTTAATTATTTTTGTCAAATTGTATGAAAATATCCCCAAAAGTACCTTGGTCAGCTTCTAGTAAGAAATTGGTCTCCTCATGGAAGAGTTTTTTACAAAATAATCTTCAATTGATCCCGGAGTTGTGCTCAAATAGCTAAAAAAAAAAGGTTCCAAAAAAATTTCCGTTTATGGCAGACTTACCTTTGATACTATACAGCCTAAACAAAGCAAGAGAGACGAGAGAAGCTCGGTTCATTGACAAAAAAAATTTCAATTACAAGATTGTTGAACAAGTTCGAAGGACATTTTTTTAATTACCGATCTCCGATATCAGACCTACTCATACTGAGACCTACTCATACTGCCCCAATACTTATATGTACAACTAATGACATAGACAGAAAGACACCAATTTAGGACTCTTGCTTAATTCAACTGAAAAAAAATAGTTTTCAGAAAAAGCAGGTGACTAGTATTGAACATCCATTCATTGGACAAAATCCCCTACTCCGATAGGTCTCGGTAATTTTTTTAAAAATTCTAAACTCCGTAATGTCTCGCCATTATTATACTATCCCGTTTCTCGGATTATGATGCAGGTTTTACTGCCTTATTTGTTAAGTTATACTAAGGACGAGATTAGATATTATTATATGTGTCTTTGACATGTTATGGGGTGTAATATACAGGGTGAAGGTTTTGTATAAAAGATAATCGGATCTTTTTGGTGGCGTGGCTTGTAAAAGACTGAGTAAGCCGGACGGGGCTTCAACAAAGTAACAAGAGAAAAAAAAATTATCTGGAGGGTACACGTATAGCCGTATTACGGCTATGCTTTTAAAACCAAATTGCTTCAAAGCAAAGTTTCCTGTGATTTAAGGTCTTTTATAATTTTTTTGTAATTCATGAGTAAGATTAGGAAGGTAAGTAAAAAAGTGATAATAATGAAAAATTCTTCACGCCGTTCAATTGTTTAATAGATTTCAACGGGTAGAGGAACCAATTGAGTCTCATTAATTGTCAAGATAAAAAAAAAAAATAGGTAAAAAACTACAAAAGAAATAAAAAAAATTTGTGAAAGCGAAGTGAGGAAGGGATGCATAAACCAGTTGATAGGTTATTTTACCTTCATTAAATTAAGTTATCTAAATTTATTTTGTAATAAATGGTTATCTATTTATTAACAAGCTACTAACTAACGTAGGTAAAGTAAAAAATAAAGAATAAAATGAGAAAAGTTGAATAAAGTAAAGCTAAACTTAACTAGAAAAAACAAAGTAAGCCAAAACTAAGATAAAACAATGAATCAGAGTTTGACTTGATATTCATGGATTGAATTTGTGTTTGATGTTATGTTATGTATCTCTTTGTAAACTTCGTAAAAACTTAAGCCTGTATACAACTTGAATAATGCATTTAATTTATTTAATTAGTACTTTTTATTTTGATTTGTTTTTTTTGTTAAATCATCATAAGTCATTAAAGATTATTGGAAATTAAAGAATTGAAAACTGAAAAGCAAAAGTTGGGAAATGATTATTAAAACAAATATTTCTTGATTTAATCATGCTTTGGTGGAGCAGCAGCCTTTGGTAAGAACATTGGCTTAAGTGTGATATAAGAGTTAGCTTCTTCAGCCATACCAGCAAATGTATTATACAAACCAACCACACCCGACATTAAACAGAAGAAACCACCAGCCTTCATGACCTTGACAGAACCAATGTATGTACCAATTGTGAATAATAAGATAAAGAACCACACAAAGAACATCAAGATGGCTAATGGCCAAGTAGATTTCCAAGTACAGACAAACAGTAAGAATGAAAAGATAGCCCAAGGAGTAAAGTATAATGCAATGGCTTGGTTAAACTCATCAGTACTAGCGTATTGATCAGCAATACCAAAGAAAGAACACAAGACAATACCATAAGAAGACCAGAAACCACCAAACATTAAAAAGACAGTAGCAGCCCAAGTGTTATTGATTAAAAGACACCATATACCAACAATTAATTCAACTAAACCTGAAGTTGTCAAACAAGCACCAACTAAAACATTACCTGCGGTAACTTGTCTTGCATGCATGTTAATTAAACCTAAAGTGATGGTAGTACAAGAAAAGGCAGCTAAACCAGCTGGGACTGGGTTACCTAATTCTCTAAAATGTTTAGTAACTGGTTGAACACCGGTTTGTAAAGTACCACCAAAGGCATAAAGGAAATCATCTTTTGGAATGGCTTCATCATTAATATAAATATTTTCCTTATCGAATCTAAAGTTTGAAACAGTAGAATCTATTCTATGAGCAGCAGGCTCATAATTGTCTTGTAAAGGAGCAATACCGGCAGACTTTTCGATATCTTGGTTAAATTCCGAATCGGTAGACATTGTTGGAGTTATTTGTGAGAGGATGTTATTAATTGTACTAGTATTGTTGTTATTTGAAGAATATTCCGACGTTTTGAAAAGGGAAGTTTCTATTATAAAAGAACTCGAGAAATTTTTAAAGTTGTTTTATGGAGAATTGTTAAAAGCTCAATTGAGAGTAATAATAGTAGGAAGTTTTGATTGTTTATTTATTAGCTGAATAGATTAAAAATAATCTTGAAAGAAGGAGAAAGAACAAGAAGAATTACAAACGTTAAAAAGTAAGAAGAAATTTCTTGCTACAAAGAAAGAGAGAAAGGCATGTATTTATAGTACTGAAAGAGGGGGTGCAAAGAGAAAAGCCAATTGAGAAAATATGCAAAGAGACAAATAATAATAATAGTAGTAATTAATGAATAATAACAAATAGGGATAATAACATTTAAGGAAATAGGATTAAACAATAGCTTAAAAAACACAGTACTATATGGCCATACTATAGTTGAAGTCACTACTCTCGGTGACATTCGCAGTAGGTTGTCTGAGTGAGCGGGTGAAGAGAAGCCGCGCAGGTATAGGGGGTCTTACACAAAAGAGTAAAGCCAGCCGTGTGTGGCGTGAGCGTGAGTGGGTCTCTTATTTTTTTGTGTCCTGGAGTGATTGTATGTATTGTATTATAAATTTATTTATCAGTGAATTTGTTGACTGATTACATTTACTGAACGAGGTATAGTAGGGGATTATTAATTACATTATTACTTGGTTTACTTATTTAATTGAAGAAGAGGGAGGGGTATGTGATTAGTCTGGTGACATATATACATTTCAGTTGTTTGTTTCTTGTTTCATTCTTACATCCTTGTCACTCACTGAGCATACGGTAGGTCTCGGAGTACTTGCTTGGCTGTAGTGTTGTTCCTGGACTCCGGGCCCTTCTCCGCTGGCCAAAGGGAATACTTCCTCTCGACCCTCCTTACCCTCATTGGCTTCATAGTGAAGCTAGTAAAGGTGAACCCAACAACAATAGTTGAAAAAACAGTAACCATGTAAAGCTTAGAAGTGGGTCTGGAGTGCGTGCACGGGGTGCCAGAGATGGCGCTTCCCCGGACACCGCTCGGGGTGCGGTTCAGCCGTTGCCTCTGTTTCTCTCCCTCTCACTGGGGGTTTGCTTCCGTAACGTGATTTCCCAATGTCGCTGACCTTTTTCCTCTTTTCCCTTTGCTCCAGTTCCAGTTCCAGTTCCAGTTTCAGTTCCAGTTCCACGTCCCCACCACTATCGGATTCCTGATTGCAATTTGAGACTATGCCACCCCCACCCCCCCCACTCATTGACTTGCTGCCAGCGTAATACACTTCATTCCGCAATATCCTGTTATCACGTTGCTTCTTTACTTTGTTGATAACATGTATATATATTTCATATTCTTATATATATATGGCATCATACTCTGTGGCGGTAACCCTTATGTCCAGTTCCGCACCCCCTCTGCTCCTAAACAGGAGGTTAAATTGCGGAGAAATCTATTATGCCTTTCGGGTACTTTTTCTTTCTTCAGACCCTCAGTACACCTGTACTATTTATATTCAGCTCTAGTTGCTCTTTACCAAATCATAAATTTAGCCTCTTATTTAGCCTATACTTTTGTTTACTTTTTGAATTCTTTGCCTTGTAAACTCTCTACTTTATATATATGTTACTCAACATTTACTCCACATATAAACGCCAATTTCATTCCCTCTGAATTGGTTTTTTTTTACCTCGACTAAATGCATGGACTTATTACAAAAGAATTAATGTGACTAAAACCGTGGAGTGGGTTAGTCAAAAGTTTTAAGGGAGGAAGTTTGTTGATTAATGTAGAGATATATATCAAAGGAAAATTCGTAATCATAAACGCATTATATAAGTGAAAGTTATATATTAATTAATAGAAGTTGTAATTGGTATGGAAATTAGTAAAACACAAAGTTGGTATCCTTCACCTTGGTAGTTTGTTGATATTATAATATTATAATATGATCGTAATCAGGATTAGTTAAAAACAAAAAAGGTAATTAGTTAATTAATTAATTAATTGAAGTTCATAACTCAAACAGTCTCTGTAACTGGAGCTTCTTCAATTTCTGGTTTTTTCCAAGAACCTGGCATTCTTAAATATTTCCATTCAGGAATAGCAGCATAACTGTTTTCAACAGTATTTAAACCATCATATCCTGCATAAAAGGCACACATAGAAGCAATAAAGCAAAAGACACCAGATGCAACCTTAACACCTTCACTACCGCTAAATGTAGCAATGGTGTATAATAACATAAAAAACCAAACACAGAATAATAAGACAACAATTGGAATAGTGGATTTAAATGTTGCAGTCCACAAAACAAATCCAAATACAGTCCATGAAGATAAATAAATACCCAAAGCATTATCTAAATCTGCAGTAGTAGTATATTGATCTGCAACTCCTAAGATATCACTGACAATAGCACCAAAAGAGGCAAAGAAACCACCAAGACATAATAATAATACAGATCCAAAAACATTATCAGTGGCAATACACCAAATACCAGTAATGATTTCAATTAAACCAGAACTGAAAAAGAATGCACCAGCCAAGATTGCAGGATTAGTAACAGAATGAGCTTGACATAAGATTAAACCTAAAGTGAATAAAGAAGTAGCAAGAACAAATAAACCTGCAGATGCTGGATTGGCAAATTTTCTACCGTAATTTTGTTTCTTATAATAACCAACACTTAATAAACCAGTTCTTGGACCAACAATATAAGCATCGTGTTCAATTTGTTGACCTAATGTAACTGGAATGTAATGATGCTTTGTTTCATCATATACAGCATTAGGATGGTATGCTGTATCGGTGTTAGATAAAATTTCGTGTGAATGTGAGTCAGACATGATTAAATAGTTGATTGAATTTGAATGATATGATAAGAATAAAATGTTATCAAAAGATTTTTAAAACACCACACCAATATAATTCAAAAAAAAAAACCTGACATTTGGGGGGATAACCAGGTATATTTATAATGATTAGGTTAAGAAGATATATAAAGGGAAAGGTTAGTTGATAGAACCCGCAGCGGGATTTAAATTGAATTCAAGCATTCCGAAAAGTTCCTTAACGGTAACCCAAAGAAGGCAATTTTGAAACAAAAATTATTGTCTCATATACTTTATGACCAAAGTATCGATATACTTCCTTCTCTAAAGACTCTGGGAGTTATAAGTAAATCGCAACTATCTAGAAAAAACATGCTACTAGTTATTTGCATCCTATCGAGGCAGTGTGCATGCCACATTAAGATATCTCCAGTAAAACGGGAGGAAAAGCGGCTTGTTTTTGTTTTGTCCGTGGGCCCTTATTTCCTCGAAGAACATACGTTTAATTGAGTTTACTTGGATTCGTTTACTTCAACAATTGCAAATGTATACTTGTTAAGATATGAATTATATACAGTATGTCTAGCTGTTTGCAAAGTAAATCATAGGGTGGAAGTTCTGGAATAGAAAAAATATCCTTGGGAATATAAACTTAAACAAAAAGTTGCCCTGGATCGGAAAAGTCGGCATGCAATTTTTTTTTTAAATAAGACGATCCTATTCTTGCATGTACCCCATTTATTAATTACTAGTGAGCTTATATTGTAAAACACTCTATGTATCAACTTATATTCTTTCTTTATTACTGTCTTTGAATTAATTCCTTGCAGATACAGCCTTGCACTCCAGAAAAGTGGCGTGTTTATGTAAATTACAAAATAAAATCGAGAATTACTATTATATACATTTCCATAAGACAATAAGTCATAATATGGTATGTTTATCCTCAGTAAATATAGAGGGTAAAAAACACAGGAGTAAATAAGAACTATATTGCAAAGCAGTATGCAAATCCGCAAATCTTGAAAATTGTGTTTACTGAGATATCGGAATGGACGAGCATTAGCATAGAAATTATATTATGGATGGTGCAAATACTTACTTACTGAATATTACAAAGTAAGTGAATTTAATGAAGTATGGAATTTCTAGAATTTTTGAGGTTTCTAAAAGATTCCTAAAATTTCCGTAATTTAAGTACAATGGAGGTAAGCTCGTGATGTAAAAGGAAAAGGCACGTCAAAGATAATTGTTTCTTATTCGTTATCAAGGTACTTGTCTATTGGCATTGCTCACATAAAAATTGGAAAGTGAGTTCAACCACTTAATAATATAATAAAATACCTAAGTAATATGATAAACTCAACCAAATCAGTGAATTAAGCCAAAAGTATTCTATCATAAATAGGAATAAGAACCGCAATAAAATGGTCTCATACTTGCAAGGCGGGGGAAAAGAAGGAAATATATCCAATTTGGCCATTTTGAGTGAGGCAATATGGTTCCAGATTGTGATTTTAATTAACTGAACGCAAACCCTATGCCTTAATTCCCCGGTTTCGAACGTCATCATGAGCCACCGGGACTGCTCGGGGTTATGATTGAATACTTCGCCTGAAAGTGATACGATACCTTTTGTAGTTGAATGTATATATATTCTGGTAATTCAATAATCTACATTGATTGGGCTAGGTAGAGAAAAAAAAATATTAGCTGATATTTCTATCTCATTGGTTGGTTGATCCAATTAAGATCACCTGCATCTAAAGCTGTTGCGCAGATCCAAGATTCCCAAGCCAATTAGCAAGAAGGTTTTTTAGACATACTGTAGAACTTTGTAGAAGGATACTCATGGCTATGTACAAGTACAATACAATACTATTAGTCTTCCTATGCTACTGTTACCACTACTGTTTGCACCAGGTATATGGCGTGTTTGAATGTTGTCATCCGCACCCACTAACAGCAGTGCACATGATCTGTTCAGTATTTGACAATCTTTCTTGATCTTTGTATAGCACAAATTTATATCACAGAAAATGGGTTATGAACAAGGTAAAATCTAGGGAAAGGAAGTAATCTGTATAGAGATGGCTTTCTCAGATATTAGAGATAAGAATCAGTTGAAGAGAAAAAATGAAGCTGAACAAAATTTGAAAATTAAGAAACATAACAATCTTGTTCCTTTACCTGTTCTTCCCCACGCACCTGCAAGACAGGATGAAAGATTATTGTTTTTGAAAAAATTATACCAGGTTTACTACAAAATGAAAATAAAATATCCTGTTCATGAAAGCGTTATTAAAGAGTATGAACTGGCCAAACAGTATAGGGATAAAAATAGTTATACTTCTGGTATGAGGTCTTTGATTTTCAATTTGAATAAGTATGGAAATCCTTCAGGTGCCAAGAAAAGCGTTGATCCAGTTACTATTGATTCAAATAGTAGTGGCAATGAAGAGAAACGTAATTGGCTTGAAATATTAAATTCAATGTGCATTAGTAGATCAGAATTAATCCTCAATGGATATGTAATGGATATACCTGATTTGTCCGAAATTAAGGATGAAAGCAAGAAAACTCTACCGAGCTTTGTCAATTGTGATAGATGCGGAGAAAATTTTGAGCTAAATACACAGATGATACCGAAAGAGAAAAGGTGTAGATTTCATAAGGGTAAAGTACATCTTTCAAATAAATTAAAAGATGTTATTGTTAAACATAATAATCAAGATTATAAGACTCGTTATTATTCATGTTGTAATCAAGAAATAGGATATTCCCAGGGTTGCTCATTTTGTTCTTACCACGTTTATAAATATAAAGATCCGATTCAAATGCATTTAAAACTACCATTTCAAACTATTCAGGAATTGAGAAGAAAATATGAGCATGTGGATAGAAAGAAGTTCATGTGTAGACCATTTAGAGCCATTGGATTGGATTGTGAGATGTGTTATACCTCTTGTGGGTTTGAGATGATGAAATGCAGTATAGTGAACTTGGAAACAATGCAAATGGCTTTGGATATTATAATAAAACCCAAGGGTGAGATAATTGATTTGAATACATTTGTTAGTGGAGTTGATCATATACCTGATAACGCTACGGATTTCGAGTCTTTCTTAGACTTATTGGCAAATATGACAGATGAGAACACTATTATCATAGGGCATGGGTTGGAGAACGACTTGAATGTTTTGAGAATGGTATATCCTAAGATTATAGATACTGCAATATTATACTCTGAGAGTTCTACTAGGAAAGAATCTTTGAAGAGTTTAGCATCCAAGATTTTAAACAAAGACATCCAAATGGGTTCCCATGATAGTTTAGAAGATGCTTTGATTCCCCTGGAAATTGTTAAGCATAAGGCAAATATTAAACTTTGAGTGCAAGTAAAAAGGTTAGAATTAGTATACAATAAGAGATTATATATGGTACAAAAGGGCGGACATAAAGATACATAAATATATATAAACTGTCTAGTTAGACAAGACCACTAAGAGAAAGCTTCTCTAAGAAAGACGATAAGTCTTCTTTCTTGACTTCGATAATGCAACTTTCAAAGCTATCAATTCTATTTCTAGTGTTGGTCATGTTGGCAACCTCTTGGAAGGCATATGAGAAGGTATTTAAAACTGTGAATCTTTCCTTCAAAGACAAGTCATCCTGTAAATCACTTGGATATTTAGGAGGTAAACCAATGACCATATATGTGTTTGTCTCTGGATCAAATGACGCAATAACTAATGGCAGGGGTTTGGAAGAAGCTAGCTCAGCACAAGAGTCTAGGATCCAATTTCCCAACTTCTTCAGAATAAGTGGATTTTGGAACATTCTTGTGTTTGAGCTTAAAGTTGTGATTTCAAGGCCATCATTAACATCTTGTCTATTTTGGCTATTATGCAAAGTTGAATTGTTGGTACCAAATTCATCTTTCAGTACCACAAGTCTGAAGACTCTTAGATCTTTCATAAGCTTCTTTTGGAAGATTTCAAATCCTTTGTCAAAAATGAATTTTTGTTGTAATTTGGATACTTGTAAACCTTTTAATATGGAATCGATGTTCGATAAAGAGTCATAAGATTTCCAAAAATTTGCTATAAATTGACTTTCTCTTTTGTTTATTGATTTTATCATTTGCTGGGATTCATCCTCCTCATCTACAGCTTCGTCTCTACCATCAGATTCTGGTGTGTTCAACCGACTACTTTTGGGTTTACCCTTTGCATTGAAACCTGAAGTCACATCACCATCATATTCAAGCAGAGCACTCATGGCTTCAACATAATCATTTGCACTGACTGAGCCATGGAAACCAAATTGTCTGAAAAATCCATCCTTGAAAAAACCTCTAAATTTCTCAGATTTAAGATTCTTTTTGAATAAAGTATGTAACTTCTTTTTAACGTTAATATCCAAGTAGTGCCAATTCTGATTAGCGGCTGCTATAGGTATACCCATTTTAGCAAATAAGGTTTTCAATTTTTTGCTACCGTCAGCAGTGTATAGCTGATATCTTGCATTGACAAAATTTGAATAAAAGAATGAATTATATAGGTTCCAATGCCTCATTAGGAATAGAGGGTAGTCTTTCGCAACTGTCAATTTTGTATCATCAGCATTTCTACCTCTTCCTTCAGGTTCTCCATGGTTATTCTGTGAGAGCGATGTATCCTCCAATCTGTTGACTTCCTCTTTCAATACTGGGACTATATTACCATACATTTCAGCAAATGACGAGCTTAATGAAATGGACCCAACTATTGCAAGCCACAGATAGTCAATATTGGTTTCTCCTAATGCTGATATCAATGAATATATTTGTAGCGCAACGGAGGTACTCACTGTAGTACCTTGATTATAATATTTTTCGATAGTCTTTTCGTTTTCTAGTATCAATCTCTTTCTTCTTTCTGCTGGTGAATTATCAGAATCAGAATACCGCCTCTTCCTTGAACTGTCATTCAAAAGTCTTTCATCCTCATCCTCCTGATCTTCGTCATCATCACTGTCCAGCCCTTTCCTGTTGTTTCTTCTACTTTCTTCTTCATCCGAACTTGCAAAATCATCAAAGTCAGGGTGAGCCGCGTTGTCTTTGGTAACTTTAGGTTCATTATTGCTTTCTTCATTACTATCTGCTACCTCATCTTCATTTTGTATTGATACAAGACGATTATATGCCAATTTTTCGGATTCTAATTCAGTGCCTGCAGAGCCATCATCAAAACAGTTTATCACATGTGAGCCAAATAAATTATCGAGATTCCAAGGTCTGTGGCCATCTATGATATATATGTGTTTTCTCAATCTTTCACCAATACTCTCAGAGCTTGAATCTGGTGTAATTGGAGCCCCTAGGTGGTTGTGATGCTCTGTTTCTATTAGTTCAGATTCATCAATATCTAAAAATGATTCTAAATCAACCATCGAACCACAACCTATCAGCAACACATTCGTTATACTATCATCCAATTTCATATATTTGGTTCTTAAATCTGAGTATCCAACAACAGGAATCAATTGATACACTATCAAATGTCTCTTGAGCAAGATACTAAGCATCTTAGATGCACATATAGCATCGACATCCAAACTCGAAACAAAAAGAACGAGCTTACATGTTGAATGGGATAGCGATGTCCTTTTGATCCTTTCAAAAGCCTTGCCAAAATTATTCGGCAAAATAAGCATCGTAAAGGTTGAAAATATATGAAATAACTATAGAAAAATTAGTAGTTTATGGTCTGTGAAGTGAAATATGAATTAATATATGGTTGAAAAACAAAAACAAATGAATAGAAATGCAATTGAAAATAAATAGAAAGCTAATGCAAAATGTGTATTAAAAAAGCCAGCAAATATAATAGCTGACTCTTAAGATAAACGATGGTATCTTCTGAGAGTTGTTATCCTGGAAGGTATTATAGCAATTCAACTAGATCATGAAGACGTTTATTGTATTACATTAAGCAAAACGCGTTCTTTGTTTATCCGTCCTGCGATGTTTCATCTTCGTGTTTGGTGGTGTCCGGGTTAAAAGTACACACTATTCTCATGGTACTAACAGCTTGGTGTAGCGGAATATCTATTATCATATATAAATATAGATATATATATATATGGCATATTTATGTATTTACAAGGAGAATTATGCTTATTATAAAGGTTAGTAAAAATTACATTACTTCTTGATCGCAGCTGTCAGCATAGTTTGAGACTTTACTTTTAAAAAGTTGACAATATCGACGTCACCCCAAAGTAAATGCGGACATGCAGTCTTGGTATCGGTAGCTTCCATACAATGAAGATATATGGTTGTTAAGACTTTGTAGGTTATAAGATTGGGTCTGAGCATATTGGTAACCAACTCTTCATACAGTGCTTTGATCATGATTAAATTCTGAGTTTTCTTCCATATTTGTACCAGCAGACTATTGTAAACTTCTATATTACAAGTCTTGAGATATAATGTCTTGGAGGGGTGATGCTTGATGTAATCAAACAATGAAAGTGTGTCTTCTAGTGCATCAAAATCATAAGTTAAAGATTCGAATCCATACTTGATTAATATAGGAAGGGTTTCATCATTAACTATAGGTTTATTTGGTGATTCAAGTGATTTTTGTGCAATCTTTTGAATCTCTTCTGAAATGGCTTTATTGTTGCCATTTTCCAAGGAATGGCTTTCAGCTAAATGACTCATATCTCCTGGCACAGATTGTCTTTCAAAGGAAGAGTATGATTCTATAAGGTCAGTCTTGATAAAAGTGATCATTTGCTCAGTCGTTTGTAAATTGTCGTTCATATATTGAATGGTTGGTTTCAAAGCCTCGGAAATGCTGTCCACAACTTTCAAAGAATCCCAATATGATTTTTGATACTCTTCTGTAAGGAATGAGTACACATTTTCTTCCTCGCCGGAAAAATCCTTTTCCAGAAGCTGGGAAATTGAAGTAACGGTACCTGAGTTTTGTGTTCTTGCAGTAACAGGTATTTCCTTTGAGTTTCTCATGAAATTTAAGGTATTATTTACAGCTGGCATTGCCGCCCCCTTTGTGTTATTCAGATAATCAAAAATCTTTTCATATGACTGTCTTTCTCCAACAGTGGTTGCTTCAACGGTTCCTTCTCTCTTTGTCTTGAAGTAGTCGTCATAAAAACTCTTGTAGATTTCTCTTTGAGAAGGCTCTATTGATGTAGCCTTTCTTGAGCGAGAAGAAAGGTATCTCAACTGAGCCACCTTGCTCCGTATTCCCGCATTTCTTAACATAATGAGCAGTGTATGCAACTTCTAAAGTCGTTGGGAAGCACTAGCGATCTTAACAAATAAAGTGTGATATTAGATCAATTTCTATCCTAAGATTAAATTATTCAAGTTACATACAAAAAAATACAGGGAAAAGTTTACGACGCGTCGATTGTGATTTTATCTAAATATTATGGCTTATATTACAGGATAGATATGGATATGAACTTTACATACAGGTAACACAGCAAACTTGGAGGTCCGTGTGTATTTAAAACTTTAAGGGTTGATGATCATATATGCGAGATGATGTTGAAATTTGAGGGTTTGAGCGTAACTTTAAACCACTTCATATGACACAAAAACAAAATCTCATTTCTTCAAAAAAAGTAAATAGACGGATGAATAGATGGATGGATATAATGGGACGGAATGATCTGTGCAGCAATTAACAGTAATGAATCATTTTATTTGATTCATCTTCTTCTAACCTCGTGAATTTGTGGAAGCAATCTGGTTGCGTTTTTGTTGAAATCAGAAACAGAATCAGTGAGTGGACGGATCTAAAATAGTTTAGTTAGTAAATTAATGATCTCAAAATGGTGAAATAAGGAGGGAAACAAAACAATGATTTACATTATACATACAGGTCTCTTCATACAAGCCTTCAAGTCGTTCTCAAGATGTTTGCAAGCTTCTGCACCATCACCGTTAGAAGCCCAACAACCTAACATGGAGACCATGATGGCAGCACATGGGTTGGTGGAACCTCCACCGAGCTTCTTTTTAGCTGCAAGTCTGGGGAGAGGAGGGACAGCTGGGAGCCTCTTAGGACGTGTCATTGTGTATAGCCTGAATGTGACAGAGAAACAGTTGGCAAAGGATCTAAACAAGGGTACGACATAGAGTATTACTATATAGCTATCTGTGCTACTCTTCTTCCAGACTAGTTTTTCAGACTGAAAGAACAGACAAAACGGTTACCCGGCTGGAAACAAAAATCGACGTAAATCGACGTGCAGCGAGGCACGAATTACTCGCTTCATTCTTATGGCAAGAAATGAGGATCAGGTGAATAACAACACTTTCAACGGTCTCAAGAGTTGCAACAACAGCAAGTTTCTATCCCTGAAGACCTTTCGTCATCCGGTAACAAGCTACCAGACTTTTTCTACTGCCCTAACCCCCAGCAAACTTTTAGCAGCGCGTTTTACAGGCTCTCTAACAAGGGTATATCACAAAAGTATCCGATTTGATTAGAAAAGTCCGCTGTTATGTCTGGAAGCTTAACACCTATACCTGTATCTATAAATGGGGCTATTCCCTCTAAAAGATCACTAGAGGAGAGCAGTGACGAGGGAACTCCGTTAAAGGTGCCAAAATTTGATGACAATGAAGATGCTATTGAAGATGACGTACCACAAGAGGGCTTATCTGTCGGGTTTCCTGAATTAGACACCAATCCCAAAGAGGATGAAAATGGCCAGAGTGAAAATGGAGTGGATGGAGAAGCAGAAGAAAATGTCAATGAAGAACAAACTCTTTCTGTCTCTCCAGAGATAGACAGTGATAGTGATAGTGAGGGTGATAGTGATAGCAGCTTGGAAGAAATAGAACTGGACAGCACTGTACCAGCGGCCATAATCAATGATCCTGCATCAAAAGATGCACACGTCCCTCCGAGTACTCAAGATATTGCATCTGAAACTTTAGACTTAAACTCTATACAATCAATTGATCTCAAAGAGACACCTATGACCGAACAATTACGCCAGGATGCCAGAACATATTTGAAAACCGAAGGTCATGCCAAATTTTTAGCTAAATTCATCCCTGAAGTGTTCACACCTGAAGACATCCTACTGGTTACCAAGTTGCTAGGATATGTTCCAAAAGATTTTGAGAAATATTTCAAAGAGCAAGATACAAAGGGAAACCTTGAAAAATGCATTGTTCTTTTGCAAAAAGCCATTAATAAAGTATTCAGAATGAGACAAAAATTGAAAGACTACAGTTCAATTGAACAAATATGTAAAAAGATTGACGAAGCTCAAAATATAATAGTGCTAACAGGGGCTGGTATTTCAACTTCCTTAGGTATACCAGATTTCCGTTCTTCACAAGGTTTCTATTCTAAAATGAAGAACTTAGGCCTAGACGATCCGCAAGATGTTTTCTCCCTAGAAGTCTTCAGGGATGACCCAATTGTGTTTTACTCTATTGCTCATATGATTTTACCACCTGAACATTCATTCACACCACTTCACGGATTTATAAAGTTATTACAAGTTAAGGGAAAACTATTAAGAAACTATACACAAAACATTGATAATTTAGAGTCAAATGCTGGCGTTGCACCTGATAAGATGATTAGATGCCATGGCTCATTTGCAACTGCTAGTTGCATCACTTGTAAATTTCAAGTTCCAGGCGAAGTATTATACCCTAGTTTGAGAGAAAAGGAAATTGCATACTGCCCATTCTGTGCTGAAGATAGGGCTCAACTTATGAAAAAGTATGAAGAAGCAGAAGATAATGGTAATGCTTATAGCAGACGATTTGAAGATATAAAAAGTTTTGGGGTCATGAAACCAGACATTACCTTTTTTGGTGAAGATTTACCACAGAGATATCATAACACCATTAGAGAAGATCTCAAGAAATGTGACTTGTTGCTTTGTATCGGAACTTCGTTGAAAGTTGCACCTGTTAGTGAAATTGTTAATATGATAAGTGAAACTGTACCCCAAGTCTTGATCAATAGAGATTTGATTCAGCATGCCGAATTTGATGCCGAATTCTTAGGATATTGCGATCAGGTAATCGTATATCTCTGTGGCAAGTTGAACTGGGAGATCGACCACAAGGACTTCCAGAAGATTCTACATAGCGGTCTGGAAGTGGAAGAAATTAACAGTTACAATGGAACCTATTCTATCAGCGATGCTGATGAAAGAAGAAAAAAGGCAGAAGCAGAAGCAGAAGCAGCTGCCAAGGAGAAAGAAAATGAAGCTGCAAATTCAGTAGTAGCGCATCAACCAGAAAACACGGAGCAGATCAAACATGTAGACGCAAGTACAAATATTAGTAGCGCTACTACATCAGTATAGATTAGTCAGTGACATAGGTTAAAATTTTCCTTATGTAATATGTAATTTTTTTCATACTTGTAGATTAATTAAATAAATAATAAATGAAGCATTAACAATTTTTAAGTAGTCACGTGAGACATTGGTGCGGAATTTGGAGCTCTACATTTTGTCGGCGATTTTTCAGCAGAGACAACCAAGATGACAATACCATAGGTCATCAGTTGGGACCACTGAGAGACCAATATCCTAGCTGCCAAACTTAACGATGTCTAGAACTAATAAGGCGAAACCGTTAATCTTGAACAAGGAAGACGGAGTTTTCAAGGAAGCTCTGTCCTTGTATGAATCAAAGCAGTACAAGAAAGCATTGAAGGTTGTCGATCAGCTTCTGAAGAAGCATGGTGGATACTCATCAGCATTGGCCTTAAAAGGTGTCATTTTGGAGAACACTGGTGAAAAGGCAGAATCAGAAGATTACGTTCAAAGAGGACTTCAAAAAGGTCCAGAGGATCATGTCACCACTCATCTTGCAGGAATCTTCTATAGACAGAGAAAAGACTACGCAAAGGCTGGAAAGTATTTTCAACAAACAATTGAAAATGGATCACCTAATAAGAATGTGAACAAAGATCTTTCAAGTATGCTTGCTCAAACCAGAAACTACAAGAACATAGCGAAGGCCAGATTGGTTATTTTGGAAGATCAGCCAGGTTATAGATGTAATTGGACTGCTTGTGCAGTTGGTCATCATTTAAACAAAGACTATGCACTTGCAGAGAAGACCTTATCTAGAATCGAAACAATGGTGGAAGGAAGGTTGAGAGACACTGATAAATATGAACATTCTGAATTGCTTATGTATAAGAATACCATCATCGGCGAATCCGGTGATTATAAGGCAGCATTAGCTGACATTGAGTTATTAGAAGAACGCGGAGAAGCAAGAGATACCGCTTCCTTATTAGAATACAAGGGAAAATATTTGATGATGTTAGGAAGACAAAAGGAAGCTTCTATTTGTTATCGTAGACTTTTAAAGATCAATCCAGATAATGCATCTTACTACTATCTTTTAGAAGCCTCATTAGGCACTTCAAATGCATCAGTATCAGTTAGAAAGGCTTTGTACGCCAAGTTGGCTAAGTTCTATCCAAAATCCGACCCAGTTCACTTTAACCCACTAACCTTTTTGAAAGGTGACGAATTCATCTCTGGTGCATCAACTTATATAATCAACCAATTGAAAAGAGGTGTCCCTTCAACTTTTGTTAACGTTAAGCCATTGTACAAGAATTCACAGAACAGAAATGCCATTTTGAAAATTGTCACTGATTTCTTTGAGAGCGAAGAGAGTTCTGTCTCACCTTTGACTTGGTGTTGGACAGCTTACTTCTTAGCTCAGCATTACTACTACACCAAAGATCACACCCAGGCACTCAAGTATATTGATATGGCTATTGAGCATACACCTACTTTAGTCGAACCATACGTTGTGAAGGCACGCATTTATAAGAGATTGAATAAGTTAGCTGAAGCTGCAGAGATTATGAATGAAGGCCGTAAGCTTGATTTACAAGATAGGTTTATCAATAGTAAAACCACAAAATACTACTTACGTTCCAATCAAATGGAAAAGGCCATTGATACAATTGGCTTGTTCACAAAAGAAGATCCAGTCAAGGACATTCACAGTATGCAATCCGTCTGGTTTGTTTTAGAAAGTGCAGAAGCGTACTGGAGACTCTACAAAGATGCCAAGAAAACAGTCCTTGTTGAGACTGACTTTGAGGATGCTGAACATCACCACAGAGCTGTTTCTGTTTTGCATGATCAAAGAAGGGAATATCGTGCCATTTCATTGAAGCGTTTCCAAGCGGTCAGTAAGATATACGACGAATATTATGATGATCAGTTGGACTTCCACATTTACTCGATGCGTGTTGGTGCCGCTAGAGCATATATGGAAATGTTGAAATGGGGTGATGAGTTGTACCATCAACCAATCTATACTCGTGTTATTGCTGGTGTCTCACAATTATACTTTGATATTGCAGATGAGTTAAGCTCATCCTTCGATTCAGCTGATAATGGCATCCCAAAGAAGAAGTCTAAGAAAGACAAAAAGGATGATATCAAACGTCATGAGGAAATGGTCAAGTACTGTACTGCTTATGACACCACTACTGATCCTGATGTTTTGGGTGAACAATACATCGAGAAACTTATGAAGAGTGGTAAGCCAATAGAAGACTTGTTTGAGTATTATAATAGAGGATCCAAGGACTCAATTGAAGTTAATTATGTTGGATTTAAGATCAACCAGTATTTGAAAAAATACGTCTTATGTCTGCAAAACGTGAATAAGATTAGCTCATTGAGTTCCGCTGCTTCTCCTTTGATAGGAACTATGTTTTTGTCCTTGAAACATATTAGCGCAAACGACACCGAAATTCAGGCTCCAATCAAGAAGATCTTGGATCTAGGTCTTATGAAGGCATTCCCAGAACTAAACAAAATCTCTGATATAGCTGAAAGAGTTGCTAAAGTTACTGAAAAATACTTTACCAAAGATAACTTTGACAGCGGATTCGCCATTATTGAAACTTTGAAATTTGTATCTGCAAGTGAAAATCTGCAAGCTAGATTAGAAGCTATCAAAAGTAATATTGATCCATACAGCTCAAACTACTTGGGCTACTTTTAGACAAAATGAAAATATTTTGTTTTTCAATTTTAATTCTTTATATAAATGATTATTAAAAATGTTCTTTCGTAGTTGTTTATTCATATTCCATTATAATATACATATTGTTACAAAATCTTGAAAAGTAATATTTGGTGCTTGATATGTTAGTCCCTCAAGAATTTATCCAACTTTCAACTTGGGTCCTTGCCATGCCAGCAGTGAAATCCAAACCTCTTCTACCATAAGGAAAGTAACTAACGGTGTACCAAATGGAAGAAATTCCTTGAAGAGCACAGCATACGATAACTAAAATTGTGGTCTTGTAAACCAAACTGAATACCAAAGTAGCAATAATTGAACCAAAAAATGAAATAGTAAACCACAATCTATCAACTGAAACTAAGTGCTTATAGTAATTATACCATCCTTGAAGAATACCAAATGATGTTAGGAACAGCAAAGAGCCTAGTGTCCACAATATGGCAAACTTTCTTGGCTTCAATGATAAGATCGGAAGTAGGAAAAAGCAGAGAGCATAACAGATAAAAGAGCCAGCTAAGGTAATTAGAAACACAACTATCCTCTCCATACGAGACAGATTAAACATTCCAGGGTCGCTATTTACCACTACTGGTTGATCTGGTCTTGCATCTGTGTTATTAAATGGGTTCAAGTTGGAAAAGGTGGCTCCTATTGAAAATCCATTTGAAGATCGCTCTTCAGCTGTGGTGGGCAGAGAGATGCTGCCTGTATTATCTGTAGATCTGAATGAGTTGAAAAATGAGGCCATTGTGTCTATATCTTTGGGTCTTTCTTTCCCTACAAGTTTAACGGTGCATTTACCCCATTATACTATAGTACTGATCGATAAAAGGTTATCAGATAGTTAAACAAGGGGCTTGACAATTTCCCCATCCTCAACTCAATCTTTTCTCACCTTTTTCAGGGCATGGTAAATTCGACAAAATTGTATAATATATTAAAAGAATTGGAAAGGAATATACAAAATATTAGGAGTGACAAATAAATAAGAATAAGCAAAATAAATATACAATACATCGTAAATATTGGACAGTGATTGAAGGATGATTAATGGAACATATGGTAGATATATAATCAGGATGTTGTTTATCTATTAGGTGAAATAATATCGGATCCTTGATTACTAGTTCCGTTGCTCTGTGCTCCACTACCTTGTTCTGCTTCAATTTGTTCTCTACGTGATTCGTCTTCGTCTTCTTCTGGTTGCTCAGCTAGCGGACCAACTCCAATTCTAGCCAATCCAATTTCTGCACTAGTATGTAATAAATTCATTCTTTGCTCCACTGGTATACTATTTGCTATTTCCAAGTTTCTTAATTTGATCGACAGTTCTACTTCTTTCCTGTTTCTTTCATCAATTTGTCCCTGCATATAAGATATGTAATCTACAGACTTGGACAATATTTGACCTTTGTTTGGTTTTCCATCTTTAGTACCTGAAGACTTATCTTTGTTCTCATCAAAAAATGGCTTGGGAATAAGTCCCAAAAGTTCCTGAATTTTATCGTTTATATTATCTCTTCTCTTCCTATCAATTGGACTACTTGCAGAACCACCTGGGCTATTCAATGTGTTCCTTCTTGATCTATTACCTGCACTAGAAGATAGCAAACTACCCTTTGCACTATTTACAGAGTTTGAGAGTGAGTTGGCGCCTCCTGCCTCATAAGCGAAGGGATTATGCTCTTGCTCTTCAAGCTCCTCGTCCTCGTCATCTTCTTCAAGTATAGGGTAACTGCTATTAACAGTGGATGAGTTCCCACTGTTATTGTTCCCACTGCTACCATTGGAAAGTGCCTTGGACAATGATGCTCTAATACCTGGAGATGTCATGTTAGGATTATCGGGTGTGTTGGTTGCGCTATGGGAGCCAGGCGATGGCCCTGTATTTGGATATGAACCAGCTCCACCATTGCTATAGGAGCGTTGAGAGTTGCTATTGGTGTTACTATAGCCTGTATTTTGTGGTGTATGATGCTGCTGTGGGTTCTGTATGTCAAGGTCCAAGTCGTAGTTTAGTATGTTTGCTGAGTGTGACTCCGTTTTGACAGTTGGAGTCTCACCCGAGGCGCTTCCAGGAGTCTCCCAGTTCAAGTAATCCATTGTCCTGATTATTGAAACAGCTGATTTTCTTGGACTCAGATGCAGCTGGATGTTTTTGGGACACTTTCAGTGAAGTGAAAGCAAGAGAAGTACCACTTGTAGTAATATATATGACTCCCTCCTCCATGCTAAGCACTATTGGTGCGTCAACCCCAGGCCGAATTTTCGGAGTGAAAAAGCAGTAATATGCCGATCGACGCGGCTTGGCGTCTTCTCCGTGGCGCTGGTTTTAAAAGTGCAAAGTAGGTGGTGATCTGGGTGACATGGATGATGTTGTCAGTGGTTCGTTCGATAAATAAACAGATTATACATATACCGACCATACAATTGAAGAATGCCTATTGATTATTCCAAGTGGGACAAATTAGAATTGTCTGATGACAGTGACATTGAAGTTCACCCAAATGTCGATAAAAACTCATTTATCAGATGGAAGCAGAGAGATATCCACGAGAAGAGAATTGAAAGAGACAACCAGATCAAAGGTCTCAGGATTCAAAAGGAGATGTACGTTCATTTGAACAAGCGAGTCGATAATATGCTTGCCACTTTAACCAAATCTCAACTTGTTGACGATTCTTATAGAAATAAATGGGCAGATGAGCACTACGATCCATCTGAAAAATGTACCTTAGAAGAGAATAGTGATTCTCCAACATATAACGAAATGGTTGAAGATTTATTCACTCAAGTCAAAGAAGACTTGGTCAAAGAGGGTAAATCACCATCAGATGGTGATAGTGTTATAGCTAAAATCCAAGAACATAGATCTAAAATTGAGAACGTTTTGATTCAAATTGATCCAAAGTTGGACTCTTTATTAGCGGAGAAGGCAAATCACATTTCTTCTGAAGACATTCACGATGGATGGAACAGTAGTTTTGTTAACAAGACTTCTTCTACCGATACCACCCCAGCTGCTGCCCCAGAATTATCATCTGGTAGCAAATCAACTACCTCTGCTACCACATCTGTTATTGAAACCATTAATACCCCAACTGCAAAATCAAATACTCCAAGTAAACCATTAGACCAGCTAGACGAATTAGAAGTGCTTGATGAGACATGGGAATTTTCTAAGATTCCTATTGAAAGTTTTGCAGCTTCTGCTAGATACTTAGAGGGACATTTGTACATTGTCTCTACACAACAAAAAGATGCATTATTAATGAAAGCATTTGATTCACAACTAGACGAAGACTATGCAAGAGCAGAGCAAATTGTTCACCAAGCACTTATATTACAATTTATTAACGACTTGTTTGCAGCTGCAGGTTCTAAGGCTCTTCCACAACAAAAAGTTCAAGCAATTGGAATGTTTACATCTAAACTATTAGATAAAAATTCCCCAGCATTCAAGACTTTCGATGCTGATTTCAAGAAAACCTATCAGCACATTGTCAACCGTTGTAAGATCATTTCAGAAGAGCAGTCTAATGAAGAACAAGCTGAAGGTGTTGAACAAATACAATTAAGATCCATGGATCCAAATTCAGAGTTAGTCATAAATATCCCACAAGAAAACACCGAGGAGTACAAGACCTTTTTGAAGTTACCTACCGCAATGCAAGAAGCCATCAAAACTGAATCTTTAGATGAGATCAATAAAGTGTTTGCCACTATGACTGTAGAAGAAGCAGAAGGTGTTTTGGAATTATTCGACGAGTGTGGAGTTATTTCTATTCAAGCTTTGTTAGAGGATGAACAACAGTTTGAAGAGTTGAAACATCAAATTGAACAAGAAGAAAGAGAGGGTGGCGCAAATCGTTTAGAGATGCTTGACGAAGATGAAGAAGAAGATAATGATGTCATTGTTAACAAAGAAGGTGAAGTCCCCGATTTCTCCACAGCTGACATAGTTGACTAAATTATTTGCCTTACCAGTGATATTTATTAACCTCTTACTTACTTTCACATTTTTACTATATCTTTGCTTATAATGAATAAAACAATAATTTTACTCCTATGTGAACTAACTACATTAATATTCAGAAATTTTATTGTGTTTATATGTACCTATGTATTCCTCAAATATATCTCATTAACTAATTACAATGATTTATTGTTCTTTTAAAACCTTAATTTCAGGCATTCTTAAAACATCTTTTTCAGAGTTTTCACTCATTTTTTGAAGTTTCTTCAAAATAACAGAGTCCTTCCACTTGTCAGGTAAAGGAGTAACATCGAAGTTTTTAGTAGCCCAGTAATAAATATCCCAGTCAGGTTCATCTAATAACTTATCGTATTCTTCCAACTCGGCTCCGGTCATGTTTTGTAAGTACTTGTCTGCAAATTTACTTAATAACAAATCTGATTCCAAGATACCCCTCTTACGAGATTGGTATTGTAATCTACGGCGCTTGTTTTCGATAGGCTCATTTGGACGTGGGAGAGGTTGGACCTTGATTGTGAATGAACCGTCCTTGCCAACTGAAAAGTTCTTTGGTGCTTCAGTGGAGTTGAATCTGATTGAAGATCTGCTCAAAAGTTTTGATCTTGCTGTAAATCTAACTGCCTGCATTTTTATTTATGTTAACCAAATAGCTTGTATTAGTAGTTGTTCAGCTTCGATGTAGATAACATTAACTGAACATCTCCCATACTCATGAGTAAGTTGGTAATATACAATAGTCAAATTACCTTTCCAATAAGCGGAAATTAAAAATCGGCTTTCATTCGGCCCAAAAACCGACGCGTCGATCGACGCAAGTCTTGTGATTTTCTTTTCTCTCTTTTTGCTGCCTGAGGGAGTCATTTGAGTCATCTTGAATCAACCAACACAAACTTCGTAATTTGCAAAGAGTTCCATAGACAGGGTCACACAAATAACTATACTTATAAACTTATAAGACATACATTTTACTATGACAGAAAGTAAGAGAAGAGAAGCTTTTGTGAAAAGAATCACTAACGAGACTAAGATTCAAATTGCCGTATCATTAGACGGTGGTCCACTCACTATTGAAGAATCACTTTTCAAGGACAAAGTATATGATCATGCAGCTCAAGCTACATCATCACAGTTTATCCATGTTAACACAGGTATTGGGTTTCTTGACCATATGTTACACGCCTTGGCCAAACACGGAGGCTGGTCTTTAATCATTGAATGTATTGGAGATTTACACATCGACGATCATCACAGTGCCGAAGATGTTGGTATTGCCCTAGGTATGGCATTCAAAGAAGCATTAGGTCATATCAGAGGTGTGAAAAGATTTGGGTCTGGATTTGCTCCATTAGATGAAGCACTTAGTCGTGCTGTCATTGATTTATCAAATAGACCATACGCAGTCATTGATTTAGGCTTAAAGAGAGAAAAGATTGGTGACTTAAGTTGTGAAATGATTCCTCATGTTTTGGAATCTTTTGCTGGTGCTGCCCATGTCACTATGCATGTTGACTGTTTACGTGGGTTCAACGATCACCACAGAGCTGAAAGTGCATTTAAGGCCTTAGCTATTGCTATCAAAGAAGCTATCAGTAGTAATGGTACCAATGAAGTCCCAAGTACCAAGGGTGTGTTGTTCTGAGCGAAGAGACGACAAGCTACAATCAGACTTTGTATATAATAAAATCCATTCAACCTCAAGACAACTTAAGTTAAACAATTCCGGTATATATAATTCTAAATAGTTTACCAATATATTCTCAGCTGTAGAACAGAAAGAGAGATTATAATAGTACGCGTCACGTGACATCCACTATAGCTGATGTTACATTTCCGCTCTTTCATATGTTACCCTCACTTGTCGGAGGATAAGTGGTTGGGCAATATAGTAACATATGGTATATATAATGCACTGTACCCCTGTTATGCAACATATGAGCACTGTTAAGATCAAGTACATGTTTGTCTTTACATTGTAGTTTACTTCAGCCATTTCTGACCAGTGGTTTGGTAATCAATATTCATATCACCGACACACAGATACCAGAAGTGGTAGATCGGCGGATAAAGTAACCAATCTTAGCCTACGACCCCGACCACCGACAAGATACCGAAAGTACATGTAGACGCTGCACAGGACAAGAATTAACCGGTACCAATTACTTCCAGAGCTGTTATAGATCTGTATACCTTATAGATCACAGATCACAAGTCACAGACAACAGTGACAGCCCTCCCCTGCGACAAGAAAGACAGAAATAGCCAGACATCTCTACCCTTGATAGCCAGCTCTAGCCCTTCACGTGAAAAAAGTGAGCACCATAGATAAACAACAGACAGGACACACTACAGGCAAGGACAAGAACAACCACACCCTCTTCCCTGCCCCAGTTCCACTTAGAGTCTAACAGCATACAGAGACTACCAGACGCCTGAAATACTACTGTACAGGACCTTCACATCTCCGAGAGCTATTAGCTGCACCTAGTCCCGTCCCGTCTCTTTATCTAAGTTATTCTCTCTTTCGTCACAACCCTTTACAAACCCCTCAAAGTCAAGAAAACTATATATGTCGGATTCAATAACGCAAACACAGACCAATATACATTCACATACTATTAACAATAAGCTTGCTATCCCACTCAACTCAGACAGCTACTATCAGCCCGACCCCAACACATATTACAACCACAACTACAACTACAGCTACATCCACGACAACAAGCAATCGGCAAGTAAGTCCTCTCGTTTGTATTCTTCACCTTCTTCGCCATCCCCATCTATGAGCTCTGAATCTAAAGAACCATTGCTAACAACCACTACAAAAGAAACAGCATCCACATCTTCTAACGATTCTACTGTAGATACTACTCTCAAGACTTCTCATCGGTCAAGTATCTACTCCCCCGATCACTCAAATAGCACCAATACTACTTTGTATCACAGAGAGAGCACGGAAATAACGTCTACAGCACAATACACCCCAATAAAACAACATACAACTTCAAGAATGAGTTATAACTATAACAATAAAATAGGAACTGTTGTTTTTTCTCCACCTGACCTCAATAACATGCCTACTACACCATCTATAATACATTCATCTCCAGTATCTAAGCTTCATTTATTGGACCCAATTGATGAGAAATCCCCAATGGACTTTGACTTGAATACAGAATTGCCGCTATCGGCGTCTGCTTCTACAACTTTTACAAGAGGTCCAAAGAATAGAATGGTACTTTTGAAAATCATTGATATGTTAACAGGTAAAGATAAAGTAGGGAAAGTCATCCAATATGCTTTGAAGATAACACTCTATTATATTTCAAACGCTAGGAAGTCAGCTGCTTTATCACAGTACAACTTGAATGATATCAATTTTAATGATTCAAAGACAAGTAATATTCTGATAGCGTTGCTGAAAAGACCTGAATTATTATTAATCTTGCTTTTGGGACAATTTGAGAAAAAAGCTGATGGAGCAGTCAACGGATTATCCTTGTATAGACAAATGATGAGAGCTGGTAAAACTCCGTTTAGGATACTAGATTTATTTGGTAAAGTACGTGAATCGGTAAGTATCTTTTCTATTGAGAATCAGAAATTCTCTACTAAATTACAAACTTTGCAGTGCAAATGGATCAATGAGAAAACTTTTTCAGATTTAAGCACGTTATACTATAGCTTTTTTGACGAGTCATTGTTGATGTATAAATTGGGTGTTTTATCATCCACCAAATATAGACCTATAGCAGCAAGACATGAAATGCTAGCATGGTATGTCTTGATCATAAATGGTCTTCGACTAGAATTCCAAAAACTTGGTAGGTTGAACAATCAAGAGTCAACAATTAAAATAAATTACCAAGTCAAACAGCGGGCTAAGGCATTAATGAGTTCTATGAGCATTGGTGGATCACCAGTTAGCTCACCAAATAGATTCTCATTGCAATCACCCAATCCAAATTCCAAGAGACTTTCAGTGTCAACCAATACAACTTCGATAGCATACGAGCTGAACAAGATCAAGAAGGAGAAATACTTGGTCAAGCTGGAGATTGTGAAACTTTTGTTTGATTTTATTTACGATTCAATCAATATCTTCAAAATCAAGATGCATACTCCTCTGGTTGATTCATTCCAATTCGCAGCTGCATTCATCTCTATATATAAGATTTGGATGAAAGTACGTGAAGATATGATCAGCGATATGAAGAGCAATGCATGAGATTTTTATTCTGTTCTTTTTCCTATATAGCATTAATAACCACGTAGAGGTAAACTTCAATCCATTATTAATTAATTCATTGCATAATGAGTGAAGTATTATTAAACTGTATGGCCGCGTATTTAGTCGTAATTCCAACTCACACCGCACACCGCGTAAAGACGTGATAGTGGACCTGTCAGCCAGCCCATGCTTTGTTTACCATGGGGCTCATCTGGTCTTGCTGCCACAACAATAGAATAGGCACGCTCCTCTTGCTTCCCAGGGGCCTTTCCTAACAAAGAGTTTCATCTCACTAACTACTTTTATGCACTTTCTTTATTATCCGTTGATATTCTCATCTACTCTTCTTCCCTAGTTAATACAAAACTATAGACACATTGGCATATACTTTGAGATTGCATTCCAGAATGAATATACAGAGATCCAGAACCAGCTCCCCTAGCAAAAGGTCTAGTGGAATCAGGACACCTTTGCAGTCTAAAGATGTCAATGTTCTGACCCGTACATCATCTTTAAAATCCAAGAATATTTCACAGGGGAAGTCCATCAACCCGGATTCAAATGGTACAAATTCTAGAGAGAGATCTGTCTCTAGATCTCCAATAAAAAGAACCTCCGTCTATAACAACATTACACATTCCACTTCAACCAGCTCCCTCCCGGATCCAATGTCATTGTCTCTATCCGCTCAAAGATCATTGCATTCGAACACAAGACCAGCTAGTAGCAATGCTTATGGACATGACTCAGGTTCTGAGAGAAGCCCTGTGTTGTCGTCATTTAGTATACCTAATTTGCCATCATCTCAGTCCCCATCCTCAATCGCATCGTTGACGTCAAATAAGGAATCTCCTTGTAAGAGGCCATTATCCACACGTACGCAAACTGGTAATACTGACACGGCTAACTCCAATTCAAACACTTTAACTTTCAAGATCTATGAAGACCCACCTTCTGAGTTTTCGCATTCTTCTGAGCTGGTCTCCAATTTCAAAAATGTTAAAATTGGCAAGATGGATATTCTGCAGGAACAAGACGAAAATATAGATATCTACAATTCTAGAAAATCTCTATCTCCGTCTAAAGAAGATAGATATGAAAATGCCGCCCGTAAAGCCGTGAATTCAAATAAGAGAACTCCACTTGGTGATTTAGATATTCGTTTATTTCCTGGTTTTATTCAAACGCACGATAATGATTCTAATTCAGATACGACATTACAACCTAAACATCAATTGCATACTTCGTGGATGCTCAAGTTTAATAATGATCAAGGAAGCAGTAACAATGCGTCCATAGACTCAGTTCTCAAAGTTCCCTCTTACATCACACCACCCAAGCAGGGGACGCATTTCAAATACATTGTAAGCTTAAATGAAAATGAAAAATCACCCTCTAAAAAGACATCCGCTATTCCAAAGAAAAGAACAAATAGTATAGGATCCTATGAAGATCTTGACTTTAAGTCAGCCAAAAAATCGCTTAACTTCAAAGTATTTGACGACAAACTCAATCAATCAAGAAATTGATAAAGACAAAGCCAGAAAACAAAAAGTCCAATTTCATCCTTCATTACACGCAATCCCTTCTAAATAGCTACATTTATAAAAGAATCATTGTGTTCTTCCCTTGCATGTACCAATTTATATCATATATAAATAGATATAACCAAACAAATACGCATAAATCTAATGAAAACGAATTTCCATGCATTATCTCTACTTTAACTAATTGAGTGTCACTAAAACTTAATTTTTGAGTGTTGAGCGGCTTTAGAGCATTAATTTCATTTCATAAGCTCCATAATATATTACCTACTGATGATGTTTACCTCCCACAAAATCTTTAAAAGACAATCAACAAAAGTCTAAACTCAAAGGTTACTTAACCATAGGATAGAGGAATTGATAAGTTCAACGCACCTGTGGTTTTTCTTATTTTCTGAGCAGGATTAGTCTTAGGAAGTACCCAATACACTTGCGCTTTTAATCGATACTAGACTACATCAACTGCAAAATGAACCACATATCTACCCCCAAAAAGCTTCCCTCACAACCCAAACCCTCCAGCTCAAACGATTTGGAGTCTCACTCTTCAGAGGTAGTTATTCCACTTCCTCGTGAATCTACTCAATCCCATTCGGTGCCGTCCTCGTTTCCCGTTTCTTCCCCATCAGTTCAAAGCTCAGGTATATCAAATCATCTTGATATGCTTCGAGGTCACACATTGACTCCCAGTGATGGATACTCAACTACCATGAATAAGCAGAATAATCAGCATCATAGTACATCAGATGATTTGTCGACTGGTATCTCAGCCAAAAGCAAGGAAAATGCTACTACTGAGACGTCTGTTCTTGATTCAAATACAAATATTCTTTCTTCTGCAGGCAGGATGATCCTGCGGAAGTTGTCTTCAAGCGATAATGTAA
This sequence comes from Ogataea sp. yHMJ1, assembly GCA_030571015.1. NCBI lineage: Eukaryota > Fungi > Ascomycota > Pichiomycetes > Pichiales > Pichiaceae > Ogataea > Ogataea sp. yHMJ1. The sequence continues at coordinate 301,565 of JAJLXB010000008.1, forward strand.
CTGATGGGAACAACTCAGATGGCGGCAGTATAACTGAAAAACAGAACTTCATCAATAATATATTTTCCAAGATGTCCTTTTCCCCTTCCAAACCACGGTCCCTGATGTCACTTGTTCCAAACGAAACTGTTATGGATATACCGAGTATCGATGGTGTGAATATTGATTTGTCAAATCCTTTAGATAGAAAGTCCATCCCAAAGGTTTTAATCACGGATCCAGGATTGGAACTAGTTAGAGTAACTCATAGGAAAAAAATCAAAAGATTTTTTAAAATAGATCTAAACCGGAATATCCTTTTATGGAATAACAAATCATCTTCTTATTTGTATATTGATAAAATCAGAAACATTAGAACAGGAGATGATGCCAAAAACTATAGAGAAGAATTCAAAGTTTCTTCGGAATTTGAAAATCTTTGGGTTACTATTATATACCATAATCATGAAAAATCGAATAACATTAAGGCATTGCATCTTATAGCAACAAGCAAAAAAGACTTTGACACTTTTGTGAAAACGATTCAAAACTTGGTTTATTTCAAATCAGAACTAAACAGAAATTTTGGAAGCAATGCCAATGCGGAAATTCTTACCGCAGTTCATTGGAATAATTCAACTAATGATGATGAAGGCGAACAAGAGAATAATAAACTTCCCTTTGATGGTGTTTTGAAACTTGCCAATAAGCTTCACATACATGTAAATGAGACCTATTTGAAACAACTTTTCCAGGAGGTCGATGAAGGAAATAAAAAGTACTTGACATTTGAAGAGTTCAAAAAATTTGTTGGATTGTTACGATCTAGAAGCGAAGTGCAAGAAGTATTTTATGATCTGTGTAAGGACAAGGATCAAGGAATGACATATGAAGAGTTTGAACATTTTCTTGTACAAGAACAGCATGAAACTATACCCAACAAAGAAATAGCCAAGTCGATTTTCAATAAGTTTTCTAACAATCAAACACATTTGAAAATTGGAGGATTCAGTGACTTTATAGTCTCTTCATATACATTGCCTTTGAAAAAGGTCAAGGAGGATTATACACGTCCTCTCAATGAGTATTTTATTTCTTCTTCCCACAATACTTACTTACTTGGAAGACAAGTCAATGGTGTGTCATCCATAGAGGGTTATGTGAAAGCCTTACAACGTGGTTGTAGATGTATTGAAGTTGACATATGGGACGGAGATGGTGGGCCAATTGTCACTCATGGCCGTACTTTTACGTCTTCTATTAGTTTCAGACTAGTTGTAGAGACGATTAGAAAATATTCATTTATTACATCCCCTTATCCAGTGGTTCTTTCTTTGGAAATAAGATGCAATCTTCAGAATCAAATTATTGTTGTCAATACACTGAACGAAGTGTTAGGTGGTATTCTATTGGACCATGCTCTACTAGAAAAACTCCCTGGATTACCAAGTCCTGAACAATTGAAGCATAAGATTTTGGTCAAAGTGAAAAAAATTATGAACTCTGACAACGCACAAATTGTAACTGATACAATGAGTAGCAGTGATTTTTCAAGTCTATCCTCGTCATCCTTTAGTGAAGACAGTTTAGGCCTCAAGGCAACAATTAGCAACAGGAGCAACAGTATTACTTCGGTTCCCGGAAAATTCATGAAGAAAAGAAGTAGCAAGAAAGTGAAGATTGCTCCCGAATTATCAAACTTGGGAATTTATATGGTTGGAGTTAAGTTCCGTAATTTCTCCCTGCCTGAATCCAAAGTATTCAATCACGTCTTCTCTTTCAGTGAAAAGTCATTGAAGAAAATGCTGAAAGATCCGGTAAAGTCCAAAGCTGTTTTAAAACATAACCACAAATTTTTAATGAGAGTTTATCCATCAATTTACCGATTTAATTCAGAAAACTTCAATCCTCTACCATTCTGGGAAGTGGGTACACAGCTGGTTGCCACAAATTGGCAATGTTATGACTTGGGACAGCAATTGAATGAGGCTATGTTTTCCATAGGTACCAATTCTGGATACGTTATCAAACCAGTGAGTCAGACAACAGTTAAGCCCAAAATGAAAAAGCATCTTTACAAGTCATTACTCAACTACAACGTCCGTCAATATATAAATATTACTATCATTTCCGCCCAACAACTTCCTAAACCAAAGGAATTCAAAAATGACATGTTTGACCCATATGTTGAGTTAGAAGTCTACGGTTCATATGCTTCTGACGTATCCATAAGCTCGAAAAAAGTTGACGTTTCTGGCTCTTTCACGTTGCATAGCCATATAGACAACTCTGGAAATCAGAATGCTGAGTTTGACACGGACTTGAACCCTACATTAGGCGAAGATAGTGATGAAGAAGAGTACAACCCAAAAACAGCTGATCCAGACTTAGCACGATTCAACAGCATGGAGACTTATCCATCAGTTTCTTACAAAACACCTAAAGCAGTTAGAAATGGTTTCAATCCTGTCTGGCAACAAAACTGTAGGGCCACCATACTCTCAAACGAAAATAATTTGGTGTTCCTAAGAGTCGTTGTCAAGTGTTCACCTTCTAAATCTAATACAGTACTTTCTACGGCTATTTCCCCCTCTTCGTCAGTTGCAATGTCACATAATGATTCCAAATCAGGCAGTGATAAGGGTAGCAGTTATAATTTAACTGCTAAAGCTGTTAGTAACTCGCAGAGTTCCAATGATTCATTGATTGGAGTGTATTGTTGTAAGCTTGACTATCTGAAGAAGGGATATAGGCACCTTCCACTGTACGACCTCCAAGGTGAAGAGTACATATTTTCTACTCTTTTTGTTCATATTGATTATGGAGCTGATTTAACAAAAGTGAAGATACCTTCGCCTTCTTTGTAAGGATTAACTATCGGCGATACTATTGTTTAATGCATTTTTTCTTATATTTTTTTGTCTCTTTTTTTGCTATATACTACACAATAATGAATTTATGAAATTAATACCCTAAACCTTTTTATTTATACATTTAAAAGCTCTGCAAAATATTTAGAAGTATGACATAACATCGTCCTTTGGTTCTTCCACCTTACCGCTTGGTCTTTCCTTACCAGCAAGTAACTCTCTTCTGATTTCAGGACCAATTTCTCTGTGACCTCTCTGTCTAATGGTCTCCATAAGGAAATCTCTTTGATCTTCGGTAATATCATTCTTATAACGTTGAGCAAATGTCAAGAAAGCTTTATGCCAAACTAATGGCATTGGAGGAGCATCTCTTTTGTGCTTCTCTATGAAATCCTCATCGTCATCTTCTATTATATCATGAGGGTTGGATGTATCGGTGATGATTCTGAAACGCATGAAATAAAACACTAAATCGTCAATAGTTTGGTATGGTAAGGCATACTTCTTTTCAATCAAAACGCGGATGAACACAGTGGTAGCTGGGTGGAATTCTCTCTCTAACAACCAACTTAATGCAACTGAGGAGTGTTGCACTGGAATAGAACATTTTTGAATGACTGAACCAACAATAACAGCTTCTCTGACGGTACATTCATCTTCAATCAGTTGAAATAGGAAACCTTTGAAAAATGCAGCTGGCTTGTATAAGGATTTTTTCAAAGCTCTGTAAAGATGGTAATTTAACTTATGATCATCACTATCTTCAATGTCTCTTCTGAAACGTGGATACAAAACCATGCTGACAAATCTTTCAGCTTTAGCGGCTGTTAAATTGGATACAAATAATCTTGTAGCTTCGTAAACAGCGTGAGGAGTCCATGATTCTGGGTTTGTAACGTAAATGATATCTTCCCAATTCTTGATAGAAGGTAACACCTTGAACAGCTTTGGAAGTTTTCCACTTCTCCAGTGTGCCAAACTTTCACCAACTCTCTGGTATGCTTCAATAACTCTTGGTGGTAACAAAACTTTATCTACAGGTCTCTCCATTGACTGCTGAGCAGTTTCCAGCTTATTTTCATAGATTTTTGCCATGACTTTATCGGCTAAGTTGATAGTTCCAAAAGGATTAGATGACTTTTTGAAATATTTTTCAAACATTTCCAAATCATCAGCTTCAATTTCTTCAACTTCATCTTCTTCATTGTAGTAGTCTTCTTCATTCTCAGACATTTCCTCGTATTCGACTTCGTCATCAGAGCCATCTGAATCGGCCTTGATGGCTTCAAATCTTGGTTTGGAAATTGTTTGGAGGTGATTTTCTTCTGATTCCAATTCTTCTTGTTGTTCCTTCGCAAGTTGTAAAATTTTTCTGGACGCATTTGAATCTAGCACAGTGTCTTCGTTCTCTTTTTCGAAATCATCATCACTGTCTTCATTTTGAGTTCTGTCGTTGTACAATTTCTTTTTACCATTACCTTGCTGACCTCTGGGCTTGGTTCTCAAATTACCACCTTGAGTTGTAAGATCTTTGTACAAAGGAGCATGATGTGCTTTTTCCTTGCTGTCTACAGTTCTTATCTTACCCATAATATGTGTTGTTTATAAGTAAATCTATACTTTCTGTTTATATATTGTGATACTCTCCTAGGTTGTAACTTACATAAATGAATAATAAAAAAATTGTCTAAGATAAAAATATTGAAAAAAAGATTACGTGAGCGCCCGATGCGGAAGGAGTGTCCCGAAATGGAAATGGCAGATCGATCCAAGCAAGATCGAAACAGATCAAGAGAGAGAGAGAGACCTTGTTGATGAATAATGATGCATACTGAGGGACGTTACACCTAATAAAAAGCCTTATATATTGTTAAATTTGTACTATACTTATTTGAGGCATCACTATTGAACTTGTGTTGCTACAATTTACAGTTTGCAAAGAAGATAAGTAGATCAAGATGGTCGCAATTTCAAGAAAACCAAACGGCACAGCCAAATCAGCAAAGAGACAAGCTTCAACCGAACCTGGTCCTATATCAGTTAAAAGAGCTAGACATTCCCGTTCTTTGTCCTCAATCAGAGCCTCTCGTTTGCCATCCCTGAATGAGATTCCAAAGTCAGCTCGTTCTGAAAAACTTGACGTTTTTGCCTGGGGTACTGGATCCATGTGTGAGTTGGGACTTGGGCCTCAAGCTAAAGAAGTGAAAAGGCCCAGACTGAATCCACTTCTACCAAAAGATACAGTTGGTATTGTGGATATTGCTGTTGGAGGTATGCACAGTTTGGCTCTTGATTACCAAAATCAAATTTGGTCTTGGGGTGGAAATGATTCAGGTGTGTTAGGTAGAGACACCTCAAATGCAGTAGAACAATTGAGATCTATGGATGACAACGACGACGATGATGACGACGCAGATTTAAATTCTGCCGAATCGACACCTGGTTTAGTTGAAGGTTTACCTAAAGATATTAAGATTGTTCAAATTGCAGCTACTGATAACCTATCAGCTTGTCTTTTGGAAACAGGTGAAGTTTATGCTTGGGGTACTTTCAGATGTAACGAGGGTATTTTAGGTTTCAGTAAAGATATTCAAATTCAAAGAACTCCGTATAAGATGGAAAATTTTGAAAACATAGTTCAATTAGCTGCAGGAAAAGATCATATTCTTGGATTGGATACCAAAGGTATTGTATATGCCTGGGGTAATGGGCAACAATCACAATTGGGTCGTAAGATTCTCGAAAGAACAAGAATGACTTCTTTTGAGCCAAGAGCCTTTGGATTGAAGAATATTAAATTTATCGGTTCTGGTGAATTCCATAGTTTTGCTATCAACAAGGATGGTAAGGTGTTTGTTTGGGGTTTAAATCAATTTGGACAGTGCGGTGTTGACGTAGGTGTTGAAGATGGTGCTGTGATTACTAAACCTACTGAAATCAAAGCATTAACAGGTAAAGACATAGTTTACATTACAGGTGGTGAACACCACTCTCTTGCTTTGTCTTCCAAGGGTGAAGTATACACTTTTGGTAGATTTGACATGAAAGAAATTGGTATCGCTGAAGATAAGTTGGTTAAAGAAGAATGCATTTTAGACGAATCAGGACACGTTAGATCTTTACCTGTCCCAACTAAGCTGACCACATTACCCCCAATTAAGTCTGTCGCTTGTGGTACTCACCATTCCTTGGCAGCTACTACTGATGGTGTTGTCTTTTCATGGGGTTTTGCTGATACTTATGCTTTAGGTTTAGGTAATCTTGATGAAGATGTTGCCACACCAACTAGAATCTTCAACACTGCTACCAAGTTCCATGATATCAAATTAATTGGATGTGGTGGTCAATTCAGTGTCAGTTGTGGTTCTGCAATGGATGAAGATGATGCAGAAGATAGAAACGACAAGGTTGAAGAGTTTGAGGACAGTTTAAAATAGGATGAGTAAAATAGAAGATTTTGTATTTAGAAATAGAAAAGTAAAAAGTTCCTACTAAAAAAGGGCATCGTTATTGTCTTTTGCGTTTTATGTTTTCATTTTGTTGATTATTTATTGATATGTAGCATTTTAAAAAAAAGTAAACTGTACTTTTATCAATTATTAATGGGTTTGATTAAATGAAGTGTTACTCAGGTATGATAACTCAACTATGTAAAATATCAAAGTATCTATATATTTAATTTAGTATTGTCAATTCTAACAGACAATCCCTGTCCTCTCATATACTGCTTGACTTCGGCTACAGTATACTCTCCTCTATGGAACATACCAGCACCCAATGCGGCATCGGCTTTAGTGTTTTTGAAAACCTCTTCGAAATGGACTGGCTTACCAGCACCACTGGATGCAATAACTGGGATGCTGACTGCACCCTTTATTTGATCAATCAACTCAAAGTCATAACCTGAGTTGGAACCGTCTTTATCAATACAGTTTAAAAGCACTTCACCTGCACCTAATGCTTCACAAGCCTGGCATAGTTCAACAGCTCCAAGGTCGTGGACTTTACGACCACCTTGAGAAGTCACTTTGTAGTAACAGTATTCTTCTCCATTTGGACCTGGAACTTTGGTCTGTATAGTCTCATAAGGAACTGAGGAGGGATCAGCGACGTAAAATCTTTTTGGATCAACAGATATCACAACTGCTTGTACACCATATGCTTTGGAAATAGTCTCAATTGGGGTTTTTCCTGTAAGTTCTTTGTTAGCAATGTAGTTTTCAGCTGCAATGACAGCATCAGAGCCAATAGAGACCTTATCAGCACCGGCTCTAAAGTACATGGTAGCAACTTCCAAAGCAGGCACTGTAGTTCCATCTGGATCAACTACATCTTTAATACCACCACCAACTGTCAATGGCACAAAACATGTCTTAGCAGCTAATCTTAAAACCTCTAACATTGGAGCGTCTCTGATTGGAGAGTTTCTGAAAGAAGTAATGTTCAAAAAGGTAACTTCATCAGCACCTTGGAAATAGTACTTTTCAGCCATTTCCACTGGTTTACCCAAGTTTCTAACATCACCTCCTTCGGTCTCGGATGATTTTTCTCTAACATCATACTGGTCACCTTTTGTGACAACTAAGTCGCCCGCATCATTAGTACGGACATCAAGACATGCAATTACTCTTCTCGTGAGGCCAGTAGGTGTTATCTCAATGTCAGCAGAGCTGGCTGAAGTAGATTTCCAGGTTCCCACTTTTTCTTGTCTCAAAAACGACTGTATAAGTTTCAAACCAGCAAGACCGGATTTTTCGGGGTGAAATTGAGTGGCCATTATATTATCTTTGACAATAGCAGCAATAAATTTTTCTGAACCATATTTTCCAAGTGCCAACTCCCAACCTTTGCTTTGTAATTCATTGATTTTTTCATCTGAAACTATAGCTGCATATGAATGAACAAAATAGTACTTGGATTCTGGGTTCATTCCATAAAGGGTCTTGCCCTCAGAAGTGTAGTGTGGAATGGTAACAGAGTTCCATCCGATATGAGGAACAGACTTGCCGCCTAAGTCATTTGAATCAAATTTTGTCAAGCTCATAGGTAACAAACTTAAACCTTCAACTTGAGGAGATTCTGTTGAACCTTCAAAAAAAGTCTGGAGACCAACACAGATACCAAAAAGAGGCTTACCTGTTTTGATATAGTCCAACACTGGCTTTTTGAATCCTCTTTCATTAAACTGCTTCACAAAATGCCCAAAGTTTCCGACTCCAGGGAGGATAAGTTTTGAAGCTTTAGTTAAGTCAAAAGTTGCCTCTTTGATAAACTCTACCTCGTAACCGAGGTATTCAATTGCATTTTGAAGAGACCTAAGGTTTCCACTCTCAACGTCAATAACGTGAACTAGCTCTTTCGCCATTTTACAGTTAGTTCTCTGGTTTTTTGTTGCAATATGAAATAACCAGTGATCCCAGCCCACCAGCAGTTGTACATGTATTTATAGACAAGATAATGCTCTCCTCTGATTCATCCACTGACTCACCTCTCCCAGGCTGTGTAGATGAAAAGTTCACACCTAGCACCGGAGTCATCGACGCATTTCTAAGTCGATCGATGCGACGAGGCAATGTGGAATTTTTCAAAATCAGTCATCGTATCGATTTCACATTCAACTTGACATGTGGGTGAAAACTCCGTAGTCTTGGTTCATAACCTCTCCATACATACTCTTTTTTCTTGAATAAGATACCTATTTCACTGTTATATATAAATACATATACCACATTAAACATGAGTGTAAGTACCCATAAGTCTTTAGCCCTGCTTCTCGAAGGTACCTGAAATTTTTCAGTTGAAGTTTTTCCGAGTTTACTAACGACATGTTGCTTCTAATTTTTTCCGGTGATTTCATTTTAGGATATTTTAAGAGCAAGTTTAAACGCTACCCCAACTCCAGAAGAATACGATGATGTTCACATCGCAGGCTACGATCCACTTATTTCACCAGCTCTACTTCAAAATGAAATCAGGGCTACTAAAGTCTCTTTAGAGACTGTAATTAAAGGTAGAAGAGAATCTGCAGCTATTTTAAGTGGTAAAGATGATAGACTTATGGTTATTGTTGGCCCATGTTCTATTCACGACTCTGCTGCAGCCATGGATTACGTTCAAAGGTTAAAGAAATTGAATGAAACTTTAAAGGGTGAGCTTGTCATCATAATGAGAGCATACTTAGAAAAACCAAGAACCACTGTTGGTTGGAAAGGTTTGATTAACGATCCTGATTTAGATACTACTTTCAACATCAACAAGGGTCTTAAGATTTCAAGACAATTATTTGTCGACTTAACTTCTCAAGGTATTCCTATTGGTACTGAATTATTGGACACCATTTCTCCACAATTCTTGAGTGACTTGGTTTCTTTCGGTGCTATTGGTGCCAGAACCACTGAATCTCAATTACACAGAGAATTGGCGTCTGGTGTCTCCTTCCCAGTTGGTTTCAAAAACGGTACTGACGGTTCTTTAGATGTTGCCTTAGATGCTATGCAAGCTGCATCTTGTCCTCATCACTTTATGGGTGTTACCAAGCATGGTCTTGCTGCTATTACCACAACTAAGGGTAATGATATGTGTTTCGTCATCCTAAGAGGTGGTAAGAAGGGTACCAACTACGATGAAGAAAGTATCGCCGAAGCCAGGGCAAAGATGCCTGCAGACCGTTACCTTATGGTTGATTGTTCCCACGGTAACTCCAACAAAGATTACAGAAACCAACCTATTGTTTCTAAAGAAGTTGCTAGACAAGTTTCCAACGGTGAAGACAAGATCATTGGTGTTATGATTGAAAGTCATATAAATGAAGGTAAGCAATCTATTCCAAAAGATAAGTCACAATTGAAATACGGTGTTTCAGTTACTGACGGTTGTGTTTCTTGGGAAACTACTGTTGATATGTTGACTGAGTTAGCTGAAGCTGTCAAGGCTAGAAGGGCTCTTAAGGCTTCTCAAAACTAAGGAAGGGACATTGTTTAATAATCCTCAGGTTATTTATTTGTTACACGCTATATATATTCAAGCATAAGTATTAAAAACATAAAATTTTGTGGCCATTAATCATTCATTTGTAAATCTAAGTAAATCGTAAAGAAAATTCTACATTTTCCATTTATACATTTTAAATAAATAACTTTGTTTACCAAAATCATCAACTCCGTTTTCACTCTTGCTCAGGACTTCTTTCATCTGCAATTGTTCCATAACTTCAAACATAAGTTGTCTCTCTTCCTGAAATCTTTTCCTTAAAGGAATCTGCAACAAAACCCTGCTATCTTGATTTCTAGAAAGAAACTTGGAGATCATATTCCCAACCCAAATAGGATGGAGTTTAGAATATATTGGATCACTCAGTATAATAGTGTTGTATTTGATATCAGGGTAGTTAGCTTCAAAATCTTCAGGCTTTGACCAGTCTAGTACATCAGCTGTATATCCAGTATCCAATTCACCTTTCTTGGTGTTTATATTGTTCAAATTCATATTGTCATACAAGTTATCCACAATGTCAGGCAAGTCGGTAATCATCAATGGAGAATATCCTAGCTTTGCACATATTATTCCAACAAGACCAGTTCCAGCTCCAAGTTCGATAATAGGCTCCAAGAGCAGGTCTTTATGGTCATTGACCAACCTCTGAGAAAGAACTAGCGATGAGCCCCAAGTTTTCAGACCAAGGTTATCCTCTGTGACTGAAGGTTCCTTGAGTTTGATAATCTCATCAAAGTCATTCAATATTATATTTCTTGTGAATTCTGAAGATAAGAAATGACTAGACGTTTCCGATATTCTTGTAGATACGAGGTCCAGAATCAAGTCTTTTTCTTCTTCGTCTTCAATCCAGTTCAAAGGCGATGATATCAATTTGGTCAAGTATGGGATGTATTCTGGTATATGTTTCAAGTGATCTAATGACTCCAAAATTGAAGAAGAGTTGGCCAGTGCAGGACAGTTAACTTGAAACCATTCTATTGTGGAATTGAAATCGTCGTTAGGTATATCTCTGATCTTCAACTCATCTTGAATTGTGTCACTTTTTCGGCTTGAGCTGAAGTTATAAATCTCCCCTCGGCTCAATAGTCGCAGAAATGTAACCAGTACCACTACTGGTGGCTTTTGATGCAATGATGGAAGATCAAGTATGTGAAGCAGGACAGCATGGTCTTCGGGATTTATATCTTGTTCTTTCTGGGGCTCACTTGACTCTGGAGCAGATTCAAACCTCAAAGAAGAGGTATCAGTTGGTGGTGAATCTTTTTTTTTAGGCACAGCAGAAAGAAAGGACAGTGGGTCAAACTCCATTTAGTCAGTATACTATAATTTAACAAACAACCTGCTATTGTTTTCTTTTCTTTCCTACCTTGCTGCTCAATACGACAGATCCAATTTTTAGATTATTGAATACTATGAGCTCCAGAAATCAAGAAAAAGTTTTTGAAATTTCAAGACGCGGAGAAGAGAGAATCAGAAACGCAATATGATATCGCGTCAACACATCTACTCCATCTATTATTGACATCTATTGCACTCTATCATAAGACAGATAGCTCTATACGCAATAAAATATACATAGAGATAAATACGGTTTAACTGACTGTTCTTGAAGATGTCATTACCTCCATCGCTTCGCTCCTCATTTACACCTGCAGAGGTTAATTTCTTAGCTGAAAATGATCCCATAACAATACTACCAAGATACACAATGGAAAGCGTGCGACTTATAGGGGTAAGTACAGCTGACTTTTACCACAAAGCGTCAGAAATAGTGATCTTCATTCATGAATTCATATACTAACTTTTTCAATGCCATTTTTATAACCTACTAGACCAGATTTCCAAACTTGAAAGCACTAAACAGAGAAGAAGTGCCATTATGGCTTGCATTACTTCTAAAATCACAAGATAAGTGTAATATAATCATGCCAGAATGGCTTTCTGTGAAATATCTGCAAAGTAAATATGATGATGAAATCAAATTCAAACAGCGGTTCAGTGATTTACCATGGCACTGGATTGAAGTATCAAAAGCTTTACTGGACAAGTAAGTATCCATGAGTCGAGTGCTTGCGTTTAAGCACTATATTACAATGTATTAACTCAGTTACTAACATGTACAAACCTTTTTATGGGTTTTTCTTTTATTTTATACAGAGCTTCAGATGATATGGTTGATCCTCCGCATCAAATACGTTCTCTAATCCAAGATCTAAGAGAAATAAGACAAGTCAAGGCAAGATTGGGTGTCCAAGAACTGAACGAATATTACTTAGAATTGAGAAATATGAGTTTGATAGAGATAAATGAGCTTAGGCCTTTCTTTGTGAGCGCAATGGATCAGCTGCGTAAGATATCAGACTCCACAAAGGAGCAAGATCAAGCAGAAGAATACGGTGATGCTGATGAAGACGAAGAGCTGGACAATCAATATTGATGAAGTTCATTTTTTGTATATTACATTTGTGTTGTACACAATTCTTATTTAGCATATCCCCACATACATTGATAAACGTTAATACATATTAAAATAGATACTTCAGTTGAGTGGTGTCTTCAGTGAAGTAATCTAGTATAGAGTAGAGTTGGTACTGTCCAATCTATCTCCGGGCTGCTTACCTAAGCGAGATTTCTTTGAGTCAGAGGCCTCTGCTGAAGTTCTCTTATATCTATCTATCAGGTGGATAATGACCATTACACAGTGAACAACTGGAGAATCCCACTGACTCAGAACACGAATTTGGTAAAATATTTAAATACATTGATCAATGTACCAGGCAAACCCGCTGTTGAAAAGCCTGTGTGCTGGACCGAGAGGTTCACGTACCACACTTCTATCAGTGAGATCGATAAATACCATGATGGGGGATTTGAAAGATTTTAGATCGCATTTGAAACAGCACAAGAGCCTATCTGAAGACAAGAAAGAGCTGATCTTAACAATATTGAGCTCTGCTGCTACAAAGCGTGAAGCAAGGAGTTACTTGGCGAAATATCCATTGCTTGCTGACTCTACCATAACTAACAATAATGCCACTTCAACTTCTTCTGACATAGAGCAAACCCAGCATCATAAACCTGAGAATAAATATGAATCGATGATTGATAATTTGCTCACAAAGTATTCATCTAAAAGTTCATTTGATATTATAGCAGACAAGACTGAAGAAGCTGAGACCTATCTTTCGAATGTACTAAGACTGGCATTAATCAGAATTAAAGATTTTAAAAGTCTTCCCATACCTACAATGATAGGAATCTGTGGCACCATTCATAAGATGAGGCAATTGGGTGTTAGTCCAGTGATCATTATGGATGTCAATGAAGACGTCAGCTCCGTTCCCAAGCATGATGTTAACTATACCACCATCTTGACCAGAAATATAGTTGAACAATCCAATGCAATGATAGATGTGTTTGAAAAGCAAAGCGATAATGGATTATCTTTTAGGTCGATTAGAGGATTATTTGAGTATGATTCAGAGGCACAAAAATATTCTGTTCCAGTACCCGAATTATTGGCAATTCCATTGGCTCAGGGAATTGTACCAATTATATATCCAATTGCTGTTGAGACTAAAGACTCAAATCAAAAATTTATGAATGCATTTGATGTTATCAAAACATTGACCTCAGAATTAGTGCAGGTAAATGAATTTTACCATCATAATAATGAGAATGATGATCTGATCACTATTGAAAAAGTGATATACATTGATCCACTAGGAGGCATACCATCATTAGAAAGATTTAAAAGCTCACATGTTTACATTAATTTACTACAAGAAATAGACGACATCCAAGCAGAGCTGTACATTGGGTTCTTGACTCCAGAAAAGAGAGATATTCATTTACAGAATTTAAAAGAAATGAATGAGATTTTAACTATGATTCCAAATGCTACAGGTATAATTACAACCCCTAAAATTGCTACCTTGAGGAAGAAAGATGAAAGACTAACCAATCCTATAATTTATAATATCCTCACTGATAGACCCATCATCTCCTCTTCCCTACCAGTTAATCTAAAGGAGACCCCACAATTGAATACTACAATACTCAAGAAAGGAATGGACATCGATGTTATCAGTAGCGAAGATCCGTCGCAAGGTATTGATTTGCTCAAAGAAAGCAAACGAGGCAACGTTGACTTGGACAAACTACAAAACTTAATTGAAGACGGATTTCAAAGAAAGCTAGATATGAATCATTACCTGGAAAGAGTTAATGGTAAAATTGCATCTTTGATCATAGCAGGTGACTATGAAGGTGGTGCTATCATCACATGGGAGACCTCAACAATAAACGGCGAGACTCGTGTCATTCCTTACCTTGATAAGTTTTTTGTTTTAAAGAAATTACAAGGTATTCCTGGTATAGCCGATGTGATATTCAAATCTTTGCAAACCCAATATGAAGAGGAGCTACTATGGCGTTCAAGAAAGAGTAACCCTGTTAATAAATGGTATTTTGCAAGAAGTAAGGGAAATATGTCAATACCTGATAGCCCTTGGAGAGCCTTCTTCTCGGGGAGAAGAAAGTTAAGTCTAATAGATTACAAAATGTACGTAGATATCTGTGGAAAGATTGAACCATCTTTTTTATAAATAATTTATGTAGCAAACAAAAACTTTAATGGATAAAAAATATAATATTCAATTATGAAAAATAAATTTTAATTTTAGTTTTACTCTTCTTTAAGAAAATACTTTCCCCAAAAATTAGTTTTTCAACTATTGAAAACAAACCATTCTTTTTTACTAAGTATCTTTCTGTCAACAAGAAAGGAATGTCTTACATTTGTAATTTACCATTACAAATATACCTGAGACTATTATATATCTCATAAACAATTCTAGAAAAATCAGGGATAACGATTAGGTTGTTTAACATTAAGGGACTCTCCTATTATGTGCGTCAGCGAAGAATTGCACATTTTGCACATTTTGAAACACCGACCATGCTGAGTTGTAGGCAGATAACTTGGCAACTATATAACGCACCAACAGGCGTAGTTTGGAAAGCAATTACTACCCACTTCAACAGGCAAACTGTTGTCAGTTTTCTGAACTAGTGCAGGGCAACTGTGCGGATAGAATCTACTAGGGACCATCAAGGAAGTAACAACAGAACAGATACAGCAGCGTGTTTAGTCACTTCTTTACAACACCGTGCACCGCGTCTGAAGATGAAATGCGACGCGATCTGCCGCATTCCCTCCTTCCTCCTTTTAGTTTTGTACTACTTTTTATCATCTAATGTTCCGTTTCACCCTTCTTGCTGCCGTGTAGTTGCTCTTATCTCTCTTGGAACAACACTCAGAGACATCTAGTTAGATAAATACACTTCGCAATACAACTACTAGCATACCAAGAGCGTTACCTTCCATTACTTTGCCTATTACTTTTTAGCTTTCTACAAAATCAGGAGATCTGCATTTCACCCCTCCTTGCTGTTCCTGTTCTTTGGCTTGTTGTTCTTTAATCAAGATAGCTTTTCCATTTAAATCAACACGCAAACACAGAAAGGTACTTATTCATACACGAAAGAACAACACTTTAATTTGAACTCATTTGTGATTTAACACCTGTGTTATTATTGGCAATTTTTTTCATTTATCATAAACCGGGAAACGCAAAAGGCAACCAAAGCTTTATCGTCGTCACCATGATTAACTCTTTGCTGCCTTCTCCAATTCAAGTGAATTCTCCAAGTTTCTCAAAGTATAGCAATGAGTCAACCCAAATGAAAACACCACCGCATTCGATTGTGAGGACTTCCGCAGAGGATAAAAAGTTAAGCTTGGACCAATTAGATAAAAAGTCTCTATCAAAGAATAATGATTTATTGTCCCCAGCTTTTTCATCTCCTCAAATTCCGGTTACCACCGCTAAAGCTCAGACGGGTCACCATTCAGCTGACATTGATATCAAGGATGGCAAAAGTGAAGCGCAATCAAAAGTGCCATCTCCTCCCAAATTTAATAATGCACCATCTCAGCCAAAGAAGACTAAGAAATCAAAGATTCCACAAAATACATATATCCCACTACCTCATGAACTGCCCCAGATTGTTTTTGATTCTAGTGATAAACCTCCTTACTCTTACGCTAGTCTTATTGGTATGGCTATTCTAAGATCAGAAGATAGAAAGCTGACCTTAGCTCAGATTTACGGATGGATTTCTGAAACTTTTAAATACTATAGGAAAGGTGAAGTAGGCTGGCAGAATTCCATCAGACACAACCTTTCATTGAACAAGTCTTTTGCCAAAACCGAAAGACCTAAGGATGGGAAAGGTCACTACTGGAAAATTGTTGAAGGATTTGAATATCAATTTTTGAAGATGAAACACAATAATGGTGTTGCAACTGGACCTACAAGATTTAGTAATCATATTGGAATTAATGGAACACCCCCCTCTGTTACAGCTGGCTCCGAACCTGTGGCAGCTAAGAAATTCAATTCTACCAGTAACATAGCAGGAAACAAAGCCTCATCAATTGTTTTGAATAGATCTAATACTACGATGGGACTGCAGCATGTGGACATAAGCTATAAAAGAAGTTTTTCTGATGAAATAGAGGATTCAGTGAGTATTATGGATCATAGTAACAAAAGACACCAACACGGAGATTTGAGCAACCAGGAAAACACACCTTCTTTGAATCACTCTTTGCTGCCTATGAAAAATTCAGTGATCAATTCTGCAAGTACAGGTAATGGACATTTGGGAGATATACCGGAATTGCTTGCTCCATCTTCATCATGGAGTGCTTCCGCAAGTGGAGAAAAAGTTGTATTTAAGAACAATAACTCCAATGCTGGAATATTGGAGGTACCGGACGACTACTCCAGCAAAGGAAGACATACACGTACACATAGTCAGAATAACAATATGATGCATTCACTTTCAAATGATTTAATGGCTACCCCAGTACATAATAGAATGGGAGCTACAGACTTACAGAAATTTATTCTGACTCCTAACTCATTGAACTTTCTTGCTATGCAGGATTCTCCAAGTCTGATATACGGTGGTAAGAACATAGAATTCACATCATCATTTAGCAGTAGATCTACTTTTGATCTTTCACCACTCAAGCCTGCAGATAGTGGAACATGTTCTTTATCTTTATTGGAACCATTAACTCCAGTTACTTCCAAAACTCAATCGCAAAAATCTTCCGCACTTCCTTCTTCACAACAATCAAATCGCCAATATTTGGTTCCACCATTTGTTAATAACAGCAATCAGTTACAAGCTTCTTCAATGACTCATAGACAGCTACACGCACATAATAATGTTTCCTCTAATTCCGCCTCTTCATCTTCTTTTTCGTCTCCTTCTTTGTTGTCTTCTGCTGCTTCTTCTCAGCAACAACAACAGCAACAGCCACAACAGCAGCCACAACAACAACCGCAACAACTTCACCAACAGTCTCCTTTGGTTACTCACTCTGTACCAATGATTACTTCTACATCCCATAATACCACTCCATTTGCATCCAGCAAACAAGTGTCCAACGCCAATCAATTGGCCTTGCCTCATAAATTCAGAACTCCTATTAATGTTTCGTTGCGTTCCCCTACTTCTGGCAAATCAAGATCTGACTCCAAGAGATTATGGAATTCTCCTGGCTATCTTGACGATTTCTACACTTCTCCAACCGCGTCCAGAACACACAACCATACCACAATGCAACACATGAATAATATGATTACAAATAGTGGCAGCAGTGTAAGGTTCTTTGACGATATTGATGAAGATGTAGTGTATAACATCACTTCAGGATCCCCAATGGCTCAGGCTAAGAAAAGAAAAATGAACATAGTATTAGGAAAATCCGTACCTCAGGGATTAAACTCATCATCTTTCTTTAAAGACTCGAATAATAGGTACTCCAATACTCAAATATTGGGTATTGATTTAGCTCCAATGGAAAACCATGATGTTAATGAGAAATAATAGGACTTTTTTGTAATAGAGTCTCGCTTTGGGTTGGTTATGGTTTCAAGGTTTATGTTCAGGTTATATACACACTTTTTTCTTAATACTTCATTTTTTTTTTACTACTTTCGAAACCACTTTTACATATTATGTATATTATCTACTATAAATAATAGCAGTCAAGAGACTTCTTCCGCTATATGAATACGAATTTTGGAAATTTATTTCAGATTTAGGTGGACGAGAAAAAATTACTGCGGAAAAAGAAACGAGCAATCATCCTTGACAGGAAATAGTTAGCAGACGAGCTTGAAAAGACATGCATCAAGGATAACTAGCTACCGTTTCTCATGGGGTCCAAGCTACACAACTCGACCCTTAAACTATAGATATTCGATTAGCCCATCAACATGTCTGAAACTCCTTCCAATGTTGTCTTATTGCCCCAGACTAACCAATTAAAGAGTCTGTACACGTATGTACCCCTTTTGACCTCCTGATCTTGATAGAAGATAACGATGCATGCAACTATTGATAACGGCAGTACTAACTTCAGCTTATCGTTCTTTCCTGATATAGAATCATTCGTGATAAAAACACCAAGCGTGGTGATTTTGTGTTCTACTCTGATCGTATTATCAGACTTTTGGTTGAAGAAGGTTTAAACCAATTGCCTGTTGAACCACACACTATTTTCACCCCAACTGGTATCGAATATCAAGGATCTAAGTTTTTAGGTAAGATCTGTGGTGTCTCCATTATCAGAGCCGGTGAATCTATGGAACAAGGTTTAAGAGACTGTTGTCGTTCTGTTAGAATCGGTAAGATTTTGATTCAAAGAGACGAAGAGACTGCTATGCCTAAATTATTCTATGTCAAATTACCTGAAGACATTTCTGAAAGATACGTTTTCTTATTAGACCCAATGTTAGCTTCTGGTGGATCTGCCGCCATGGCCGTTGATGTCTTATTAGAGAAGGGTGTTGCTGAAGAACGAATCTTATTCTTGAACTTATTGGCCTCCCCAGAAGGTATTGAAGTATTCTCTCAAAAGTATCCAAAGGTAAAAATTATTACTGGTGCTATTGACCATGGCTTAGATTCAAAGAAATTTGTTGTCCCAGGTTTAGGTGATTTTGGTGACAGATACTACTGTATTTAAATGTTTACACACTTTTTCTCCTACTTCCATTTATAAACCAGGATATAATTTAATGTTTTTAATATTTAGGTTTTTTGCATTGTTTACTAATAATTTAGAGTTCGTAATAAATTTTATATATTCATCCTATGAGAATTTCCCAAATTTTCATGCCATTCTTATAAGTATTTAGTATTTACAATATCAGGATTCTCATGATAGTCATCCCTACTAATCCACATCTTCTTGAATGTACTTAGACTGGCTAAAATAGAGCCTCCCGCAAAACTACTAGTCATTCTTTCTGGGGTAGAGTATATCTTCAACTTGGTTGTCTTATGATCTACTAATTGCTTCATCTCTGTAAGAAGTCTATCACCAAATCCATTTATCATAGTTGTTCCTCCTGATAATATGATTGTCTGATATAATGTAGATCTCAAGTCCATATCAGCTTTCAGTATGCTATTTTGAAGCAATTCGTGTATACCATCATATTCTAGACCGATCAAGCTAGGGTCAAATAATGATTCGCCGGATATAGATCTTTCCCTCTTGGTTAAAGTAATCAGTTTACCATCGGGCAAGCGATACTTTACCAACTCATTGGTATTATCACCTGCAGCAATAGTGCTGTTATTACCGCTACTTTTATATCTACCGTAATAATACTCCAAGTCATTGCTGTCATCTGATAATCTAGTTTTGGATACAAAACTGCAGTGCTCTTTAATGGTTCGCACAATTTCCAACTCACTAGAAGATATTAAGTTTAATCCTATTGATTTTCGCAACTGTAAACTGAAATCATTTGTAATATCCCTACCACCAAGATCTATTCTCTTGATACAAGATGGCAATGCAAAACCGTTATATACGGGCACAATCTGTGTGACACCATCTCCTGAATCAATGACTACCCCTGTAGTACGTCCTGACGAATACAGTGATAGAATTGAAGGAATAGAAATATACATTGCAGGTGAATTAAAGACATCAAACCATATTGAACACATTTTGTCTCTGTTTGACTTTGGATTCAAAGCAGATTCCGTTATCAATATAGGATGGTCTTCAAGTTGTTGATGAATGTACAAATCATTTTGTAGCATGTAAGACCATACTAGTTCCATATCTTCCCAGTTCTCCACTACCCCATGTTCCATTGGGTATTTCAATTTCAGAAGTCCTCTATTTGCCTGGGCCTTGGATCCAACAAACGTTTCTTTCTTCAATATTGATTTCGAAAACTCTGCATTAGAGATGGTAGTAGAGGTAGTCGTGGTTCCAGTTTCGCCTGACAGAGACGCCATTACTCTGGAGTATTTTGGTCTTCCAACTATGTTTGAAAACGTGCTCTTCGGCTTTTCATCACCTGCAAATCCTGTCTTTATGAGACCTGAACCATTTTCTATCACCACAGGCTGGTTTAACAACTTATCACCAACCATAATACTTTGTTGGATATAGCTTAGTTATTTCCAGACTAATATTCTTGGAACCTAGTTACATGTGATAGCATTTGTTTACACTTTGATCTTGATAAAGTTTACGCGGCAAGTTCTCGCGGAGATATTTTTGAAGTAATTATATGTAATGTATTGAGACTACATTTTTTCGTGCGCCTGTAAACATGTTGATAATAAGTAAATATAGAATAGTATATAGTAATCGAATAAAATAAATTTGTAATGTTGTTATATATCGTCTTCTTCGTCATCGCCTAATTCTTGATGAGTCTTAGCATTTCTTGCAGCGTTAAGTTTTATTGTTTTCGCCTTACCAGAAACTTTCTTTTTAGATCCATCAAAAGCAGCGCCTGCATCTTCCTCAGGGTCAAAGGATAATTCATCTGATCTGTATCTGTTATAAGAGCTACCTAAGTATCTCTCTGGCTTAATAATTAGTTCCTTGATATCTATACTACCTGTGCCAAACAAATGAATTTGGAATGATCCACCATAGACCCATTTGAGTATCATAATTCTAAAATATGAGAACCAGGAAGTGATTGGGAAAGTCCTTGTTTTTGATAGTTTTATTCTTGATAAAACAATTATGCTTGATTCTGAACCGTCTTCGTATGTGCTACTTTTGGAACCACCTTTCCTAAGTTGCTTGTTATATTCCATTCTTGATTGTTTAGTTGCGTAGTTATCAATGGTATTGAGTGCCTCTCTCATTACAGACCTTGATTCTTTCTTATCTTTTTTGGATACTTTTTTAGAGGACTGTCTAATTAAGGCGTTGATTGATGATATGACTTCATTCAGATCGTAATATGGTGTGGAGTCATCATCATATTCATCATTGTCCTCATCTTGGGTATCGTCTTCATCTTCATCATGATAGTCAAACAATTCATAGCATAAAGCTATTACTCTTGCTGCAGACTTTTGAACGTTAGCAGAGACGGTTGACTCCAAAAAGCCCAAAAATCTAGGAATGTTTTCTTGAATAAAATTATTCAAAGAGTCAGTTGAGGATCTATTTTTATAAATTAATGTGAGAACAACACCGACTCCGTTCAAACAATTCAAGATAAGCTCTTCAACATATTCTGAGCCTGAAGCTGATGCTGGTGCACTTAATAAATAACCTTCTGCAGTTTCAACTAGCAATTCCCCAAATTCTTCTACTCCTGAGCAGCCTGAACCATCCATTATGACAAGAAGCAAATTGACATATGATACAACGGACGTAGATTCAACCATCATACGTTTTCTAAAATCCTCTGCATCACCTTCTTTAGTTCCTTTATCGTCATTATTCTGCTGTATTATTTTTTCTAGCAATATTGGAAATAATCTCTCAATAGCAACTGAAGCAATTTCATCAACATCAATTAATGTGTATGCAACACATGCTTTCAAAGCAGTTATGTATTCAATGTGAGACCGACTTGTCTTAACAAAGTCAATTAAATGCAAAAGGTCAGTTTCATTAGCAATCATTGTGTTTTTTATAGGCTTGCTAATAATCATTTTATATAACTCATAAAGCAATACTTCTCTTGAGGCACCATTCAGCTGAGAGCGGGGTAAATTCAAAGTGGTAATAACATCTGAGATTCCATATATTTTCTCTCCTGAGGGAGAATCTTCATCATCTGAAAGAAGCATGATGCTATCTAATCTAGAAGTCGACCTTGAGTTTGGAATACTTGACATGGAGACTGAGCGGTCGCTTACCTTATCTTCGTCACCGGAGCTGTTATCGTATCCTTGTGCAGCTAATTGGTCATTTAGCAAATCATCCAGTCTTCTGCTAAAATCCAAATCTGTATCAAGTTCATCTTCATCATCTGAAGTAACAGCACTTTTAGGGGACTTCATCCCGCTGCTGCTGCGCTTAGGTGTTTTAGACCCCGACCTCTTACTAGTAGAGGAGGGCTGCAGAGTCATTGACCTCATTTCTCTTTCAAGGGCAGACATTTTCAATATATGCAATATATATAGCACGAATAATACTGAATTGTTTGAAGTAATTCGGTAAGCAATCATGAAGTGTCTTTACTGACAATTTAATCTTTTCTGATTAGCTTGGTCAGTCATCTGATTCTGGAGAAACAAAGAGGGAAAAATGACAGACAATCCGTGCACCTACCTATATTTAACAACATATCCGAGCGCAGTTTACAACAACTGGAAAGTGTATATATTGTCTAGTGGTTTATTGATTTCATAAATCTTTTATTAAAAATACATAAGTTGGATCGGTAGATAATAGCGCTAGTATTATATTTCGGTGCACTCGATTACAATTGCTTGGACTGGGTCATCATGCCGTCTATTAATTTTTGGTCAGTCTCAATCAAATCGTAAAGATATTGAATACACTGTTGTTGCTTTTTTAACACATTTGCTATCTTGACAAGATAAGCATTTGGTTCGTCTGACGTTTCATCCATAGCGTCTGTTGTTCCATTTTGCTCATTAAGTGAGTTTAGTAAGCCATTCAAATCAGTTAAATTGGTAGACTTTTCTTTCAAGTTTGTTAATCTAACCCACAATTCGTCTGATCTAGCTAAACCCACCGGATTGTCGATTCTTTGGTTTAGTTGATTAAACTGATTAACAAGTTTGATTTCGTCATTTGACAAGGAGTAACCTTTGGACTTCAAAATGCTTAGTATAATGGCAATATTCAAAAGTTTTTTGGACAAGTTTTTGTATTTTAGTTGACAATTAAGAAGTCTTGAAGAAGTATCTAAATCATGTTTTTCAATGAGCTTGACTAAGTTTCCATTGATTTCATTTAATAATAATCTGGATTGCTTAATATGTTCAACTTGAAAGTTGGATCTTTTCTCCAAGTCTTCAAATCCTTTAACTTTGACTGGTATAGAATTATATTTTACGGGACGATTCATCATTGCGGTTTCCCAGTCCTTAGGAGATTCATCAGCAGGTCTATCGTAATTCAAAATTGCACCATTTGCTGTTGGAATCTTATTGTAGAAATATGTCTTCATTTTACATTGATCAGAGTTAGGATCCCATGAGTTTTGAAGGTTTATCAATTGGTCATTGATATTAGGTGTGTATGATAACTGTTGAACAGACTGAGTTTGCTGAATGGGTTGAGTTGATTGAAATGTAGGTTGCTGCACTTGAGCGGGTTGCTGTGGCTTGGACCAGGCAAAGGATGGTTGATTGGATTGTGCAGGTTGGCTAAACAACAAGTTCTGTTGTGGCTGCTGTTGCTGCTGCTGTTGCGGCTGTTGTTGTCCAAATAATCCAGTTGATTGTGTGTTTGTATTGTTTTGTCCAAATAATGAAGTAGTAGTACCTGTAGAGGTAGGGTTAGCATTTGCTTGACCGAAGAGTCCTCCTGGTTTTTGAGCTGTGCTTGCATTATTTTGGCCAAATAATCCTCCTGAAGGAGCAGCAGCAGTTGTGGTACCATTTGACTGACCAAAGAGGGAGGTTGACTGTGAAGTAGCAGGTTTGTTGAATAGGCCTGTTGAAGCAGTTGGTGCTACAGTAGCAGTGTTTGCTTGGCCGAATAATCCACCAGAAGCAGCTGGAGCAGCTGGGGCTGCAGTAGCTGATGCACCTAAATTGAAGGCAGGAGGTTTAGTGGCACTACTTGTGTTAGCACCTGAGCCAAAGGAAAAGGAAGATGATGTTCCTAGTGGCTTGGGAGTGGTTGTTTGAGCTCCACCAAATGAAAAAGCTGGTTTTGCAGCTGCTGATTGTTGAGGTGCAGTGGACGTATTGGCTCCGCCAAATGAAAACCCGCCTGTAGTTCCAGAACCTCCAAACATGGTTTTATGTGTATTAATGGGTATTTATTTGTGATAAAGGTGATGTAGGGCAATTGATTCAACAAAATATTACAAGGGTTTTCTTTCCAGATCGTATAATCCAAAAAATTTGATGTTGATGTTTTCCAACAGGGGACCTCGAAGAGAAGCAATCTTTCGGGGTGCACGGGTGCGAGTGAGATCCGGATCCCAAAAGTGGAGAAGTGGAGAAGTTGTACCCTAATTTCCGCAATATATGCACTTCAACTGTACAAATGTACCATGTTTATACCACTTCTAATAGAGTAGTTCAGACATAAGGTAGTAAGTGGAAGACGGTACATTAGAGGCAAGACAAAATGAGTACGAGAAATTCCTACGACTCAATCTCTTCGTCTCATATGACGGATATGATAAGAGATACTGAATTTGTATTTGAGAATAACAAAAGTGCAATTGCCAACTCTGACATTAAGGAAATTGGTTTAACTACAGGTCCATTATACTCTGCAAGTTTTTTCATCGGTAAAAGATGTCAAGATTTCAACGACGATTACATGATGTGTCTTAGTGAAAATGGTAAAAATGGACCTAGAGAGTGTGTTAACGAAGGTAAGAGGGTAACTAGATGTGCTCAGAGTTTGATCAATGATTTGAACAAGTATTGCTTGAAGCAATTCGAATTACATTATCAATGTTTAAACATGGGAAATATGGAGTTTAAGAATTGTAGGAAAGCTGAAATGCTATTGAATAAATGTGTATTCAATAATATGGGTGGTGATACTTTGAAAAAAGAGATCCCAGATGGTGATTATGAGAAACTCTTGCATAAGCAAATCTATCAACCACAGCATCTTCATTATCCTAGTGAGAAAGCTTATAGATTAGCAAAGGCAAATAAAGAAATTGATTAGACGTACTACAGCCAATTGAAGTACTATTCATATTTATATATACTTCTGACTTATTTAAATTATTCATATCAACCTGTTCGATACATTATTATATTCTTTTTATATATATTTGCATCTGCGGATACAAGGTACTTGAAAGTTTGACTGGATCAAGATTCTCAATGAAAAGCTTTACAAAAAAGTAGCCCCTGCGTAGTAGAAATAATAAACACAAAAGTGATTGAATAATCGAATAAATACATAATTAAATAAATAATTATATAACTGCTCAAGTAATAACTAAATAAATTAGTGTTTGGAATACGTTCTCAATAAAAACAACATAAAAAAAGGAGTAAATAATAATCTAAATCAGCTTGTCAGTTGAGCCACTTTAGATATTCTTACGCATATCAGACTCTTCTTCATCTCTAGCTTCAAACTCAGTTAAGACATCTGATGCTTCGTCGTCAGACTTGTCAACAATTTCAGGTCTGTTTAAGGCGGTAAATGGCTTGGAAGTAAACTTACAGTAAATATAAGTTGCCAAGATTCTTAATCCAGCGGCAACAATACCAATAAGAATACCACCAAATGGAGCAATGACAAAGGCACCAAATGGACCCCAGTCAGATTGATCATAAATACCATTCCAGACAAGTAATAACTTACCACCTTCCTTAGCACTATCGTAGTAAATAGTACCAAAGATAAAGATGGCAAGCAAAGCACCAAGACCACCACACATGATATCAAAAGATTTCAAAAAGTAGAAGAAACGGTCACTTAAAGCCAAGAATAAGATAGGGATAATTGAAGAAGAAACTAAATCGGCAATTAAGTAAATTTGCAAGACACTAGCAGAAGCTTTGACGGCAACAACAATTGATGGAACCATGATTAAGACAACAATACCACGAACATAGAGAATTGGAACCTTGTTACGGAAGATATCGTTGGAGATGGATGAAGCTGTAGCACTTTGTAAAGAGTCAAAAGTACAAGTAGACAGGGCAACTGTAAAGATTAATACAAAGGCAATCACCCAGTTTGGCATACCAGCAATCATAATGAAAAAGGCATTATAACCCTCTTCATCGCCAATTTGCAATTCGCCAGTCCAAACAGCTAAAATACCTGGAAGACCAACCAAAACACAAATAACACAAATGACAAGGGCTGCAATACCAGTTCCAACACGTAAATCATGATCAGTCTTAGCTGCAAAAGTTCTTAACCAGAATCCAGAAAGGAAAGCATCGTTAGTAAGGATGGCAACAAATAAAATGTAAAGCAACATCCAACTAAGCTTATTGCTTCCCATAAGGTAGCCGTATGTTTCATGTTTCAAGTCAAGGTTAATGTCGACATTAGTGGCAAAACCAATGATACCAACAACTAACATAACAAGAACAAATACAGCTTGTAAGGAATCAGTAATAAAGGAAACATGGAAACCACCTAAAGATGTATAGATTGAAGTGACAACACATTCAATGATAATACATGGTAAAGCATCTAAACCAGTGAGTGCCTCAATTGCATATTGAATAGCAGTTAACTCTGAAACCATGTATAAAAACATAGTCAACAAAGTAAAGAATGAAAGATACAAAGCACAAATTGGTCCAAATCTTTGGTAAACCCATTCAGTTAAAACAAAACCTTCAGGACATCTTTTTCTGATCAAAGGACCAAAGAATGAAAACATAAAAATTGGGATAGCACCACATAAGGAATAAATCAATAAAGATGCAATTCCTGCAATGTTAGCAATTTGAGTATAAGTGGTAAGAATACCAGCACCCATAGCTGTAATTAAAAAGAATTGTTAGTATACAATATACCAAAAAGTATATTTTCACCATTATACATGATAACTCAATTATCAAAACGTCACTAGACTTCACATGATCTCAAAATCCTTGACAAAAAAGGGGAGTAAGTAATATGGAATCATGGCAACAATCGTAAGAGATGAGCAAGTAGGATGGTATCATATCAACAATTGTCAGAGATGAACATATGTACGCTATAAAATATCATCTCCGAGTTCACTTGTCAATAGGTTATACAACTAAATCTGCAAAGGAAATTAAAAAAGCCATATAAAACATAGTTCTCTCAAATCCTTCTACGGACCGCATACCGCCTCATTTCATTAAAAAATACTCTAAAGGTTAAAGAGCAGGAGATAAAATCTTCTTCACAGACACCATACACAAACCATCCACATTATCAACAGATACAAAGATCATATGAAGTTAGTGTAATTCAGCAATCAAAGCATCATCTATATTAGAAAACAAAGGGGGAAAAGTCAAAGGTTAATAATAAATATGATAATTTTCAACAATATTCGATAATCCTCACGCAAGTACGAACTTGATCGAGTTAAAACGGTATAAATCTCAGCCCTTTAAAACAAAGGCACCCGTTTATGAAATATTGTAGAATAACCGGAAGTTGGTTTATAACGAATTACTGTTTTTGTCTTGTATTATTGAAAATCAATATTTATCACATTCTTTAGAACTTTTGAGAATCAAAAGATACTAACAACTAGCGATAAAGTTCAGTGCCAATGGGAGACCTGTACGAGTTCCGTTGTTTGACAAGAATGAACTTTTGTCTGTCTTGTAAAGAGCCAGGGCCACACCAGTGACCAGCATGGCTCCGTAAGTCAGATAAACAATAGCATTTGAACCTTGGGAAGAAATCATCTTAGCACAAGGAGCAAAAAGGTGGTGGGAATAGTAATAAAAGAACAGAGACAAAAAGTAAAAATGAAGAAACACTTAACCTGTGGAAATTGAGTCCAATATATATATATATACCAATGTAACAGAAAAGAGATGTGCAGTGTACCAATACGAATGCCAATCCTTGAACGTTAATCAGTAAAAAGTATATTTGCTGCTGCTTTTGTGTGGATACTAGCCTACACTAACCCTAACCCGCCTGAAATTTTTTGCAGTACACCCAGAAAAGACTCTCCTTAAATACGTGCTGCTCTGCATTTCTTCTCTCCGGTTGCCGCGGATTGGAGATTCCCGATTGGGCACCACCTCTGAAAACGGCGACGTAAACGGGAGTGGGAGGCATTTAGCAGCTAACCTTAAGAGGCATTTGACAACTTATTAGCAGGAAATAGCAGTGCTCGAGGCAAGCGTGGGGGAGTGGGGAGGCCGTGAAAATGACTCACGAGTCAAATCAGGCTGGGTGCGTTTATTTCAAAGGGTTCAGGGGCAGATCGCTGTTATTGTCAATCGGTGAACAAAAACGTAATTGTCCAGAAAATGAACTATACAAATGGTTAAAGAAGCGTAAATGCAGATATGATACATATACATTAAAACACATAATATATATAGTACACAGTGTCATGTGTAGTACGAAACAG
Organism: Ogataea sp. yHMJ1; assembly: GCA_030571015.1. Taxonomy (NCBI): domain Eukaryota; kingdom Fungi; phylum Ascomycota; class Pichiomycetes; order Pichiales; family Pichiaceae; genus Ogataea; species Ogataea sp. yHMJ1. The sequence goes on from JAJLXB010000008.1 coordinate 330,048, forward strand.
TATGCCACCAAAAATGATGTGAATACTCTCACGTTTGGTGACGGGTCAGAAAGTAATAAATTAGGCCAACTTGGCTAATTTAAAAATATTTCAGTTAGCCTCACAATTCTCCCCCCCTTATTGTTTTCTAGGCGTGGCAGCAGCAGAAGATCTGGTCGAATGCCTAACAGACGAGCGTAAGTCGTGCTGTGAAGAAGAAGGAATTGTCATATCAGCCTTGAATGGTTTGCTCTTCTTGTTCGATTTGACCTCTGGTGAATCATAGTCTTCATAGAAGGATAAAGTAGTTATAGGCTCCTTAGATGGCTTGGTAGGAGAAGACTCAAGAATATCGGTTCCTTCCAAATTATCTTCCTTTTCTTTCTTAACAACAATGTCATCGTCGCCAAAGAGCCTATTCGATTCCTCGGCAATAACAGAATTGTCTCCTATAATTTCCAATAAACTATCGTTAAAAGTCTTATTTTCTTGTGTGTTATGAACAGACATCATTGAATGATCAATTTCGTCTTCGTCAAGACCTAATTCTTCTCTTCTTTCTCTTTCATTTTTCTCCATTACTTCCTTGGCTTTTTTGTAAGTTTCATTCACTTCCTTTTGGAACTTAACAAATGAATTACCTGTAGCCGTTTCTGAGAAAATGAAATCTACTCTAGACTTGAAATCTGAAACTTCCTCTTCTGTAGGCTCATCACCTTCTTTTGAGGGATTGAATTCTTGGTACCTTTTGGCAAGTTGCTCTAGGTTGACTGATTCACGGAATTCTTGAATGTAATCCACAGAGTGCTTCAATACTTCCAGCGTTTGGAAGTCAGCTTCTTCAGTAAAGTATAGTTTGTTTAAATGAGATATGATCACCTTCAAAAACGGTTTGAGAATATCAATGGAATCATTTTCACCATCGAAATCAGGAGTTCTCTTGATAAATTCCAAAAATTGTAATGCTAATATTATTTGAACTGAACTTTTGGCAGCTTCACTGAAATCTCTATTTGCAATTCTCTTTGGATCACTCCAAAACACTAATTGGTCAACAATCTTAGAAAATTCACCATTGGTTAATTTCTTAATCTCATGTGGATGTTCTGGATCCACTTTCAATCTTCTAGATAAAATACCTTGTAAAAGACTTGCTGCGACGTAAACAATACTCTCTTGATGTGACACATGTGAAAATGCATAAACAGGAATACAGAATGAAAGACATTGTTTCAAAGCTTCATTACTCTCAGTATCTGGATCAAAATAAACCCTTAACGTGATATCCAAGAGGGAGTTGTCAGCTAATGAACCTGTTAAAAATAATTTATAAACGGACTCAGCAGCAACAGCTTGAAGTTCCTTGTTGGATTTATCCTTCAAGGCTCTCGTAAACATATTCAAAACACTTATAACATCCACATGGTTTTCTGATTCTGTTGACAACACTGATGGTCCAAAGACTGCCAAAATATCTGTAATGATTGTAATACCTACTTTCTGTAGCTTTTCATTATCACTCTTTGATACACAAAGACCAAAAACAAAAAGGTTATCCTTGGCCAAGGCTTCGTCTAACAAACAAAACAAACCCAGACATTCAGTTGCAAGAACTTTAATATCCTCTTCAGGACGCCTTAAACAGGGTCTTACAAGGTTTTCAATCACAGAAATAAGTGTGAAATTGTCAACCAATGGATCAAAGATTATTTGCAACATACGACGGGTAATTATGAGACATTGCTTAATATCTTCAGATGGAATTGATAATATGGTATCACGTTCTTCATTAATCGATTTGTTAGCCTTCTCAAGTATACGTGATGCATTTGTTATTGCCTCTGAAGTATCAGCGTCTATAGCAGAGTGGAACTCATCATCATCATCATCTTCTTCGTCATCAGACTTCTTGGATTTATCAGCATCGTTGATCCCCAGATAAGTAGTACTTGCAGCACTCGTGAAACCTTCGTCATTGTCGCTGTTATCACTATCGTTGTCTCCCTTGTCTGCATCATTGTCACTGTCACTGTCACTATCACTATCTTCGTTTTCATTTTCTATTCTAGAAGCTTTACCATTGGCAATATTATAAGTCTCAATGGCATTATCTTTGAGTTCATCAACCATTTCCGATATCATACGAGAGAAATCACGTTCGTTGACCGAAAGCTTAAGGATAACTTTTAAAATAACTTCAACGATTTCATCGGGAAGAGCATCATTAGACAAACTAGTTCTTAAAACATTGAGCATTCTTCTTCTACCAAAATCATCACTAAAATCGTAGTTCACAGCAATCTTTAATAGCTCAGACAAAATAAAATTAAGCTCTCTTGCATCTTTCATATCTTGTTCAACTTCTGACTGAATTATCCTGTTATTTTCTAGCTCCAAATTTGCCTTTCTCTCTGCAAAAAGTTTTGAGAATAAGTCAGCTAAGGCAGCTGCTTCAGGAAAGCTATCTAACTTCGTCAGTAGATTATTCTCTGAACAATATTCATAGTAGCCTCTTAGTAAAAATGCAGATTCAGACGTTAAGGATTCCCATGCTTCCTTATTAAAATGTATCTTATCAACAACATCTTTTCTATTTGCTAAAAAGACTTTCAACACAGAGTCTGCAATTTCACTATCCATTGGCTTGAGTCTCTCAATGAGCTCTAATACATCACCTTTGACATCTTTCATCCATATCTTACACACCCAATTATGTGCGGCTTCTCTTACATGTACATCACGATCTCTAAAACCACCTAACAACAACTTTTCCCTTTTGTCAAATTCAATTGTTCTGAAATCACCTAATGAGGGAAGGATATGGGTAAACACACATTTCCTGATTGAACCACTAACATCTCTAGCTCTTTCAAAAATATATGGTTTGGTAAATCTATTCTTTTCAATATATTGTAAAACGGCTTTTCTAACATCAGTGCTTGGATCGGACTTCAACGAAGGGAGTAAACTGGCCGCAGCTTCACTCATTGCGCTCTCTTGATCATCTGGATCATCATCATTTTGAAAACTAGCCAAGGCTATAACAGCTTGTACTCTAACAATTGGTTCTTTGTCATTTAGCCTTGCTAAAATCCCATTACTAAGATTATCATGTAAGTCTTCTTCAATTGACCCAAGGTTGTTCATAATATTCGAAAGTAAGTTGCAAACTCTATATCTGACATTCTTGTTTTGAGCTTCAAATCCTCTCATCAGATGACGGGCTAATCTGTCCAAAAAGGCTTTAAACATGACATTTTTCTCATCTTCAGCTTCATCAAAATTTTCTTCGTCTTCTTCCTCCTCGTCTTCTATTTCTGAATCGATAGCATTCACAAAAGTTGCAATGAATCTTGTAATTCTGTCTCCTGAACCGTCACCTTTCTTAAGCGTCAAAATCTTGGTGACTAACCTACAAAAACTGGTGTTAAAAATCTCATTCATACCAAGTTCAAATGCTCTGTTATGGACTGCTCTCAGAACAGCTAGTTGCTTCTTGTGTACTGCAAGTGATACTTGTGCCTCTTGAAACGTCAGTCCCATCGCATTGGTGATGTCGCTTGGAGTCATCAAGTTCTCCATTTTGCCGCCGGCTTGTCTGCCTCGTTTACTCGTCGTAGGTGGCATTGTAATAAAATAAGCTAAATAGCTTTATGTAAAACGGAAATGTAGATAGAGATCTAAGGATCAGCAATAATGTTGAGTTCTAGAGTTGATTTAGATATCCCAAAACACCCAAATCAGCTCCACATCAAAACAAACACCAAACGCGATCCAGCTTTTTAATAACTCCCGTGCACCATCTTGAATCTCACTAGTATTTTTCATGTTACCTATCTATTTTTATGATGAGTAGGAGCATTAAATACATCTTTCTACAAGTTACAAATTCACATTGGAAACAATAGTTCTACTATTATTGTTTATAAAATGGAGTTGAAGAGTGAGTTATGTCTTTATAATTTGACGTTGCAGTCTCCGTCGTCAACTATCAAGTCAATAATTGGTAATTTCACAGGAAATAAAAGACAAGAAGAAGTTGTACAAGCAACTGAATCTTTCATTGAACTCTGGAGACTCGATCCAGAGACAGGAAAGTTATACAAGTTAGTTTCACAGAACACATTTAGTGTAATAAGAAATATTTCACATTTCAAGACATCAGGATCCATTCAAGATTGTCTGGTAATAACGTCAGATTCCAATAATTTGTCAATTTGTCAATTCAACACAGAAACCAATCAGTTTGAAAACGTTTCCAATGAAGCTTATTTCAAGTCTGGTACGAGGCGTATAGCCCCTGGAGAATATATTGCAATGGACGCTAAAGGAAGAGCTGCTATGATCGGTTCTATAGAGAAAAACAAAATGATATACACTTTTAGAAGAAACGAAGAGAATAAAGTAGTGGTGTCTTCACCTCTTGAAGGCAACAAAAGCAAATTGATTACTTTCGATATGTGTGGATTAGACGTTGGCTTTGAGAATCCCTTATTTTCAGCAATAGAAGTTGACTCTGGAGCTTCTCTAGCTGTTCTGCAATTGAACACATACGAACTTGATCTTGGCTCAAATCATGTTGTTAAAAGACACTCGGAGGATGTATCGAAGACTGCACAGTTTCTTATAGCAATTCCTGGAGGAAAGTATGGACCATCTGGTGTTCTCCTGTGCTCAGAAAATCTTATCCAATATAAATATTTACACAAAATGACACATAATATTCCTATTCCAAGAAGAGAAAATACGCCTAATCATAAGAGTAATATCGTTTGTGGGGTTGTGCACAGAATGAAAGATAACTTTTTTGTATTACTTCAATCTGACATGGGTGATACCTTCAAAGTGACCCTAGATTTCAAAGCTCAAGACTCTGATGAATCAGCTGGAGAAGGAGGAAGAGTGAACAACGTCGAAATAAGATATTTCGATACTATGCCGGTTTGTACATCCTTGGTGATCTTCAAAAGTGGTTTTATGTATGGCAAATGTGAAAGTGGAGATCAGTACATATATCAATTTGAAAAGCTTGGTGACTCTGAAGAAGATAAAGTGTGGAATTCTACTGACTATCCAGATGATATTGCAGCAGTTGAAGAATCTGTGGAGAATATCTCTTTCAGTGTGAAACCATTTGATAATATTGCATTAGTTGACATTATAGAGTGTGTTAACCCGGTGGTGAAGTCCTCTATATATGACTCTAGTAGTGCTTCCGAACTACCATCTATACATACATTATCAGGAACCAGCAGTCGTTCGGCCTTGAAGATACTGAGGCATGAATTACCTATAACCGAAGTTGTATCATCCGAGCTTCCTGCAGCTGCACAACGGGTTTTCACCACAAAGCTAGCTAAAGAGGATCAGTATGACAGTTTCATTATTCTATCGTTTGTAGATGCCACTTTAGCCCTATCAGTTGGCGAGACAGTTGAAGAAGTCGACTTTGAAATATCAGGTTTTGATTCTAGTTCTCCTACAATTGATGTTGAACAAATCGGTGAGTCTACTGTAATTCAAATTCATCCAAATGGTATAAGACAAATCTTTTACGACCTTGAAAAAAGAGCTAAGCATAAAATAGTGGAGTGGTTTCCTCCAGCAGGTATCAAAGTCCTGCATTCTGCTTGCACAAGTTCTCAAGTTGTGATTGCTTTGTCTAATAGAGAGCTGATTTATTTTGAAGTAAATGAACTAGATGAGCTGATTCAATACAGTGAAGCAAAGGAAATGAACTCTCAAGTAACGTCGCTATCTATCGGTGAAGTGCCAAAAGGAAGGGTGAGGTTTCCATTTATTGCTGTTGGCTGTAGTGATAAGTCAATGGTCATTTTGAGTACAGATCCTCAAACTACTTTAGAAGTTGTTAGTGAGCAACTTTTAAGTTCAGTAGCATCTTCTCTTTTAATAATGACAATGAATGATAGTGTTGTCAACCTAAACACAAAAACCAAAACAGATGATGAGGACATTGATTCTTTGGTCACAACTTCATTATATCTTCATATTGGTATGAAGAACGGTGTGTACGCTAAAATTTCTATGGATCCAATTAAGGGTTATTTGTCTAACCCTAGAAATCAGTATGTTGGTCCCAAGGAGCTACATCTATCCCAACTAAGACTTTCGAACCAAAATGCCGTGGCCATCAATTCTACAAGAACATATTTAGGATATATGTCTTTGTCAAGTTTTAAAGTCACACCTCTCTGCAAACCTGTTTTTAAACAGATGAGTTCTTTTAAGAGTGAGGATTGTCCAGAGAATGGGGTTTTGGCTGTACATGGAAACACTTTGATGATCATGACTATTGATCAGTTAGATAGAGATACTTTGTTTGAGTCCATAGGTTTAAGGTATACTCCGAAAGATATGGTTAGCTGCAATGAAACAACCCACAACTCAATTTACGTAGCTGAAGCTGAGTACCAAATAGACTCACCATATGCTGATCTTGAAAATATCGAGAATTCATCTTCTATTGAACATAATCAAATATCAACAATGGGCGGTACAGATGAAGACGCATACGAATATTTTCAGCAATTTGGATACCCCAAATCTAAGGAACTCAAATGGGGTGCATGCATTCAAGCAATCAGACTATCTCACGAGAGCGGACAGCCTCAAGAGATTTTTCAAACTATTGAATTTTATAACAATGAAGTTCCATTTAAGATCACTCAAGTGAACTTCTCTAGTGCCGATGATGAACCATATATTATAGTATCTAGCTCTATGAATCAAACTTTAAACCCTAATTCCAACACTGGTTCTTTCTTAACAGTTTATAAAATGGAATCTGATGGCTCCTTGAGATTCATTCACAAAACCAAGACAGATAGATTAGTATTGGCATTGCATTCATTCCAAGGCAAGTTATTGGCAGGTTCTGGTAACCAATTGGTTTTATATAATTTAGGTAAGAAACAACTTTTGAGAAAGGCTTCTTCTATATTCAAAAACATGAATCAAATCGTTGATTTACAATCTCAGGGCTTTCGTGTAATGATCAGTGATATACGTGATTCCATCACAGTTGCTACTTTTAAGCCTTTAGAAAACATATTTATCCCATTTGCAGACGATATAGTACAGAGACACACTACGAGATCTTTGATGCTTGATTACGACACGGTTATTGGGGGTGATAAGTTTGGAAGTATTTGGGTTTTGAGATTGCCCAGAGACGTTAGTAAATTGAGTGATGAAGACAATCATGGAACGTTATTACAATCAACAGACGGAGACTTGAACGGTGATCCTTATAGATTTAACAACCTTGCTAATTTTTTTATCCAGGACATTCCAACCGGGTTCTCAAAGGGTTCCTTAACATTTGGTGGTTCTGAATGTATATTATATTCGGGTTTACAAGGTACTATTGGGTGTTTACATCCCATGACTTCCCAATCCGAAATAGAGTTCTTCAAGGCATTGCAAAACTATATTGCTGATGAAATGTATGATTCTTCTGCCTCCCTGACTGGTAGGGAGCATTTGAAATATAGAGGATACTATACACCAGTGAAGAATGTTATTGATGGTGATTTGATCGAATGTTACTATAAATTAGATGGTGAAAAGAGGATCAGAATTGCAGGTAAGATGGAAAGACAACCCGTTGAAATCTCTAGACGTATTGCAGATGTTAGGAATAGGGTAGCTTATTAAAAGTATAGATAGACTTATGTATTATATAGTTAAACAAGAAACAGACAAGACAAACAAGCCAAGAGACAAAACTAAAAATGTTGTGGCAATCCCGGCCGAGGTTTAGCGAGATTCTGAAAATCTGGAGAAACTCATATGACATAAGTGAGATGGATGGGGTAGTTTATCACCGTATCAACTTTCCAAGCTTGGAAAGTGTTGCATGTTAGTTCACATTTAGAAGTATCAGGAAAAATTAAATATTATTAATCAGGCTATGATTACAATTATTGGATCACTAAACTGTGACTTTGTAACCTATGTCAAGAACATGCCGGGACCAGGCGAGACATTCCAAGGAGAGCAATTTGAACTTCATCTTGGAGGAAAGGGTCTCAACGAAGCCATTGCTGCCAGTAGATTGAGCAGTCCAGAAGCACCTCTTACTGAAGGCAAGGGTGTCAGAATTTGGGGTAAGGTTGGTGACGATATGTATGGACGTCAAATGCTCAATGCTTTAAATGAAGCTGGTTGCGATATGGAGCTGGTGGAAGTTATTGAAGATAGAAGTGTTAGTTCAGGAACTGCCACTATTCTAGTAGAGACTGAAAAGGGTGGAGAAAACAGAATTGTTATTGTAAGTGGTGCCAATGCTTATTTGAAGCCTACTGCTGAGGAATACATTGAAAGATTTGCAAATGCCAAGGAAGGAGATTTCCTGATGTTACAAAACGAATACCCCAATGCTAAAGATACTATTGATTGGATTTCTCGTGAAAAGCCCATGATCAAGGTTGCATACAATCCATCTCCTTTTAAGCCTGAGTGGGTGACAAAAGATATATTGGGTAAGATCGACTACTTATTTTTAAACTTAGGTGAAGCCAAGGAAGTCTTAATTTCATTAGTTCCCAAAAGTGCAGATTCAGATTCTGCCTCAGACTCCATTCAAAGTAGTACCAAGACATTATGTACTGAGATAGCTCGTGCCTTGGGATCTAAAACCAATGTGATCATCACCATGGGAGCACATGGTGTAACGTTCACCAATGAGCAAGGAGAGTCTGAGTACGTTGCTGGTTTAACCATCTCTGGAGATAAAGTTGTTGATACTACAGGTGCAGGTGATACCTTCATGGGTGGTGTTATCAGTCAGTTAGATCGTGGATTGAGTATGGCTCAGGCTGTTAGATTTGGATGTGTAGCCAGTGCTTTAGGAATCCAGACTAGAGGAGCTGCTGAGAGTATTCCATTATACGATGAAGTTATTGACTATGCTAAAGTAAATAGTTATGAAATTTGAGGTGGAAAAGATAATAACTTGTATTTTGATTTTTTTGTAGAAGTATATATCTTATCTATAGATGACGAAAAAGTTTGTGAAAAGAGTATTGAAAGGAATAAGTAATGAGTGAGAAGTGAAGGAAGAAAAAGACAAATAAATGAAAAAAAAAAAGATAAAGAAAAGGTAATATAAATAAACAGGAGGAGATAGAATTGTAATAAAATAGTAAATATAAAGTGGACAAAAGTAGAAAGGAAAAAACTAATTACTTTGATTTGTTTTGTTTTGTTTTGTAAGAAAAGCTCATTTTTCAAAATAAACACCTGTAGCATTTATATTAGATACATCAATACTAGACAAACTCTTACCGCTGTTCCCACTTACAATACCGTCTCCAGTACCAGGTGTTTTGTGCAACAAACTAGATGAATCAGCTGCAGAAGTATTGGTCTCACTGCTGCTTGCTGTTGTTGGTTTAGCATTATGATCTGTTGGTGATGTTGATAATTGAGAGTGAGAAAGAGTTGATGATGAAGAAAGTGGAGGTAGAGAAGTTTTAGCGTTTGGTGTAGACATTGACAATCCTAAATTAGATTTTGGTTGATTAAGTTTATACAAATTGGAGAAAGAGTTATTCTGAGAAGCTTCATTAGAGTGAATCAACAAAGAATTAAAAGAGTTAGTTTTAGACAACAGATCATTAGTGGTGCCATTTATCTTGTCGTCTTCTTTAGTAGTGGAATCAGACTCTACGCCAGTTGGGGGCAATCCTGTCAAATCCTTGGGTAAGTCCAATTTCAGTGATCTGAGTGGAGGTAATGCTGGATTAGGAGTGAACGTATTCTGTATGCTTCTTGTAGTCGTTTGTGATGACGTTACAGGATTAGAAGTAGCTGTTGCGGCGGCGGCAGCAGCAGTAGCAGCAGTAGCAGCAGCAATCGCAGATGTTGTCGTTGTTGTGGTATTTGTATTTGAAAATTGTGATGCAGATGGAGTATTTTGGGCACTTGTATTGGTACTCAGAGCAGTATTACCACCCAGTTTAGGAGATACAGCTGGAGTTTGTAAAGGTGTCACATCTGGAGTTTGATGAGTTAGGTTTGAAGTAGAGAATTGTGGTTGTTGTTTCAAAGCAGAAGTAAAAGATCTTTCCGATAAATTAACACCTGATAAGCTATTATTAGTGTTCATTGAGTTGGAAGGAGTTGGTGTTGAACTTGTCAACCCCAATAGTTGTAAAGCTGCAGATGATTCACGAATACTCAAGTCAGTTGGAGAAGTAGGCGATCTAGACAGACTTGCTGGTGGGATCAAACCAGGTGAGTTTGGTCTTGATTTCTTATAATGCGGAGGTATAATCATATCCTGAGACGAAGAAGGTGATGATGAAGCCAAGTCTGTATTTGAGAAGGATCTAGCAATTGCTACAGGTTGGTGAATCGATGATGAAGCCAATGTGTTCAAAGGTGTTAATCGCTGTAAAGATGAGAATGAGCTTGCATTCGTTGATCTTGCCGTTGCTGCAGCTGATGATCTAGCAATTGTGTTAGATGATGGATTAGAGGTTAGACTTGGAGCTGTTGTGGGATGTGTACTGTTATTTGAATTAGTACCTTCTGGGTGACCAGGTTGGAAATAGTTTATTAAAGAAGGCAATGATTTAACGTATTGTATATCCTGTTCGTTTTTAATCTGAGATATTGGATTACTACTATGATGATGAATATGATTAGCGATATTTTGATTAGAGTGGTTATTGTTGAATTTTCCTGGTTCTTCTTTCTTTTGTCTTTGCTTTGCTTCTTGTTCCATATTATACAATTCCTGTGAAGCAGCAGAGGCCAAGACGTTTATATCCAAGAATGAACGAGTAGGACGGTCCAAAAATGGAGGTGGAGTAACGTATTGGTTTTGGTATGGGTAATACTGTTGCTGTTGTTGTTGGAAGTTCATTTGGTGTTGAAGAGGATAATGACTTGAATTAATCGAATGAGACATTGAATTTTCGGGTCTAATATCTATATCCATACGGTCATCATCATCTTCATCAAGATCACTATCGCTTGTACTGTCCATATTTGCGTTGTTATGATTAATTGTATTATTATCGTCTTCATCATCGTCGTCGTCATTATTAGAGTTATTATTTGAAGAAGTTTGTGTATCATTAGCCTTGTTAGTTTTAGTTCTTCTAGCATTACGTCTGTTTCTTGTAGTAGTTTTACCATCTTGATCTTCATCATCGGTTTCATCCTTCTTTCTATCACTTCTTCTACCACCTCTAGATCTAGTAGGTTTACTGGTTGATTCTGAATCCGATTCGTCTTTCACTTTAGTTGAACCCTTATCAGCATCTTTCAATTGTTTGATCAATTTATTCTGTCTTTTCAATTTCAAAGTATGTTCTGCATGTTTTGGACCACCATCATTAGTACCAAGGTCATTCTTGAATTTGAAATCCTTTTCTTTCGAGTATTGACCAGATGGGTTTTGAGTTAATGAATTATTAGGTAATCTATTTGCAATTGAAGGGTTCATTGATGAAGTGTTTGAGTTTGTGAATGGATTAGAACCCATGACATTGTTAGCCATTGATGCATTAGAATCATTAGGACTTGAACTATTACTATTAACATTATTGTTATTGGTGGCATTATTATTAGAAGTATTAGAATTCAATGAGGATGGATTGGAAGATGAACCTGAGTTTTGATTATTAAGGAACATAGGTAAATTATTTTGTTGACCCTTTAAGGATTCATTCAAGTTTTGTAGATGTTGTTGATGCTGTTGTAAATGATTTTGAGGTGGATTTGGGTTTGGTTTCAAATTGGGGTTCAAATTAGGGTTTGAATTAGTCAAGTAATTCTTTTTCCTTGAATTTGGATTTGTATGAATTCTTGAATGTCTAGTTAATTCATCTGATCTTGAAAATCTCTTGAAACAACCTGGATAATTACATTGATGTGGTTTTTCACCTGTATGTGTTCTAATATGTCTTGTTAAATGTTCCAATCTATGGAAAGCCTTTTCACATAGGGGACATTTATACGGTCTTGGGATAGTGGCCGTAGTAGATCCTATAGGAGGTGTGATTTGTTGTATTCTCGGAGTTATTGTAGATACGAGTGCTTCAGCTGTCATGGGTATGCCATATTCATTTGTTATTACTGAAGTTGGAGGAGATGATTTTTTACCAGAACCGTTTGTATTATTTGAAGAAATATTTGATATGGAACCTTCATTTGCCTTGAACACACCAGACAAGGAGGAATTTGTCAATGAACTTGAATCCTCTTGTTCTTGCTTGATTGAGTTTGAAGTCATTTATTTGAGTATTAAGTATAGTAATGTAAAACAACAGAGAGTAATTTAATAGAGAAACAAAAACAAAAAAAAAAGTATTTGATGCAACAGAGATAAATGTGAGAAGCAAAGAAAAAAAAAAACGGATTAGTGGTGGGGAATAGAGAGTGTGTGTTGAATATATTATATGGTGGAATAGATAAAATATACTCTATTATTTGATAAAAGAGATTATATTCCCTAGATTGATGTAATATCTGTGGGAAGGGAATGGAAAAGATGAGGAACAAACACCTAGGTGATGAGAATATTAGTGTAATTGACTTTTTTTTAAGTATGGGGAAAAACTGGTGCGGGATGGGGGAATTTCCAATCAGATTTGAGAGTATGGGGATTTTGACCAAGAGAAAGAGAACCAATTTGAAATAAGCAATGGGAGTAGAGTAGGATTTTCCAAGTATACCTCAACAAAGAGTATAGATATTGGTATTATATATTGAATATTTACCTTAGTTCCCTTGTTTGGAATGATAATATATGCATACAGTAAGTAGATATTGTTAGATGGGGCAGAAGAGTGGAGGAGAAACGGGTTTGTTGAAATTGTTGGAGGAAAAGAAAAGGAGGAGCGAGGAGTGGGCGGATGGTGGTGTGCATTTAGTCGGAACTATGTATTTTATTTATTTTATTTATTTATTATTAATAGTATTATTATTGTTATTATTAACCTATGAAGTTGATTAATTAGTAGTATATATTTATGTTGATATTTTGTAATGAAATTATTAAAAATAACAACTGTAATAAACCACTATAATAATTTACCATTATAAGTAATCAGTAATATGTATAATATATATTAATAGATTCAAAGATGTACCTGAATATTCAGGATAGTTGTTATTTGAAATGTAAGGTACTATATAGTGCAATATAATAAATTGACTATAAATGGATCTGAAGTATTATAAAGTTACAATAAATGTATATAATAAATTATATCATCAATGATACTATATTATTATTATTATTATTATAATACACTATTAGAATATTTTAAAATATATATCATATATAAACTTACCCGGCAATGAGAACCAATAAAACAATTTTACATCCTTGCACTTGTGGGGGAAGAGAAAGTGGTAATTAAGTAGTGTGGTTTTAGTCTTATATGAGGATAACTTATTTATTGTGCACGGGTGTGAGTATATATATATATATATATATATATATACATTTATCTTTCCCGGAGAATTTGAGGGGGAACTTATTTATCCGAGATGTATATTTGTTAATACTGATGATAATAAAGATAAAAAAAAATTTATAAATTAAATACCATTAAATGTATACTATATAACATAGACTTTTAGAAACACATAGTAAAAGAATAATACAATATCTCAGTAATATGAGTATATATATATATATATATACACATGTTTCATATCAGACATAAACAAAGTGAATTAATTAAGGACTCCTTCTATTTATCCAATATGGAAGTAATCCCTAGTGGCCGGTGATTTCAATATTTCTGTATTGTATATATATATATATATATATAATGTGCAATACAGTTGTATATAGATTATTATTGAAATCGACTAATCTAATGCCACTAAATTGTCCTCATTACGACTAAACACCGGAGACTACCCAACGGACTTTTGTGGTCCTTCTAAATTTAACTAGCGGTCTGCGGTGTTTGGCCGTACACTTCCACCCATCAATTTCCCAGAAATTCCCTTAAAATATATATATATATTCCTATATATTTGATCTGTTTTCAACAAAGTTATATAAACTAATTTAATCATATTCATTTGTTTTTTATATTCTACTCTGCTTGAATTGATAATTGCATTTTAATTAGAATCATATAATTCCCCAATTATAAATTTATAATACAATAAACTATTCTCAAAATGTCTACCGATTTAACTTTAAAAGCAATTAATACCATTCGTGTCTTATCTGTAGATACCGTCTCAAAGGCAAACTCTGGTCACCCTGGTGCTCCAATGGGTATGGCTCCAGCTGCTCATGCTTTATGGAGTCAAATGAAATTCAACCCAAAGAACCCAGAATTCATAAATAGAGATAGATTTGTCTTATCTAATGGTCATGCTTGTGCTCTTTTATATTCAATGTTACATTTATTAGGTTATGATTACTCTTTAGATGATTTGAAATCTTTTAGACAATTAAACTCAAAATGTCCAGGTCATCCAGAAGCTGATTTACCAGGTGTCGAAGTTACCACTGGTCCATTAGGTCAAGGTGTTTGTAATGCCATTGGTTTAGCTATGGCTCAAGCTCAATTTGCTGCTACTTACAACAAGCCAAACTTTGAATTATCTAACAATTATACCTATTGTTTCTTTGGTGATGGTTGTATGATGGAAGGTGTTGCTTCTGAAGCAATGTCCTTAGCTGGTCACTTACAATTAAACAAATTGATTTGTTTCTACGATGATAATAAGATCTCTATTGATGGTTCTACCGAATCTGCCTTTACTGAAGATGTCATGTTAAGATTAAAATCTTATGGATGGAACATCTTAGAAGTTGCCGATGCTGATACCGACGTTGAAGCCATTTCTAAGGCTATTGAAGAAGCTAAGAAATCTACCAACAAGCCAACTTGTATTAAGATCACCACCACCATTGGTTATGGTTCTAAATTAGCTGGATCTCACTCCGTTCACGGTGCTCCATTAAAGGCCGATGATGTTGCTCAATTAAAGGAAAAATGGGGCTTTGACCCATCAAAGACTTTTGATATTTCTTCTGAAGTTTATGACTACTATAAGACTTTAGCTGATGCAGGTGCTAAATACGAAGAAGAATGGAATGCTTTATTCAAATCATATTGTGCTGAATACCCTAAGGAAGGTGCTGAATTATCCAGAAGATTAACTGGTGAATTACCATCTAACTGGACTTCTGCTTTACCAACCTACACTTCATCTGACTCTGCTGTTGCCACTAGAAAATTATCTGAAACCGTCTTATCATCAATTCAAGAAGTTTTACCTGAATTAGTTGGTGGTTCTGCTGATTTAACTCCATCTAACTTGACTAGATGGGCTTCAGCTGTTGATTTCCAACCTGAATCCACTGGCTTAGGTGACTATTCTGGTAGATATTTCAGATTCGGTGTTAGAGAACATGGTATGGGTGCCATCATTAATGGTATCTGTGCATATGGTGCTAATTTCAAAGCTTATGGTGCTACTTTCTTAAACTTTGTCTCTTATGCCGCTGGTGCCGTAAGATTATCTGCTTTATCCGGTCTTCCAATCATTTGGGTTGCTACCCATGATTCCATTGGTTTAGGTGAAGATGGTCCAACCCATCAACCTATTGAAACCTTGGCTCATTTCAGATCTTTACCAAATACTATGGTTTGGAGACCTGCTGATGGTAATGAAACTTCTGCTGCTTACTTGAAATCTATTGAATCTAAGCACACTCCTTCCATTATCGCTCTTTCTAGACAAAACTTGCCTCAATTAGAAGGTTCTTCTATTGAAAAGGCTTCAAAAGGTGGTTACACTGTCTTTGAAGTTTCTAACCCAGAATTAATCTTAGTTTCTACTGGTTCTGAAGTTTCTCTTTCTATTGATGCCGCTAAGGCTTTAGCTGCTCAAGGTCACCCAACTTCTGTTGTTTCCTTACCTGACTTCCACACTTTTGACCAACAATCAACCGATTACAAGATTTCCGTCTTACCAGATGGTGTCCCAATCTTATCCGTTGAAGTTATGTCTACTTCTGTATGGTCAAGATACTCTCATGCTCAATTCGGTATCAACAGATTCGGTGCTTCTGGTAAGGCTAATGATATTTACAAATACTTTGAATTCACTACTGAAGGTGTTACTGAAAGAGGTGTTAAAACTATTGAATTCTTTAAGGGTAAGACTCTTTATTCTCCATTATTACAACCTTTTGAAAACGTTTCTCAATGGCCTGCTCATTAAATAAATAGAATTTTCGATTTTATGAATTAACTTGATTTGATTTTTTTTTAAAGATTTTAACTTAAACTCTTTTATTTCATTTATTTTCTCTTTATGTCTTTTTTTTTTTACCTAAACTTGATTTGAATATGAATTCTATATAATCCAAAGAAAAAAATAACACTAAATTAAATATCACATTCTTTTATTTCTATTTTAATAATATTATTTGTTTAATTGAATTTATTCGTAGTATAAAAATAGCTTTTATTAATATACGTAATTTGAAAAAAAAACAAAGATAATTCTATTCTAATAAATATATTGCTGATTTCTTAATTCCAAACATTCTTGTCAAATACATCACTAAACACATCTTTTTTGCTTGAATTAGAAATAGTACTGTTATTATTAGATGACGTCGTTGATCCCCAAATATTACCAGAGTTAGAGTTACCATACTGTTGTAATGGCTGTTGTTGATGATGCTGTATTGGTTGCTGATAACTGCCAAATCCAGCACCGTAACCTTGAGTCTGTATAGGTTGTGTAGATGCTGATTGGGTTTGGAAAGAAGTATTGGATCCAGATGGGGTAGAGTATAGTGATAAAATGGATTTTTTCAAATCTGGTCTTGAATTAATTGGTTGAGATTGAACAGATTTATTGGATGCGTTGTCGAATATAGAGAAAGACGATGATGATGAGTGACTTGATGTCTGAAAGATAGGTTGGGCTTGTGCTTGTGCTTGTGCTTGTGCTTGTTGTTGAACTTGTTGTTGAGGTCTAGGTGATTGAGAAAGAAAATCGTCTAATAGATTGGCTGGATTTGAAGTCGGAGTTGAAGTTGGTTGCTGTTTTTGTGGCGCAGATGGAAGTGACTTGGCCTGTTGTTGATCAGGTACACTAGCTGATAAATTAATAGAATTAGGATCTGGAATAGTACCACCACTTGACCATTTCTTCATATCGTATTTCGTTCTGATGAAATTCTCAATTTTAGATGAATCAGGAACATAACCTTGAGGTAACTTGGATTCCCAGTATGCATTGGCCTTTTGGTTACCCCACAAAACCATTGATTTAACCTGCTCATCTGTCCAAGAATCTAAATCAACAGATTTCACACGGGATACATGTGTTCCCATAGATCTATGAATTCCTGAACATCTGATACAAATGAATATACCAAGGTTCCATGACGCCCATCTTGGGTTTTTGGAAGTTTTACAATCAGCACATGTTCTGTTTTCGGGTTCTTTAAGTAATGTCTTGAGAATGTTCAAGTTTCTTTCATTTAATGCTTTACGATTGGCACTTGAAGTGGTTGAAGATGTAGATAATGATCCATTTGATCTACCGGAATAATAACTCATCTCACACAAGCGAATGAAATATGGTTTAGCAACTTTGACAAAGTGAGGTTAAAGACCAACCGATTATAGATTGATGCAAATGTAAGTGTTATTATTAAAAAAAATTCAATCTCTTCCGTTATCTCTTCCATCTACTACTCATCAATTGATTTGTTATCTATCTTGAGAAATGCTCGTTTCAACGTCAAACTGAACTTTGCTTAAATAGAACACCCGTCCACCAGTAAATCCCTTGGTAAATTTTTATCATTACCGACGCGTCGATTGAATGTTTATTAACTAACTCACAAGTTCCAAGTTCCCTAATTTGGTATCACCCCATATGTTACTTTAAACCGATACATTCTTGCAAGAAAGTGCAGTACTAGTTTTTTAACCCGTTTAGTATAAAACAAGTTAAGTATTTGTTAGCTCACAAGTTCCAAGTTCCCTAATTTGGTATCACCCCATATGTTACTTTGAACCACTACATTCTTGCAAGAAGGTGCGGTACTAGATTACAAATATAGCAAGAGCGGAATTCTGGTAGCGTATTAGGCTTCCTATTACGGCAGTTCTAACTCTTAATAAGTTATTATCTCTTTAAAAGAGTTGTACAAATTTTCAATATATAAACCACCTTAATTCTCCTCCATAAACAAAAATTTCTTCAAGTATTATATAGTTTACATTCTTTATCAATAATAATTAATAAAAATTTTCCAAAAAAAAAAAATGGTTTACAATAATAAAACAGTAGAACAAATCTCAGTTGTTGAAAAAGACGGTAAGAAGTACGCTAAAGTGTTGCGTAATACCCAAGGCACTGCTATTAAAGCCACCTTGGACGAATTGTCCCTTGAAAATGATGCTCCTTTTGAAGAAATTGTGGCTAAGATTGAAAAATACGGTGGTTGTATTATTAGAAACCATATCCCCGTCGAGACTGTTGATAAGATTATGAGTGAAGCTACTCCATACTTAGACAAAGACACTTTATGGGATGGTACTTTTTTCCCAAAGACCTACCGTCGTGTCACCGGTATGTGTGTCAAGTCCAGATCCACCGCTACTGAAGTCTTGTCCCATCCTTTGAACATCAAGTTATCACACAAATTGTTAGGTCGTACTTTAGCCTCTTGGGTCGGTGACGAGATCGTCACCAATTACTCCCCACCTCAACACAACTCTACTATCTGTTTCAGAATCGGTCCTGCTGGTAAGGAAGCTAAGAATCAGCCATTACACAGAGATGATTTCATCCACTACAACGTTCACCAACATACCGAAAAATACGAATACACAGATTCTGCTTTAGGTTGTGTTCTTGGTTTGAGTAGAACTACTAAGATGAACGGTGCCACCAGATTCGTCCCAGGCTCTCACTTATGGGACCACTGGAGACAACCAAACGACGACGAAGCTGTTTATGCCGAATTAGAAAAGGGTGACGCTTTCTTCATGCTGGCTAGTTGTTACCACGGTGGTTCTGCAAACTACACCGAAGATGAATACAGAACCGTTATGGTCTTATTCACTACCCTTGGTGTTCTCAGACAAGAAGAAAACCTTTTCTTGGGTACTCCTATTGAATACTTCAAATCTTTACCTATTGAAACTTTGAAGATGTTAGGTTTGACCACCTCTGATCCTTTCTTAGGTTATATTGATTTCAAGGATCCCATTAAGTTATTGAAGCCTGAAGAAGCTAATGAGCAAAAGGCACAACAAGACTTTTACGGTGGTACCTATATCGGTGTTGCAGTCGACAACATAGATGAAGAAATCTGATTACAAATTTTAGACCACTCTGGCTCTTGCCCTCTTTGTTAGAATTAGCTAACAATCTAGCTATGTGCATAGATATATATATATATAGATACATAGATGCTCACAACAATGCACAATGCAACTCGTTGATAAAGCAAACCCTGTAGACAGATTAGTGATCTCAAATGTTCGGACATCGCACCGCATTGGGAAATCTAAACCGCGCCTTTCAAATATTTTTTGCAGTATTATCCGCTCGCGTTCTGAAGTTCCAAAGATGGAAAAAACTACGATTGATCCGCTTTCTTATCTATCTAAGCTCCATGGGGCATCAAGACTATATATACTCATGGTTGCCCAACCCCTTAATCCCCTGGATCATCAACACAATGTCAATCTACACAAGTATTTGTTCATTATCACCACTATTGTTGAAAAAAAATCAAAATGGTTTACAATAACAAGACTGTTGAACAAATTTCAGTTGTTGAAAAAGACGGTAAGAAATATGCCAAAGTTCTGCGTAATACTCAAGACAAGGCTATTAAAGTCACGTTAGAGGAACTTACCGTCACTAGTGATACCCCATTTGATGAAATTGTTGCTAAGATTGAAAAGTATGGTGGTTGTATCGTGAAAAATCATATTTCTGTTCCTGTCGTCGACAAGATCATGAGCGAAGCTACTCCATACTTAGACAAAGATACTTTATGGGATGGTACTTTCTTCCCAAAGACCTACCGTCGTGTCACCGGTATGTGTGTCAAGTCCAGATCCGCCGCTACTGAAGTCTTGTCCCATCCTTTGAATATCAAGTTATCACACAAATTCTTAGGTCGTACTTTATCCTCTTGGATCGGTGACGAGATCGTCACCAATTACTCCCCACCTCAACATAACTCTACTATCTGTTTCAGAATCGGTCCGGCTGGTAAGGAAGCTAAGAATCAGCCATTACACAGAGATGATGTCATCCACTACAACGTTCACCAACATACCGAAAAATACGAATACACAGATTCTGCTTTAGGTTGTGTTCTTGGTTTGAGTAGAACTACTAAGATGAACGGTGCCACCAGATTCATCCCAGGCTCTCACTTATGGGACCACTGGAGACAACCAAACGACGACGAAGCTGTTTACGCCGAATTAGAAAAGGGTGACGCTTTCTTCATGCTGGCTAGTTGTTACCACGGTGGTTCTGCAAACTACACCGAAGATGAATACAGAACCGTTATGGTCTTATTCACTACCCTTGGTGTTCTCAGACAAGAAGAAAACATTTTCTTGGGTACTCCTATTGAATATTTCAAATCTTTACCTATTGAAACTTTGAAGATGTTAGGTTTGACCACCTCTGATCCTTTCTTAGGTTATATTGATTTTAAGGATCCAATCAAGTTATTGAAACCTGAAGAAGAAGCCAAGGAACAAAAGGAACAACAAGATTTCTATGGTGGTACTTACATCGGTGTTGCAGTTGACAACATAGATGACGAAATTTAAATACACTAAATTCTTGATAAATATGATTCTATTATTAAATACAGGCGTGACTATAAATACATCCCAATTTTGTCTTTTCTAAGAACAGATCCCTTTGTAATAAATGCAGTACAATTTTCTGGGAAAACTGACTTAAATAACTTCATCGTCACCTTCATCTTGAACTCCCTTGAACGATTCCAATATTTTTTCATCTCTTTTGTAACTTTCTACTCTTAAAGTCATCACTTCGTCGTCCTCCTTAGACTCTACTACAGCACCACATTCAGGACATTTGTCTGTTCTTCCAACTCGTGTTGCTCTGAGCACTCTCTCTAGTGCTTCATGGGAGAAAACATGACCACATGGCTGAAGCTTTTTTGGTTTAACAAATAACTGACCTGTCAAACTGCAAAAGAGACTGACAACACCACCTGAAACTCTCACTTCCTCATCTTCATCATCGCTTGTTGAGGTATTAAATGGGACTTGTAGAGTAGGGTTGATAATAACAAACGCTTCTTCTTTCACTCTCAAAAATTGCTCATTGTTAGTGTCATTCGTAAATGAGGACTCGGGTGAGAAATTCGATTGTTGAAGCAATTCTTGGTAATGTTGTAAAGGTTGCAATCCATCCATTGCGGCGTATTCTTCTAGGTTATCCAAACTCAAAGGTGTCTGATGGGCGCCTTCTAAAAACACTTTTCTCGTTTCCTTCATGGCAGAGCTTAATATGTGTTGCCTTTGTATTATATCAATTGCTTTAGCAGCCATCTCAAGGAATCTCTGTACACTCGGGTCATTATCAAATAATTGTGTCTGCCACTGCTTGTACTCTTCAACAGTCATTTTCTTTGTCAAAACTAGTAATTCACCGTAGCTCAACTTATCAGCTACCAAACTTTTGAATTCTTTAACAATCTCCCGGAGAGTAGCAGGGAAATGTGCTTTTAAGCTGTCCAACTCAGTCGTGCTGATCTTTCTGATCTCTTCCCTGCTATTCTTGTGAAGTGGATAATATTCCGGCAGCGTCACTACCACTAGTGGCACTTCTGAGTCAGATGGTTCAGTCTTCATACTTCTTATACAGTAAACTTATTCCTTATATAATGAATAGACTATACTTTGTAGTTTGCAGTGTTGCAGATGGCGGCAAAAATAGGTGTCAGATTGATAAACTTCTCATAGTAAACCCCAACCGTGTTTTTGGTGATTCGCATCCGTGCATTTTGTAGAGATGGGGGAAGAAATTTGAGACTTTTGAGCATAGTATACAAGGCCAAGATGTATGCAAATAATATCAAAGTATCTGTTAATAAGGGCAACAGATAAGGCGTGTTTACTCATACGACAAGCGACAGCATGCCAACTCAAGAAGAGCTTGTAGTGCTGTACTCCCAGGTGACTCCTCTGCAGAAGATAGTCACCTTGCAGCATATTCATTCACTTTACCTCGCAGCTCAGCAGTCGAATCCACCAAGAAAGGAGATATCATTTAATATACTGCAATTACAGACTATGATAAACAATAATCCTCTGATTAATCCAGAATTTGACTTTCTGGATATAAATGGCTCGTTAAATATGATAAAGGTGAAGAAGCAGCAAGGACAGGCTGCGGTGAAAAACATCTTGAGTCCAATTCAAATTGTTCAGGTTATTGCTGAGAGCTTGGCTATAGAAGGTAATGAACAAGTGATATCGCAGTTGCCTAAGAGCACGGTTTTTAAACTGTCTAATAAAATAGATATTGTACTAGTTAAGGACAGATTAATCAAGATTTTGAATAACTATAAAAATACTACGTTACAAGAAATTTCAACTTTAGAAACCAAATATAAACTGAAAAAGCGTGAGATCGATATGATTGAAAATGGCAAAGTCGAGGACAAGATCCTTTATCAGGAATTTATTAACTCCAAGGCTGAACAAGAGCAGAAACAGAAATTACTTCAACAGCAGGAGAACCAAAAAGAAAACCCAGCAGAAACTGAACAAGTCCAAACTACTGTACAAGATGAAGAGGTACTTCAGGAAGAAGATGCCGCTACTAAGCCTATTGATACAGCTGCTGCTGCGGAAGCTGCGATTAGCTTGGCCTCTGAAGCGGCAGATGCTACACCAGAGGAAGAAAAATCTAAAGTCAACAACGAAAAGGCTAAACTTGATGAAACTGACGGATCAACTGAAGTAGTGGATGCTGAAAAGGTCACTGAAGCAATCGAGTTACAAGAATCCAAGGACTCTTCTGACCAACCCAAAGTATCTGAGTCAATCTCCGAGAAAAAACCTACTGAAGAGCCTGAAGAAGCAGTGGCTGACGGATCAGAACCTGTAGGGGAAGAAAAGGTTACCGAAGCATCTGAAGAAGCTGAAGAAGCCAGCACGATAGTACCCGAAGAAGAAAAAGAAGTCAATTCCGAAGAAGTTGCTGAGAATGAAGCAAAATCTGAGAGCCAACAGGAAGATGGAAAAGACGAACCTTCCGCCCCTACACCAGAACCTGTGACTGATGAAGAAGAGGCGGCAGTGGAGGAGAAGGAGGAACATATAGAGGAAAAGCCAGAAGCTGATTCTATATCTAGGGGAGGAAGAAGATCGTCCAGACAACTTCAGAAGGAGGAACTTAAGAAAGAGGAAGACGAAGCAGAGTCTGTTGAAGAGGACGAAAAGACGACCAAGTCTATCCGTAAGCGTGCACGTTCTGAAACTCCGCCACCTCCTGCTAAGAACAAGAGATTCCAAACTATCGCTACTCAACTCATAACTCAAATTTCTTCGAACAGATTTGCTTCAATGTTCTTACAACCAGTGAGTATACATGATGAGCCAGAATACTACAAACTCATCAAGCATCCGCAAGACTTGAAAACAATCCAAAGAGAGGTTAAACAAGGTAAAATCACTTCGTTGGACGAATTACAGTACCGTCTTCAACTCATGTTCAGTAATGCTGTTATGTATAACGATATTGAAACAGAAACATACAAATGGACAATAGATATGATGGAAGAATCGGACAAGCTTGTGGAGTTATTTAGGGAGAGTATTGAATAATTAATAGATTTCAAGCAATGTATATTAGTGTATTTAAATAAATTAAATCGTGTGTTTTTTTTAATTTGATATGAATATTAGACGGTGTATATCGTAAGAACATTGTAGATTAAAAGTTATTGGATTGTTGCTAAATACAGGGGATTATAGATAAGAGGAATATATATGTGCCTTATAAAGTTGAGGACATAGAAAATAAAACAAATGATTCGTATACATTTATCTTCTCATTTGGTCCATTAAAGCTTGGTTTTGTTCTTGGAATCTTAAACCAACACGTTCACTGTGCTTCAAGAACTTTTCAGCACACTTACCTAAACAACCAGTTTCTTTGGTGGTTAAAACATCAGAAGTGAAGTCGTTAACACAGTCGTTGAAACATTTGTCAACAAGACCAGTATATAACTATGATTAAAAATAGGTAAAAATATATTATTAGTATTTGCCTTGGCGTATGATAAAAGAACTAGCTGAATATATTCAATATATTTCATTCTCCATATAAATAAATTTGAATACTTACTTTCATGAAGTCCTTCATTTGCTTCTGTTCAATGACAGCTTGGAAAGATTGTTGTTCCTTGTAGTTGAGCTGATCCATCTTGAATGTCTGGTTAGTTTGGTTAGTTCTATATGTAAGCTTATGGAAATACAGTAGCTACAATACCGTGAAGACAATGTATTTTATACTGTATGTACTACTTCTCATATCAGTACGTTGAAGTGGATCTCACTTTGAAAATGTTCGCCCCCAGTCGATGTGCGGGTAATTACCGAATTAAATATTTTTTTGTCTTTGGCATTTAGCTCGTTATCAAAACCTGATCTCTAAATGTTAAAGGACCTGGCTTTCCAAAACTTTGTAAGGAACAAGTGTGTTGTAACTGCAGCATCGAAGATGTCATTCAACGCCCAGTCATATAGCCAAAGAGCAAGTGCCCATGCTTCCCCTGTGGCTGCTCGTCTCCTCAATTTGATGGAAACCAAGAAGACAAATTTATGTGCTTCTGTAGATCTTACCAACACCGCAGACTTATTGGCCCTTTTAGATAAGTTAGGACCATATATCTGTTTAGTTAAGACTCATATTGACATAGTGGAAGATTTCTCCTATGAAGGAACCGTTGTTCCTCTTAAAGCCTTGGCTGAAAAGCATAACTTTATGATTTTTGAAGACAGAAAGTTTGCAGATATAGGAAACACAGTTAAGTTACAATACAAAGGTGGTGTCTACCAAATTGCCAAATGGGCTGATATAACAAATGCTCATGGTGTCACTGGTGCCGGGATTGTGCAGGGATTGAAGCAAGCTGCTGAAGAAACCACAGCTGAACCAAGAGGACTTCTCATGCTTGCGGAATTATCTTCCAAGGGTTCAATTGCACATGGTACATACACTAAGGAAACTGTAGACATTGCTAAGACAGATAAGAACTTTGTCATTGGTTTTATTGCCCAAAACGATATGGGAGGTAGAGACGAAGGCTTTGACTGGCTTATCATGACTCCAGGTGTTGGATTGGACGATACTGGTGACGCCTTAGGTCAACAGTACAGAACTGTTGATCAAGTCATGCAAACCGGAACCGATATTATCATTGTTGGAAGAGGATTATTTGGCAAAGGTAGAGACCCTGTTGTCGAAGGCGAAAGATACATGACTGCCGGTTGGAACGCATATTTAAAGAGAACTGGACAATTGTAATCGCTCGCATGCGTAATCCATTAATTATGTTGTTTCTATGTACAAGATAACCCAAAAAATAATAATAATAATATATAAACAGTAATAATGTTATGTTGAGAATTCAGTTGAAACTAAGCATTGAGAGTTGTACCTTGTGAATACTCCAATTCGTAACTCAACTGTTGTCTTGTAATTTCAAAGACTAAGAGACCAATGGATGTAGCAGGGATCATGGTTAATGCATTGCCTACAAACCCACGATAAAAGTATTGAAACCAGCTCAGATTCGATCTATTCTTCATGTGAAGCATCTGATCATAGGTTTGGATATAGGAATTATAGTAAAGCTTGAAGAACTTTCTCCGTTCTTTATGAGCTGCTTCATTGTACATATCCAGAGCTTCCAATCTTGAATAGTGAACCTTTTGAATCTTGTTGAATGGATATTGAATAGCCAATAAAGCTGAGGCAGCTGAAGCACCAGCGCCCAACACGAATGTGAGTTGAAGTGCAGTGACAGATTTAGGACGTTCAACAGGTTCGGGTGGTGGTCTAAAAAGAATTTTTGCCTTATAATAATGAAAAAAGTCTATTAGACTCTGGGTTCTGTGATACCCCTGATTTTTGACTGTTTCAAAAATGCAGAAGTAAAACGCAAATCCAAGTGATTCCTTCAAGAAACTGATACCATAACCGGCGAAAACACCGAACGTTCCTATATGCTTCAGCTTGTTTATACCATATTGCCAAAGATTTTCGTGCTTACCACTCACCAACTCTGCATAAGTAGATCTTGCATAAAGAGCATCAATTGGAGCAGCTAGTAATGATTGTGCGGCACCAGCTAAGAATCCTGCCCTAAATGTATCAACCGGAGCTGGACTTTCCAGGGTCGCAAACTTGAAACCATTGAAATATTGCAATGAGGTCAAGTAAGTAGTATATAGGACAACACCTATAGCAGAATTCATTATAATGGGAGGCATGACTTGTGCAGGAATAAACTTCCAGCCCTTAGTCCTTACAGCATTGAATAGCAGTGCAAATGACGAATGTGAGAAGAAGTTGTAAGGCTTGGTCGCAATATCAGGGTGCAGTAAAGCTCTTGCAGTTGTCAAATAATCAAACCTAGATGGTCTAAATAGTTTGGCTGGTGTTCTTAAGTACAGCGCAGTGACTTGATAAAGAATGGCTCTTATACCTGCTGTAGATGCAGAGACCACTTGAGTTCCAGCCTTTGTGAGCTGCTGTGAATTATGTGACTTTTTTATTGCGCTATCATCCTCAGGTCTGTCTTGACCATTTCGTCTTTCAGCTGTTGGAATTGACTTGTAGCTGTTCATTTTCTGACTTTGAGATTCTTTATTGATTTTATTTCTCTCATCTTCAGCAATATACGAATTCAAAACGTATAACGTCGGCAGAACATCTGCCCTTGGCTCAAACAATGAGTATAAGGGAAATCCAAAAGATGTGGGGGGCCTCTCCAAAGGCTCGTTTTGCGGGAGAGCAGTATCGTCACCAATTCCTTTCATGTTATAAATAGTGACGGAGCGGTACTTTTCTATATTTGAGAAGTAAGTTCTATATGTCAGCTATTGCTCATTGGTATTTCCGTATAAAGTTCTTGGTGTTGAAGATTAAAATATTGATTTGGTTTCACCTTTATCTCAAGTCAAATCAGGTGAAGCAGTGTCTCAACTGTGAAAAATTTTCCAATAGTTTCAGTTTTGGTTAACAAATTACCTCCTTAGTTAACGGTGAGCACGGGAGTTGCAATGAAGATGCTTTTGTTTTTCTAGATCCTTCAGACTCACAAAGAACAATGCGTTGAAACCAGATCTTTGAAAAGAGTGGCGCTCAGAATATTTTACTTAGCGAATAATATAAAAATGTGCTTGTTTACATTTTTGACATAAAAACTACAACACTTTTTTATTTTACCAATTCAAGTCAAACTTAAAAGGTGATCCTAATGGATCAAAAATGAATTAA
This sequence comes from Ogataea sp. yHMJ1, assembly GCA_030571015.1. NCBI lineage: Eukaryota > Fungi > Ascomycota > Pichiomycetes > Pichiales > Pichiaceae > Ogataea > Ogataea sp. yHMJ1. Next base: position 357,594 of record JAJLXB010000008.1, read on the forward strand.
ATATACTATAAAGTGCTCTAATAGATTTATGTTTAGTCGACCGCCTCAGCATGTGCCTCTTCTTCTGGATCGTCTTCCTTTGGAGCTTCTTCCTTTTGAGCCTCTTCCTCAACCGTGGTCCGTGCTTCTGTTACAGCGTTCTCAGACTTTGCCTTGTCTTCCGTGTTGGATGCTGGAGCTGGCGCAGGCACTGGAGTTCCACCCCTAGACATGTGTTCCTGGTATTGGAGTCCAACCTCTTTGATAACCTTCTTCAAACTTAATTGTATATTCAACTTGATTAAGGTATTAAAGTCTAATGGATTGGCAGAAGTGGTATTAGTCCTAGAAATCATAACCAATAAAACGTTCTTCATCATTTCCAGTACTTCGTCAGAATAAGCTTCGATCGCCCTGTTCTTTGCGGCGAAGTGTTTGCCTAAGAACTTGTCAGCCAGTGTTAATAACTTGGAGACAGTTTCGGTGTTATTCTTGAACTCATAAAGTAAGACAACCTTACATGCCAAGTTCAAAACCTCGTACTGAGTCTTGATCATACCCTTTGGATCAGTGGCCTCAACTTCAGGTCTTAATAATTCAACAAGAAGACGTGTGCAACCTGTATCCAAAATCTTTTCGGATGTAATCTTCGAGGACTTTGGTAAATCATCTTGAGCTACTAATAAACTCTGTAATAACTTCAGGGCATGAACCCTAAGTTCACGGCATGGGTTGTAACACTGATGGGCAATAGCTTCAATTAATGGATACCATGGCTCAACTTCTATCTCGGTTTCAAGAACGCCGTTTCTGAATTCTTCTGTGATTATTATCTTCAATAATTGTGAAGTCAGTGTCAACGATCTCAAAGAACATTGAACTAATTCATGGTATGGGTTTTGTCTATTCTTTTCAACTTCATGACCAGTTGATTTCAATTTATCGTACTCTTGTTCCCATTGAGCGCCATATGCACCAACAGCGGAAATCTCGTCCAGTAAACCTAAAATATCCAAAAAGTTGGAAGGAGTGATATATTTAGGAGTTGAGTTAATGAAATTTTCGGTGAACTTGAAGACACCGTCAGTGTTTTTAGGATTAGATGCAAAAGCTCTAAGCAATGCCCAATAATTTTTATCCTTTGTTGACTCGGCTTGAGTCCAACTGGCATTTGTTACCAATGCTTCTAATGGTTGTAAGATAGAATTTCCAAACTTGGTCAAAATATCCTTGGACTTCGCTTGACCAGAAGTAGAAGACTCATTCAAAAAGTCAGACAATTGTTTCAAAATTTCTTGTAGTCTGTTAATGTCATTTTCACTGCCATCGCTATTCTGGAGCAAGATCAACTTATAGCAGAAAACTCTGGTCAATGTAGCAGCCTTAAAGTCCTCCATAGGAGTAAAGATCTTGTACATATCATCTAGGGCTCTTTCCACTAATGTCTTCTTTCTTTCATTGTTGCTATCAATCAATAACAAATAACAAACAACGACTTCAAAGATGAAAAGGGATTCTTCTGCAAAGAATCTCAAGTTCTCGTTCTTTCTTTCTGGTAATGAGTCTAACAGTAACTTGACGACTGTAAGAATATTATTTTGAAACTCTGGATCAGCCACTCCAGAAGCTGGCTTGGTCAAGCTTCTAAAAATAGTTGTTAACTTACTCGACTTAAGACAATCAACAGTAGATAATGTACATTCTATTTCTTCATCTGTTGGCTCAGGAGAATCGTCTGAAAGACCTTTGAAAATGGATGAAAAAGTTGAGAACAAACCAGCGTCCTTGATTGGTTTTGTCCTATTAATTTGAAATTGTGGATTTGGTCTCGCTAACTTATCCAAAACCAGCTTCTCTTGGAACTCATCAAAGATGTTTGGATCAAGTAATCTATTTTCAAATAATGTTAGCATCAATCTAACAATATATTTCCAACTGTTCTCATAAATCTTGAAATTTGACTTCTTGATAATTCTAAACAAGACGATACTTGATAATTGAGCTCTGAAATCTTTACCAAAGTTAACAGACTTATCACTGATAGTGATAATCTCATTTTCCTTCTCTAATTTCACCTCAGTGATAGGGGTAGTAAAGGCATTGCTGGAAGCATCACCTGAATGACTGGCAGAATTACCACCGTCTTGTTTATCTCTTCCTTCAGATCCGTTTCTGTCATAATTGGATGTGTCTGGCTTCTTGATACCTGTTAAAGTGGTCATGTGAGTGACAATCTCAAGAATCTTGTCTACCTCATCATGCATACCAAAGAAATATGCGATAGAGGCACATTTTTCCACGGTACTCATCATAGTTGTTACAATGTTATCATTAACTGTATCGTCAAACATTGTAATTAAAGTACCCATTAATGAGGTAAAAGCATCAGAGAATAATAGCTTGTCAAAAGGTAAGATTTCTTTATAGTCTTTCATACTGCTTGTCAATAATATATGATCCAAATCAGACTCATCTGAGTAGGACTCCAGGGTGACCTTTTTAGATTCTTGTTCACCCAACAAGTTTTGCCATACTGACTCAAACCATTTAGATGTTCCCTTATGTTCCTCTGGTAAAATGATTTCCTTCTCATAAATACCATCGTAGATCTTTTTGAGGTACCATTCAGGAAAATCCTTGTTATAGTACACACCTCTCAAATTTCTCTTGAATTGATCAAATGTCATTGGCTCTTTAACATTAGGATTATATGCGTCAGTATTAAGCATGATAATAGCGTATGATAGCACGTAAGTGGCATCTTTGTCTGGTGATACCTTTTCAATCTCCTCCTGCCCTTCAGCATCAGTACCTTCAGTATTGGCAGCGTCCTCTTCGTCTGCAATAGTCTGACACATAATATATCTATCTACAAAAACATCAAGGAATCTTTCAATTTGTGCGGATTCACCCGGAATCCTAAATCTACTCAAAAGAACTCTGAGGGCTTCGTCAACTCTGAGTCTCTTGAAATCCATGAAACTAACAAATTCTGTTAAAATTTCCTTGTTTTCAGCCTTGGATAAAGTCTCACCTAATTGTTTCTTATCTAATCTTCCACTCTTCTCATACAAAAATTTGGCCACTTCCTTGATATCGCTTTTATCTTTAATGAATCCTTTATCCTGGAAAAATTGAAGACCAATCTTTGGTTTCTTGTTCCATTGTTTTGTACATTCAATAAAATCAGACTTCATAATCTTCTGTTTCAATAAAAGATCATCTGAGTTCAACAACTGAGATTCTTCGAACTTGAAATCATTTTTGTTTGCTAATTTAACTCTTTCGTAAACACTTTCAACAAATGATAAGATACCTTCCATACATAATGGCGGAACATTGTTTGTGATGAATAAAGTTGTATTTGAATAGGATAACCTGAACAATACATTGAGTAAGTTTTGACAAAGATCAGATCTGTCAAAGTCACAATCATAAGATTTAAATAAATTAATAAAAAATAAAGGAGATCTCACCCACAATACGGAGGTTGTTTCAATGAAGATTTCTTTTGTAGAAGGTAGACGGTTCGTCTGAAATTCTGTGTTTAGTTTAGCAATTTGGGCATCATTCAAAACTTCAGATTTGAAAATTCCATTTGTGCCCATTTCCAAAACATTCTTGTTGTATTTCTCCAAGCTTGATTCAACTTCAGCAACATCAGCAAATATTGATTGGGAGATGGTTATGAATGTCAATTCAATTTGTAACTTCAAGTGGCTGTACAAGTTAAGAGTCAAGTTCAAAAACAGTTGCATTGAAGCAGTCAATAACATTGGAGAATCATCTGTTTGTACAATAATAATTAAGTGATGGCACAAATTACTTGAAATCAAACTGAACAATGATGGGTATTTGTAAATGACTTTATTTGAAACTTCAATGATGGTGTTAATAATATTCAATGCTAAAATTCTTGAACTTTCAGTGAATCTCAATTTATTGTCAGGAGACAGTATATCAATAGTATGACTCAAGAATTCTTTTAAACATGGAATGCCGTAAGATGTAAGATTCAAATCTTCTGTTTCGACTGGTGATTGTTCTTCTTGTTGTTCCTCTAGCTTTTCTGATAGAGTCTCTGTTGTTTCTTCACTTTCAGGTTGTGGAGTAGATTCTATAGACTCTGATTTCTCCATAGTACCAATGGTATCCTTGGGCAGATCAGCATTAGTCAATTCTACTGCATTCTTTTTGTTATGATTCTCCTTCTGGAATTCAGAAGACAGTCTGAACAACTTCTTGAATACCTTCTCTGTAATCAATAATAAAGTGGTCTCTGCTGAGCTTCTTAAAATTTCTCTTCTTCTTGAATTGATTGATAGTGAGAAACAAGTGGATATAGCTTCGTACATTGAATCATCGTTCAATAAGTCTGATAAATCGTCAGTCAAAATGATTAATTCAACAAGTTGTAAAATCTTTATCAAGAGAATGTCATCTTGGACTTGATCCAAGCCTTCAAACTTACAATGAGCCAAAGATGTAACAATTTGCTGTAAGGATTGTTCTATATTGTTCTTCTGAGAAGTGATGATCTTGTATTTGACAAATTTAGACAACGAATTGATAGCAATTGAAGTGATTTGATTAGAGGTATTTGGTGATTTGATCAAGATCAAGAAAGGTTGTAAAAGAGTCATCATGTCAATTTCATCAATTGAGTTGATTTCTGATAATATCGATCTCAATTCAATGAAATTACTCAAAAAATGATTATTATCTTCTTCCTTTGGTTTTGAATTAAAGTTGAGAAACTTTGCAAGTCTTGAATCATCGGAGTTTCCATTTGGTGTATTGAGATTTGAATTACTGAGGTTATTTGGCAAAATGCTCAACTCAACATTCTTATTCAACAAAACTGACAAGGGATTGTTGGATGACTGATTAAAACTAGTAGCCTTCCTCATAATTGAAGTAATCATAGTGATCTCCTGTATGATGTAGGACAACTGATCAATGGAAGGTTCCTCCTCCACTGAGTTAGAAAAGGACGACATACCGAACGAGAATATATCAATTAGCTGCCTTGTCTATGATCCAATCCTTCTTGATAAGTATGTATTCAACTAATCCAAAAATAACAAATATACTCAATAATTTTCAAAATGAACAAACTCTTCTCTATAAAAATGGATATAGTCTATAATACGTTTGTTTGACTTTCGTTGAGGCGCCAAAATTTCGTCCTAGTTCGCAACTGAAAACTAATGTATTGAGGCGATAACAGATGAAACCACAATATACACACTAAGTAACAGTCTTTCGGTCACTCCAATTCAAATTGAGATATTTCAAATGTAGTTGTGTGAATTACCAAGGGGAAAGCACAGAATCTGTAGTTTCTAAAGCAAACGAATCAAGCACCTTTAGGTGTCCAGTACTACCTGGAGACGCCAGAGCATATATAGTTTGGTTACGAGCGAGCGCAATTACCGCAACATTTCCAAACGTTTTATTTTAAATATTGTTACATCAGTGTGGGTGTTAACTTAAATAATGAGAGTTCTGAGTTGATATATACATATATACAATGTTTTTTTTTGGTCTCATATTTTACTACTTACCAATCACTCTGTTTCTGTAGTTGTAGTAGCTTGTAAAAGGAAGTTTCCAGTAATTTGCCACGGAATATTCATGCTCTACAAGATCAAATCCATTGCTTTCCAACTGTTTTAAGAAGATAGAGCTGGACAAAATGTTCATCATTGGTAGGAAAACTGAGTCTGGTATTCCCTTATTCAAATGATTGTATCTTGCAATCAATATTGGGTCATCGTGCTCTTGTACGATTTGCTGGAGTAACTCTTTAATCTTCTTGAACTTATATTGTGAAGTTATTATATGATCATTAGCCACAGTAGAAACATCAAATATTACATCTTTTAAAATGTCTACTCTATTTGACTCTGAATCGCGTTGAAATATTCTAATGATTTCTTCTTGTGAAATCTGGTGCTTTGCTATACTTTCAATTGGGAGTAATAATGTATTTTTTGATTTGCTGTAATATTTCAACCCAATTAAAATGTTACAAATGTATTGGGATTGACCAAGATGACTCAAAACTTCAATAATTGTATTCTTAAGCTTATCTACATTTTTGTCATTTTGAATATCAAACACTGTGAGCATGAAATTGTCTCTTCTTATGAGCGAGTTGAAAAGTATGTAATTTAGCTGTGAGAACGTACCCTCACCACATGAACAAACAGAATCTAAATTTTCAAAGCCCTTGTTCAGAATCGAGTTGTCAAAAGTTTTATAGCTGTTAATCATAGTCAAGAATAAAGTCTTTGAGTCTTTGTTCAAGGTATTTGAAGATGCGCAGTAACTCAAAACATCAGTCACCGGTTGGCCCTTGTGGCGGGCACCACTGTTGATAGAATCAAAAACAATCTCAATTTGATCTTTCCAAAACTCGTACTTGAGATCTGTCATCTTGTCAGAATTAGATGAAGTCCCTCTGTGGAGACCTATTTTATTTAATTCCATTTGAAATGACTTTGCTGCAACAAAAAAGTCCTTCATTAGGTTTCCCTCTTGCGACGGATAGAAATGGCTAAGCAAGTATGAGGATTTATCATGGTTCTTCACCAAATCATAGCAATAATTTTTGCTCTTTTGCAGTGCGCTTTGCGGGTTATATTGTGATCCTTTGACTTGATTTAAAGCCTCTTGTCTATGAATGTTGTGGCTTGTATGACTCACTTTCCTTGCAGTCTGTCTTCGTATAGACTGCATTTTGGGTAGAAGCGGGGTAGTTGTAGGTATATGGTAGGGCCACTTTTATGTCAAGCAATATTAATATAAGAAAGAGAGACAGATCAGAGACTTGCACAAAGGATAGTATCCAACAAAAAAGAAGCCATACTTTCCCCAGGGCAAATGTAGATCTGTATGTGCTACTAAAGATAAAGAGAGCAGTGGTATCACAGATCTCCTCTCTCCTCTTTCCTCTGCCCCGCGTTTTCCTTGGAGAATCGCACTTCAGTTAGAGGAGAGTTTTGTAAACATTTTCTTGAAGACACTGGCGCAAAGTCACTTTTATAGAGTAATAGTCAACTTAAAAGCTATATATACCTTCAAAGCTGATGGCATATGACAGTTTTTAGGGAAGTTACAGGTCTATGTTTCCACTAGAAATTGTTCAAGATATCCCCAATGGCTCTCTCCCAGATCAATGTAGTAATAATCTGGCGGTGCACGGGTGAACTCCTTATCACTTTTTCAAAGTAAGACCTTAATCTTAATGTTAGCCAAGCTAGACCTGATTATGATGTAATCTTTCCATGGGTTCCTAACTTCTTCGGTTATTTCTTAACTCAGTTAGCAGAACCTTCGAAGCAAATCACTATTATAATGCTGAGGTCTCAACTTATACGTAAATCAAGTCGAGCTGCATACTCGTCTATTGCATCAGTTGCAACTGTTTCTTCTGTCAGAGACCCAAATTTCAATATCCCAAATGATGCCAACATAGTGAGTGGAATACAGCCCACTGGTGTATTTCACCTAGGAAACTATCTAGGTGCAACCAGACTTTGGAGCGATTTAACATATCGTGTCAAGATTGACGGGTTGAACTCCAAGCTCATGTTTTTCACCGCAGACTTACACTCTTTGACTGTCCCACAAGATTACGTTAAGTTGAAAAAGCAAAGAAACGAAGCCTTTGCCTCAATCTTAGCCTGTGGTATTGATCCCAAGGATGCTACAATTTTCCATCAATCAGCAGTTCCAGAACATTCTCAACTACACTGGGTTCTTTCTTGTTTTGCAGGAATGGGGTACTTGAATCGTATGTCCCAATGGAAATCAAAGGCAAACTTAAACGATTCTGCCTCAATCCAAGAAGCACTGGGTACTGTGAAACTGGGTCTTTTTACTTACCCTATTCTCATGGCTGCTGATGTGCTTTTATATAAAACAACTCATTGTCCCGTTGGTTACGACCAGGCTCAGCATTTAGAGCTTACCAGAGATTTGGCTAGTAGTGTGAATTTTGCACTAAAGCGTGAGCTATTTACATTACCTCAGACGCTGTTGGCTCCAACTAATAAGATTGTTTCTTTGAAAGAACCTTATAAAAAAATGTCTAAATCAGATCCTGATCCATTAGCTAAACTAGAAATTACAGAAGATGATAAATCTATCAGAAAGAAAATTTATAAAGCGGTTACTGATTCTATAGAGGGTAAAATCACTTTTGATCCTGAGAATCGTCCAGGTATTTCAAATTTGATAACCATAATCAGTGCCATTAGACGTCAGCCTTTGAAAGAGACTTGCTCGGAGGTGGAAGATTTCACAAAGAAAGAGCTCAAGGATTTAGCTGCCGATCTACTTGTGCAGGAATTAGATGAGCCTAGAAGAAGGTTCGCTGACCTTAGCAAAAACCCAGAATATATCGATAAACTAGCTGCTCAAGGTGCTGAAGAAGCAAGAATTGTTGCGCAAGCAAATATGAAAGAGATTTACGAAGCTTTAGGTATATGTTAATTTGCCGCCATTGTGTATATATATGAATTTTTCAAATATTTTTGTTAAAATTTTTACTTGTCTATAGCACACATATAATTATAAAATAATACATGAGAAAGATACTTTTCAAAACGACTACACCAGAAGATCGTCGTCAATAAGATCAACAGAAGCAGCGTATTGAGACAAAATTCTTTGTACATCTCTGTAATGAGAACAAGAAAGAACAACGTCTCGTAAAAGCTCATGTTTAGAAATTCCACAAATCTTATCGCCACTTCCGTCTGTTTGTAGCAGTAATTCTTTACATATCTCATCCAAACGTCCTTTCATTGGAATCTGACTGAGTCTTTTAGCGTAAGTCAAGAACAAACTTCTGAAACTTTTTGGATCGTTCAAGATCTCATAAGTCAGTAATTTGTTCTCTAAATGATTCAATGAAATGACGGTCTCTAAGTTCTCATAACCTTCTTTCATCATCATGACCTTAGATATCTTAGCAAATAACTTTGCCTTACCCTTTCTTGCAATCTCTTCATTGGTATGGCTTTCAAGTACTCCAATGATTCCATTACCAGATGATCCTTGGATTTCACCAAGAGAGCTGGTTGAATCCCAGTACTGAGATCCAAATGCCCACCAAGTATCACTAATTAAAGTCCATGAACCAAGATCATGGTTATACAAGTAACCATTACCATTTGTCAAGGTAACAATAGGTATACCTGTAGAAGTGATTGAGCACATAGTCAGATTTTCGGCCCTTGCTAGAATATCGCCATGGAAAAACACAACACCGTTTACATTTGAGCTTGAATTACCATTTTGATCTGATGTAGAACCTCTGTAAATAGGCTGAAGTAATGAGTATAAAGAAACTTGAGAGTACAAGCTTTTCTTCTTGACAACATCCCATACAAACAGCTCACCTAAGCTTGTCACTGCCATCAAATATTGGTTTTTGCTCTCCAAAAATGAAAGTGGACTTCCCAAAATCAAAGGTGGGAGCAAAGTACGTCCTGAATCACTGTAAACTATCACTTGACCACTCACTGTGGATAAAGCCCAGAAGAATCCTTCGCCACCAGTGACAAGATGAACTCTATTCGGGATAAAATCCACAAAAATCTGTTTGATAACTGGTGTGTCTTCAGTACCATCATTATCATTTACCGGTGTGACTTTCCTCAACAATGCAACACGTGTAGCTGCTGTTTCACTTCCATTACCATTCTTGACTTCCAAACAAACTGATTCATCAACAGCTGAAGTTAAGGATATCCATGATCTGACTTTTGCTGTGGAAATACGAACATTACTGAATGAAGTGGATGGGTTTAAGACAACTGATCCTATAAATTCAAGGGGCTCAACTTCTCTCTTTTGCTTTTTCGTCACATTACTGGATGAACCGTTCGTCTCGTTCGTTTCGCCATTCAAAGCTCTGTTCATTCTATTAACTTTATTGCTTAATTCCTTGGAAACTGCATATGAGGGAGCGTCGAACTCCATTGTTGATATACCTCTTTTGTTGTTACTGCTCACCTCTGGTATTGATGGATAGGACTGTTTACCATTTGAGTCAGAAGATAAAAGCATTGGTTGTATACGTTTCTTACCGTTCTTCATTGTGGTTACTGTGTTAGTTGTGGCAACCGATCCATTTTTAGAAGCCTTGGATTTAGATTTAACTAAAGAAGTTAAATCATTTGCCACAAGAATAGATTTACCATTCACTCCAGAACTAGTCGTTGTTCCTGAGATAGATGGGGTATTCGAAAGTTGAGTGCTATTGGCTTTAGTAGCTTTGGGTTTTGCAGCTTTATCAGCAGTAGGTGGAGCTTCGTCCTCTTCTAGTTTAGCTGCAATTTTTCCTTTTCCTTTGGCTTTTGTCTTTCCATCAGCTCCATCCAAAAAAGCACTCTTCACAGAAACCTCTTTCTTTTCTTCCTTCTCTTTCTTTTCTTCTTGTTCGACAGTTTCCTTATTATCTTCGCTCTTTTGCTCTTCTTGCTTTTCTTGCCATTCTCTGACTTCATGTTCAATAGACTTAGCTATTTCAGCAGCTTTTTCTTCCATTGCTTGATTATTGATTTCCTTAACTGGTGTACCTAGTTCTTCATGATCGACAACACCCATCATCAAATCACCTTCAGCTGAAGCAATAAATAACAACTTACCATCGTTACTCCATACCATATCTTGAATTGGGCCCGAGCAAACTTCGTTCGCAATCAATAAAGGAGCTTCACAGGAGGTATTCCAAATCGCAACTGTTGAATCACTTGAAGCAGTCGCCAAGATATAACTGTATTTATTGTCAATGGCCTTATTAGTGGGTGAATCTTCTTTCAATATTTTCTCATTCTTGAAACTATATTTATATTCCCCAGATTTTTGATTTGCTGCATCTTCGTTATACAATTCATTCTTATAGACTATGGGAGAAAACTGTGTCATGGTACATTTGAATCCATGGCCAACTAGTGCACACCATGAACTATATGCCTCTCCTGCAGTTTGTGGAGAGGTTTCTCTGTGAAATAATGATAATAATGCAAATTTACCCTTTGATGAATTGGGTATGGAGAATACTTCTCCATCCATAGACCATGATACCCTACGTATAGTAGCCTTATTCAATTTATTTTTTCCTGTTACGGAACTGATTGTTTGTAAAAAGTCATATTTAAAATCTCTTCCACCTTTCCCAGAGTCAGAATCAGTCAAAGTATAATTCAATATACTCACTGATCTATCGTCTTTCAACACCAGTAAATGTTGGGCCATGTTTTTATCAAATGCCACACCTTTGATTGCGGGGTCTTCGTCTGTATTGAATTTTATGGTTGTTAATATTTTCCTATAAAAAACATCATATATGATCACTTCATCGTTCACGGAAGAAATCGCAAGTAGTTGATCGTCAGCAGACCAACTGACATCCACTAAGGAGTCTTTATCATGCTTAAATAAATGAGTAACTTTGCATTTGTCTCTACTCTCGGGATTTTCAATGAGGTAGACGTCACCATTTTTGTACAGTGCAACGAGTAAATTATCATTAATAGTTGTATTGGCGTATCTCAGGGATATCACTTTACTTCGTGTTTTCACAAACACAAGATTATCGGCAGCCTGAGCTCTTTGAAATTTGGCCTTGTCGACTGTAGGAGGCTTCTGTATTTGCGAAATGGGTTGTGTAGGTTCGGTAGGCTTTGTCTCTGAAACTTCTGTGGTTTCTGCAGAGGGGTCATTCTTGCTATTTGACGCGGTATCATTGGCATTACCCGATTCAACAAGAGCCTCCTTCTTAGGTATAAGATCAGTAAACTTCTTGACTGCTCTTACCGTGATATTCCCATCGGCAGAAGCAGTTGCCAGGAATTTATCAGTTGAGTTTATCGAAGCAAAATATGCGACTTGATCTGAGTACAAAGCGCTCAGAAAGTACATGGCGGCGTGCTGTGAGTTCCTAGATGCGTTTGTATGCAAGATCAACAGTAGCAGTAGACAATTCTGAGTATCCTATGTACAATTGACTGGCCAGTACGAAGCGCAGATGCAGCTGTTGGTCCGTGTTTCCTAGTAGTAACAGTTTTCCCATAAAGCGTGTTAGCTAGCATTGTGGTATACACCAGCAGAGGTGCAGGTTACCGTTTAGGTGGTGCACGTCGGCTTTGATAATTTGAGATTTGACGGCGGAAGAAGAGCAAGAGAAGAAGGAAATAGGGCCAGGTCATGAGGTAGCATGAGGGGCACTCCCATCCCTGTTTTGTGACCAGATTCCTGTCCATACGCCCCATTTAGAAGACCAAATAGCACATTACACTTCTATTTAAGTCATGGCTACCGAAGATGCGTACATCAGTGGCTCCGAATCCGACTCTACGGAGTACTGGATCGACGGATTTTTAGAGACTCGTGGAAACGAGTACTTCTGTGATATAGACGTCGAATACATAGCAGACAGATTCAACCTGACAGGACTGAACCAATACGTCGACAAGATATCTCTTCTTGTTGATATTCTCACAGACAAGCAAGCAATTGACGAAAGACAGCGTGAGACGACTAAAGTGAAAATAGAAGAAAGTGCAAGGTTCCTCTATTCCTTGCTTCACGCAAGATATATCATCACATTGAGAGGACTGAATAAAATGCTGGCCAAGTACAAGAACGGAGACTTTGGCTACTGTTCCAGAGTCTACTGTAACCTTACTCCTCTTCTGCCTGTTGGCTTAAGTGATATCCCCAGAGTAGCTCCAGTAAAGCTATACTGTCCAAACTGTGAAGATTTATACAACCCAAAGTCCCAAAGACACCAGGCAATTGACGGTGCCTTCTTTGGTACTTCCTTCCCTGCCATGCTATTACAAACACACCACGATACTATCCCAACTCATACTACAGATATATTTACACCAAAAATCTTTGGTTTCCACATACATGAAAACGCAAAGCTTACAAGATGGAGAACTTTACAGAAAGAAAAGCTGAAGAAGGAACTTGTTAGTTTGGGAATAGACCACTCAGAGAAAGTTAGTGGAGGATTCTTATCATTGACGACTACAGATAAACAGAGGTGATCAGGAAAATATGGAAACAAGACTGTCAATTTTTTATTTTAAATTGGATATTCTAGATTTCATTTTTCATTTATTGGCTTTTGATCTGATCAGTTTCAGTTTGCCTTAATCATACACGAGCATAATACTTATAAATAAACTTTGCGTTCTTTATCTTTGAAGTTCCATTGACCCGCTCTTACCTATAGGTAAACGTCGATTTGTAGTCTAGTCTGGCATTTTTTAGCTACTCTTTATGTATAAATAAGTAAATCAATAGATTTTTGCGACATCATTCCTTATTACTTGTATGTTCAGATATTAGGAAAGCAGCTGAAAAACATTATTTATTTCATAGCATGAACATACACATATGGCCCACGCTTAAAGACTTGTCAGATCACACTGTATGCAATCGGTATCTGTAGTACTCTCAATATTTGTAATCTTGATCCAAATCAGTAAACTAATTCCGCGGTGCTTAATAATAGATCGAGAATAGAAAGCTTACAAATTACACCTATTCTCCCCCCTTTCTCTTCAACTGTAGCTACAATTAAAAGACAAGATCAATTGCAATTCTCTATTTTGGTAGGGATCCTGTATTAAACATTCAATTACTGAATTAGTCATACGTATACAAAGACAACTACACAATGCGTATCGATTACATCAAAATGAGATGGGGAACTGGTGATAATTACTGTTACGTGCTAACAGATGATTCAACCAAGGACTCATGGTTGATTGATCCTGCAGAGCCACATGAAGTTTTACCCGAACTCAAGAAACTTGATATTAACATCAAAGCCATTGTCAACACGCATCACCACTATGATCACGCCGATGGAAACAAGGAAATGTTGAAAACGTATAACGTTCCAATTATAGGTGGCAGAGATTGTCCCAGTGTTTCAGTGACACCAATTAACAAATCTACTATCAAATTAGGCTCTAATATAGAAGTCACTGCACTGCATACTCCTTGTCATACTCAGGATTCTATTTGTTACTATGCATTGGACTTGACAACTGCTGAAAAGGCAGTTTTCACAGGAGATACCTTGTTCACATCAGGATGTGGGAGATTCTTTGAAGGAGTCGCTAAAGAGATGGACGTTGCCCTGAATAAGATTTTAGCTAGTTTACCTGACGATACCAAGGTCTATCCTGGTCATGAATATACTATGAGTAATGTTAGGTTTTCAAAGACTGTTCTTGGAGACAACAAAGCCATCAAAGATTTAGAGGCTTTTTGTAAAGCAAACGAAGTCACGACTGGGAAATTCACTATTGCTGACGAAAAGACGTTTAATCCATTTATGAGATTAAATGATCCCAGCGTTGTTAAGTCTACTGGTGTCAATGGTGAAGTTGAAGTCATGGACGCTTTAAGAACTATGAAGAATAAATTCTGAAATTGAAAACCAAACCAAGATAACAAGCTATCAATAGCAACAAAATCTACGCTTTTTAAGTACTATGCATTCTAATTTATTCAAACTTGAAACCTCTGACTAACTATGTAATGTTTTAACTCTTTGTGTGGACTGTGTATCGTATGAACTTAAAAACTTAGAGAGGTGTAAATAGTTTTTGGTTATCCCCAGATGCTTAGCGAGAAGACCAAAAAGCGGAGATAACTTTAAATCTAGACTAAACTCCAACTCCGCAGAATATATATATGTGTCTCCTTAGTCCAGAATCTTAATTGTACTTCACTGCTTGTTTGTACAGTTCTAGGTATACACTCTTAGTGATACTGTCTTTATCATACAGCTCAGCAGAGATGTTTGCCAAAAAATCTTTTACTTCAGTAGGCCTTGGCATCAACCACTCTTTTGGCCTACCCGTTGTCAGTAGTATTTCAAAGATAGCATTCCAAAGGCAAATGCACATCAAGGCAATACCAATGCGTTGGGGTAGAGGAGACAATTACAGTTATGTGGTGACTGACCATGAGACACGCAAATCATGGATCATAGATCCAGCTGAGCCAGATGAGATCATTCCAGTGCTGCAGAAAATGGATATTCGTCTCCATGTTATTGCCAATACCCACCATCATCACGATCATTCTAGTGGCAATTCGACCATGATGGGGTTGTTCCCGGGTTTACCTCTGGTCGGTGGCAAAGACTCTCCATATGTTACATTTACACCTGAGCATGGTGAAGTCATCTACTTGGGTCATCATGTGGAGATCCAATGTTTGCATACTCCTTGTCATACTAGAGATTCTATTAGCTTCTACGTTAAAGATACAAAAACGGGACAAAAGGCTTTGTTTTCTGGTGATACTTTGTTTACTTCTGGATGTGGTAGATTTTTTGAAGGCACGGGAGAGGATATGAACCGTTCTTTGAATGAGGTTATTGCCAAGCTACCCGATGATACACTTGTTTATCCTGGTCATGAGTATACAGCTGGTAACGTTGCCTTTTCGAAAATTGCACTAGGTGATGAAAATAAAGCTATTCAACAACTTGAAGCCTTTTGTAAAGAGAATGAGTATACCACAGGTTGTTTCACCATTGGTGATGAGAAGATGTTCAATCCGTTTATGAGGACAAGCGATCCTAATGTCATTGAGTTTACTGGTGTGAAAAATCCAGATGATGTGGTTGATGCTTTAAGAGAGATGAAGAACAAATTTTGATTGTTTTGTTTTTGTTTATTCCAATTTATTCTATATCTATGTATTCCTGTATATACTCCCTATGGGTCACAAGGGTTTTTCAATATATTCTAGTCACATTTTTTTGATTCAATCTTACACAATGAGTTTCTCTACTATGTCCATCAAATTCTCTACTCCAACTAATATATTCTCATCATGGCCTAATCCTGGTGTACGCTTAGCATGAGCAAAATCTATAAAATGCAATTTACTGCGAGAAGTATTCTCGCAGTCATCCTTTTCATCGTCATCCTCTTCTTCTTCATCGTCATCATTTATAAAATGTTCAAATATAATGGGATCCTCAGCTTCTTGTGCTCTATCTAAATCACCTTCATATACGAACAAGAGACTACCTGACACAATTCTTACTTCTTCATCCAGTAGAGAATTGTATAGCATTTGTAACCTCACGTACATCATCTCAATTATGGAATCCTGTATATCCTTGGGCAGACTATTACACCTGAAAAACAACTCTATACCTTGGCTTACTGTCTCCTTTGTCAAAGATCTGCCAAAGAATTTATCAAACACAAGATACTTCTCTCCTGATTTCTGCTGCTGGATGCAAACCGTTTTGTTATAATTTATTCCCTCTATCTTCTTAGATGGTAAAGAATCGCCTGGTATAGTCATTCCACAAACACGTAAATGCAAACTTCCACTAGTTGTCTCGTCACTCACTTTCATCAATCTCTGCTGCTTCTCCAAACTTGCAGAGTTATCTGTCAGCAATTTCCCAAGCTTCACATCCAATACACAGGGACGCTTGAATCCGTGTAAAACATTACGCAATGCAATGTATTGCTTATCTTGAAGTTCAACACCAATTTGCTGACTTTGTATAGCAGCTTTTTTCTTTGTCTCGAGATCTATATCCTGTGTGTTTGCCACTTCAGGTGATATACCGGGGTGTAAGACTCCAAACATTTCAGGCATCCAATGAATCAGTCTTGAACCTAATACTTCACCTTCATCTTCGTCGTCTTCCTCGCTTTTGCATTTTGGATCATGGTGGTTCATCTGAATGTAGAAATCAATTTCCTGTTGGTTTGTCAGTTTGAGAAACATTGATCCATCCTCATTCTCTAATAGTCCAGGGTGGCCGGCAGCCTGATGCTCTAATGGTATAAATGACATATTATCATCCGTCCTTCTTGTATGAGTGCTGTGTGTTCAAGAGTTTGAATCAATACTTTATTCACAACTTAAACGGATTAATTAGACACTTTATTCACAATCTTTCTCCAGGATTCATACATTATATATACGGTTTCCTGTTTGGGCAGAATTTTACTAGCAAAAAAAGCACAGCCGTTTACTCTATACAACTTTCAAATTTGTTGTGACTGTTTTTGTATAAGATATTAATTTTCAAAACTATATATCAAAATACCTTAACCAGCTTATATTTTTCAGTCAGAAGTCATATGATTAGTCCATAATTTGTAATATTTCTTGTAATCAATATTTCAATTTTAATAAAAGAATCATGACCCATTTTTTTGAAAAAATATATACATGTAATTACTTAAAAGATTTACTTTATACATTTTCAATGTTGTTTTCGTTTTCGTTTTCGTTTTCATTATTAACCTTTTCATCTTGACCAACCTGATCAGAATCGTTATCTTCATCTTTATCATCAACTGGTAATTTATGACCACTCAATAAAAAACCCATTATCAATTCAACAGCTCCAAATCCAATACAACAAAACATCAATACTTTATAACCTATTTCGACACATTTCAAATACACTTCCATTTCAGCGTCAGAGACAGTATCACTACTATCACCAGATACTATATTCAATATATCAGACGCAGCCAAGTTGATGATGGGGACTTGCCCCGACTTTTGTTTCTTTGTTAAGGATTTGATCATAACTGAATCAAAAATGATACCACCTATGATAGAGCCCATTGCTGCTCCCAGTCCTCTGAAAAAGGCAAGAAAACTAGTTACTACGTTCATTTGGTCTCCGTTGTCCTTATTGTCGTCTTTCTTGGATACAGCAACTTGAGCAGTTAACATCCCTGGTTGTAAAGTCATTCCAAAAGAGACACCTGCTAAAATTTGTAATCCTAATTGATTTGCGGTTGATGATTTCCTCCATATTAGGGATAAAAGTCCCGATGCAAGTGGTGATAGAATGGCACCGATGGCACCATACAGTTTGATATATTTAGTAGCTGTAATCAAATACGCTGTAGCAGTGGAAGCTACAGTGATTGCAATAATCATAGGAAGTAGGAAAACCCCTGTTTTCCATGCCGAATGACCCTGAATGTATTGCAAATTATTCGAGAGATAAACACACGATATTATGAATACAAATTCAGAGAAAAATAAGAAAAGGCAAGACGAGATGACAGATATGGTGAATTGTGGTAATAAGGGATATTGACGATTAGTCGAGGATGCCTGGAAAATCCTAGTTTCATAATACACATATGCTATGAGTGCCAAACCACCTACGACAAAACATGCAATGACTTTAGCTGATTTCCAAGGTTTCTGATTACCAAATGACAATGCCAATAGAACTAAAGTTGTTCCAGCAGTTATCAAAATGAACCCAATTGGATCTAATGATTTCCAAATTTTTTGAAAACCAAAACCCTTGACAGTCTTCTCATTGTCAGCTTTATTTACTTTCTCAATATTCTTATTATGTCTCTCATGATAAGTCAAGATCAGAAGAACCAAGGCAAATCCTCCAATTGGTAAATTGATATAAAAGCACCATCTCCATGTCAATGTAGAGTTC
Source organism: Ogataea sp. yHMJ1 (assembly GCA_030571015.1). NCBI lineage: Eukaryota > Fungi > Ascomycota > Pichiomycetes > Pichiales > Pichiaceae > Ogataea > Ogataea sp. yHMJ1. The sequence goes on from JAJLXB010000008.1 coordinate 376,081, forward strand.
CCGGTGAATGCACCACCAATTAAAGGTCCTACACCTGAAGAAACAGTGAATGCCAAGGTGACTATATTCATGAACCAACTTCTATTTTTCATAGTAGAGATATCATTTATGATCAAATACACCAAAGTAGTTATCCCTGATCCACCTATACCTGCCACAACTCTACCCAAGATCAATTGAAGTTCAGAATGCGATAGTGCAGTTATCAGAGATCCTACTTCGAAAATCAAAATTGATATGACAGTGGACAGTTTCAAGCCAAACAATAACCCAATTCTACCCCAGATTAAAGACAGTACAGCGACGGGGAGCATATAACCTGATATGATCCATGATGGATCGATTGAAGATGAGAACTCACGAGACAGTTCCGGAATGATGGTCACAATAATAGTCTGATCCAATGCCGATAGGAACATCACAAGGAAGATTGAGAATATACATGATGTGATCTGTACTATAGGCGGGAGATGTGTATGCAAGTTTAGAAATCTCTTGTAAAAGATATCATTTCCAGTGGTGTTCAAAGAATCACAAGTTGAAATCAGAGTATGTGGGGTAGACGTTGGTGATTCGGTTGCCGCTGCCGTTGAGGTTGCATTTGTAGATGACGTATCCATAAGTAAGACCACTAGAGTGAGTGGGTTACTGGTACGGGTATTAAGTATACGGGACGGCTTTAACACTAAGCGTATCTCCGTAAGCCAGATACGGTACCGGAGTGAACAGGCAAGCCCCTACAGAGATACATGTTTTGCTAGATCTTGAAAATTTCATACGCAGACTATAATTTTTTTTCCCTCTTTGCTCTTCTCTACTTGCTTAATGCAGGCCACACGGCCTAGCCGCAATAGCCGTGCCGCGTGGCGGAATTTTAAATTTTTGCTATTTCAAACTAGACTAGACAGGGCGCGGCTTAGAATGTCCATAGCGCAGGGTCCAGCCAGCACCGAGAGAGTCTAGAAGGAGATATACAGATAGGTACTGTTAGCGGGAGCACGCACAATAGCTGCACACTGGTCTCACCACAGAGTACGGGGGATCCTCTTTGGCGATAATTCTGCGAGTGCCGAATAGTGGTGGCATGTAGTGATTGTAAAGATAAGCCCACAATAAACAAACAGTGCAATGAATCGACAAGCACTTCGATCAGTCAACATCACCTAAGCCCCCAACTGACAACCGTTTCATTAACTAGAACTGAAATGCTCTTGGCACTAAAAATGAAACTATAGGCACTTTTAGGGTAAATCAATTTGGACTGTAACGCTAGACATCATCATACCTTCTTTTATTGCCTTTTTCATTTCACCGTGGACCCTGATTTATCTCGCAGCAAGCGCATAAGTATATTCCCTCCTATATTCACGCCAAGTTAATCGTTAATACTGTAAGATATACAAAAATATCGCAATATATAAATAAAATGATACAACTGAGGACATATTCAGCCTGCTCGGAGACACATACCGACCAAAGGGGGAATAGGTGGATAAATTCTTTAATTACACGTAGTGAAGTAAAAGGAAAGGTTGCACTGAAATTGAAATAAATGGGAATCAAAGCATTATAATTATTGTTCAGAGAGGCTTAGCTCGAGAAAAATGTTTTTGTAATAGGAAATTTACCGTACATATCTCCAGAGGACAAAAAGTCAAGGAGACGACGTGCAGTGACCACCCATTCCCCCAGTCCGTTATCATGCCGTCAATCTCACTGATACCAACGCATGTACATACATATTTTAGTCTTTATATTGATATATGCCATGAAAGCATCAACCAGTTTATAGACATACACTTTAAGGTGTACAAGCGTTTACTTTCTATATATATGAATATAACAGTTTATATTCAAAGGGCGACCCCCCTCTTACAGCCGTGAAATAATTATACTGTGCATTAATGTTTTTGTTTTGTGATCTCAAGGGCATATAAAACACCAAATTAAGTCTTCGGTAATTGTCTATTGTGGTTTTCATTTTCCCGAAGAAGGCTGCCGAAATAGTGCCTCGGTATAATTTCTTTTTTAGCTGGTAACTTTACTCTCCGCTCCCTGTACTTGCTTAGTTGTGCAGTATAGTGTAAATATTACTTATATAAGTTTTTATACATATAGTTGTATATACCATTATTGCACTTTCAATAGGTTCTAAAAAAAGCGTGTAATTCTACAAGTGGGGGCCAACAATAATGGTACTCAACAAAAGTTGAGCTGAGAATTTTCTCAAAAGAGGAGGCATTGAGAGAAATAAGGGAGCACCGAGTGCAAAATAATAAGACATTTATTCATTCTCAGACAAGATCTCCCTGGAACAATTAACAATAGGTACATTATGGAAAAGAGCTGTTTTAGGCATTAGCCTGCTTTTTAATTGTTTGATTGTTCAATAGTACCAATTGTCTCTTATTTCCAGTCAGCAACGTGTCAGGTTGATATGCGAATTGCCAACCAGTTACTGCATTTTCTGCCCCAGACTCGCTGCCGTGATGTTATGTATGGAATCCCGGATCACCAGGACGTAAACTCCAAACCAGTAAACCCAACATCCATCAGTACGATGATATAGTCCAGCAAGGGTACTAAATATTACATATATATTATAAACTCTTCATGACTAAGTATAATTAATGCCCGTACTCGCAGTGGCCGCTATCGGATATCTTAGACCGGGCGCGGTGGGAAGAGCATCAGCTAGCACAACAGACGCTGCAGCGAGGAAGAAGAAAGGTGCGGCTGTGAGTGAAATATTTGCAGAAAGCATATAGCAGGAGCAAAGGACTTAAGGTGGTGCTCATGAACTGAGCTGCCTGCTAGCACCCTCCCATTCCCTAATCTTCTGACCAACTAGTTCCAAAGGACAACACCCAGCTTCGTCCAGGTCTTCACCAGCTTCTCATACAAACCGACACACAGCGTACTTTACCTCCAGCACCGTATCAAGATCCACCGCAGGCCTCCGTTCTTACCGGAGATCGTCTAATTCTACCCTGCTCTAGCGTATCTCCTTCGGGCGCCAGGCCAAATAAAATATTCTTACCTTAGTGTTTATTCCCGAGATCATAATCATCCTGTATCTCCCCTCTTATATCCCATATCAACCGTCCCAGTTGAAGCCAGTTATATCACTGATATTCTTGCTTCAGAATTCATCTCACCAAAGTTTTTGTTTTTTGCAATCTCTAATATCTGATACCTGATACCTGATAACTGCACTTCAAATTTTAAATTTTCCTTTGCAAGTTTACGACTTGAGAAAGTATATCTGTCATCACATATCCGCCAGCTCCTTCTTATTTCATTGCTCTTACATATTATTCCTGGAATATTGTCTATCCCCACTGGCCAACTCATCCTACTCTCAATACCATCAATATAGTACCATGGAAGGATCACCAGGTAAAGGAACACCTTCCTTTCACTCAACTTCAGTTGATAAGACAAATCAACTGGTTGAAATTTCGGCTGAGTCATTGTTATATCCTCCAAAGAGAAGAAGAAATAGGCTCTCTGTTTCTTGTTTGAACTGTAAGAAGAGAAAAGTCAAATGTGACAGAATAAGACCAGTATGTGGGACTTGTACAAAGAATAATTTACCCATTGGTTCTTGTGTCTACTCAAGCTATTTATCTATTGACACTATAGAAAAGAATAATCGTCTTAAAGATTCTAAAGATGTATTAAATCAACACTCATTTTTCTATGAGCAGCAGCAGCAGCAGCAACAACAACAGCAGCAGCAACAGCAACAGCAACAGCAACAACAGCAAAATCATATGCAGCAGCAACCTCAAATACCTAATGGATTGTCACAAGACCAAAGACAAACTAATAATATAACGCATAGTCCTGATAATCAAATCCATATCCCACCTCCAGCACCACCCCAACCACAGCACTTGCCTCAATCTCAATCACAACTACACCCACATCCACAACCTCAACCTCAACAACAACAACCTCTCCGACAACAGCAACCACATTTAATGCCTCCAGCAAGATCATTACCATTTCCTCATCAACCTCTTCAACCTGGATTTCATGGCCCAGACGGTATGTTTGTTAGGCATGCGCCCCCTCCTCCTCCTCCACAGTTTCAACACCATAAGATGAATGCTGTGAATGGTTTCTCACGTGTTAATAGGTTCCCATTAGTCTTTGATAATCCTTACATCTCAGTAAACGCTCCAAAGAATACCGCAATTCCCAATATTGCAACCACTGCCACTGTCTCTGCCAACGCTACTAATAATATACCATTTACCCCTAACGCTGGCTTGGAAGTGATACCTGAAACAGACGTTACATCAGATGCAGATACTGAAATGCCACCCATAGTAATAGACGACACAACAACATCATTCCTTAAAAACATGCAAAAGATTACTATTGAAAGTAAAATCAAGGAGAAAGATTATTTGAAAGAGATCGAACGTTTGAGGCATCAAATAGAACAATTAGAAAAACAAAAGGTTTCCTCACAACCTAAAATTGAACCAATCGATAACAGTAATCATTCTGTTTTGGAAGAGTCTGTTATGTTTAAAGGATTAAAATTGGCTCCATTTGACGAATTTGATGTTGCTAAGCGTTCATATAGAGTTGAAAAAACCTCTTCAACAAGTTTCTACGGACCTTCTTGCTGGAGAGTTAATCTTATTTCTGATAAACTTTTTGGATCCACCCTATTGAAACTTACAGATCAATTTAAAGAGGAGAGAAAGATGTGGAAATTCAAATTTCAATCTGATATTAATGCATTATATGATGATTACGAAAGAAAATTGCATCACGGGCTAGAGAACAAAGGAGCTGATTACAAGTCAAGTATTCAAAATAGACTTCTAGAATTATTATCTGAGATTTTACCTAGTTATCAAGTATTGAACTCTTGTATCGATAAATTCTTTACAGATTTGAAATTTCATATCTTCTTTATTCCTGAGGAAGTTATTAGATATTATTTTAGATTACATTTTATTATTGATGAAAAAGATCCAAACAAGATTAGATTTGAATTGTTTGATGAAAAGCAAGATTTTGCCAGAATAGCATCTGTGTTAATACTTATTAAAGTGGTGATGAGCTTCTATCCTCTTGAATTTTGGGATGATAAAGATTTATTATTTTGGTTTACTGAAAAATTGTCAGATGTTTCAGGAGCAAGATGGAAAACTACCATTTCTACATTCATCACTGAAATGTTGTTTTATTTTATTAAATTGCGTAACTTAAGATTACATGAATGTGGTGATCTAAAAGATACTTCATTATTTGCCACAAGAGCAATTCAAATGGCTCTTAATATGGGAATTCATCGTAAGAAATCAGAAGTTCCCCGTGTTTTCAAAAATACTGAACGATCAGTTCTCGATTTAATAAGTGATGAAGAGTGGTCTAATATGTGGATTTTTGTCCAACTTATTGATGCTCAAGTCGCCTTTATTTCCGGTGTACCTCCTTTAATTGCCGAGTTTACATCAATGGACTATCCAAAAGAAACGATGAACGGTCGTCGTTTTGAAGTGATTAGATATTACAAAGAAGTCAACAAACTGCTAAGTTTCCAATTCAAAAATCCATCGAAGAAATTAAGTCTTTTGGACATTGAGGAACTAGTATTAGACTTGGAAAAATACTATGTCACACAATTGAACTCTTTAACTAAAGAATCATTAGGAGTTCAGCAATACTCCGTTAATATTACTTTTATTTCTTATTTATTCAAATTGAAAATTGCTGATATGTTGCTAACATTATACTTGTTGACACATAGATTAGTTCGTGATGTTATTGAAGACGAGAATCAATTTCAAGAAATGCCAGAAGAAAAGCAAAAGGAATACATTGAATTGGAAACAAGATATAAGAAAAGAGTAATTCAATTCTCTCTTATTGTGCTCACGTTGATTAATCATTTAATAAGCAGAAACTTAAGTGGTGCAGAGGGAAGAAAGGAAATTTCTGCTGTTTCTGTAGAACTCAGATCTTTGTTCTTAAAGATTCTGAATTGTCTCTGCTCACACATCACAGAGGAAATTGTCAAAGAAAGTAACCAGAGAAAATTGGCTAATTGTGAAAACTCGAATAACTCAGATGATGAAATGAATGGTGGCGGTAGAAAGGCATCTTCTTCTGCTTCTTCTCCAAAAGTCAATGAGTCTAAATCTCCACTAAGCCACAACATTAACAGTTCAAGAATGAAATTGTTGATTGACGATTTAGATATTTGTTCTTGCGAATCTTTGATGTTCCCACACTTATTGTGTTTGGAATCCACCGTTAAGTTTCCTGATCTTGTGGTTACTCAAGAAAAGATCAGTCTACCTTTCCAAGACGCCAAATGTCTCTTGCCTTTCCTCAATGGATTTTTTTACAACACCCAGACATCAGATATTGCCTCGGTGTACACTTTCTACGCCATTTACAAATACTGCTTTTTGCTCTGTTCTCATCTCAAGGAGAAAGTTATTGATGAAGGAGAAGATGCTGAAGAATTCCTTAAAAACTTGAATGGCAAAGACTTCTGCGAAAGGTATCGTAACGTCAACACATGTTGGTTTTTGTCGTCTAAATGAATAGACTCTGATGATTGTCTTTCACTCTAATTTGTAATTTTATAACTGTACTGTATTTATATTGTAATAAATTATTCTACTTTGTATTCAATGTATCGAAGTATAGAAGGTATAGGAATGTGGCTGAGGAAAATAGTTACGCGTGGCGGGTGAAATGTGGAATAATTGCCAGTTGAATGCGTGGCGGGTGTGCGAGATACAAATTTAGAAAAGTTGTTAGCAGCTCAGCCCGGTTTGAGATGCACTCAATTAAAGTAAATTAAATCAGAGAGTGAGCCGGCCATTAATCAAATTCGAACCCCTTTCATGGTTACCTCCTTTGCCATACAGACACGCATACACTCCCCTGGATCACCGTCACAGCTGTACTCATTCACACCATGTCTGCCGTATGTATCATGCTCCACTTTATCTCCGTCTCACACGGTCTCCCTATCTACAGTTGGCCAACTCCTCCCGTCTTGTCTGGTTCTTGTCTCGGGAGAAGCTAAAAAGCTCTGTCCTTCGAGTGGGACAACTCTCCTGCACATTCAAAGACCATCATCTGACCCGTCAAATATTCCCGAGTTGAAGCACAGTGAATTGATTGACACATCAATAGATTGATTGATCATTATTGGGAGTATATCACTTGTTATCTTCTCCATTATCAAGCCCTCCTTATTTTCGTGCCGTTTAGCTCGGAAACAATCGAATTGGTCAAATAGATACATTTACTATGCAATACAATATGAAACTGATACAGAATAGGATGTCGGAAAAAGATTTATGTGTTGATGTTCACCAGGAATCAAAGCGACTCGTATTTGGATACAATACTGTTTGAAACTCGGAATTCGAAATTGTTTTATAATTGAATTGAAATATACTAACTTACTTAATGATTCTTTTTAAATTATAATAGTATGAACTTGAGGATTCTGGAGCCAAAAACGCTTTCATCAAAGCTAGAAACTCCATTAGAGAGGATTTAGAAGATTACAATGCTTCTATTGCACAATTACAGAACTTACAAGGTCAAGTTTTGAACTCTGTTGGTGCAGAAGACGTCAGCTCGTATAAGAATACATTGGATAACATTTCTATGAATCTTTCTAACTTACAAAAGAACACAATCAAACCTAAATTAGAAGAATTATACAGATTAGCTGGTCAAGACTTGGATAACCAGAATCAAGCTAAGAACTTGACAGATCAATTTAGAGTTGCAATTAAGAAATTAGCACAATTGGAAGATACTTATAAACAAGCTTCTACAGCCAGAGCTATTGATCAATATAAGATTGTTAATCCACAAGCTACTGATGCTGAAGCTGAAGAATTCATTTACAGTAACGATCAACAAATCTTTGATAATGCCATTAGACAATCCAATAGAAAGGGTCAAGCTATGACTGTTTTACAAGAAGTTCAAGCTAGACATTCCGAAGTTGAAAGAACAGAAAGATTAGCTGCTGAATTAGATCAATTATTCAATGATTTACAAAACTTGGTTTTCGAACAAGATATTCAATTTGATACAATTAACCAAAATGTTGAAGCTGCCAACAAAGATGTTGAACGTGGTCATGCTAACTTAGTTGCTGCCACTAAAAGTGCTAAAAAGGGTAGAAAGTTAAGATGGATTATCTTCTGGGTTTGTTTGATTTTGATTTTGATTATTATTGGTGTTGTTGTTGGTGCTGTCGTTGGTACTATCAAACATTGAACAACTTTATTATCAAGTTTCCATATTGTATTTTACACCATAGACATTTTCCATAATATAAAACAAGAAATAATAATAATCATTAAGAAAAGAACAAAAACAAAAGTCATCAAAGGATAATTATATTAGAGTCTCAAGACAATTATTATCCTTTGATCTTCATCTAAACTCAAAAAATATACACTAGTAATTTGAATCATTTTACCTTTTCGAACTTTCTTTAAGTTTCATATATTACAATTCCTGTTCATTATTATTTCTAATACTTTTTCTTAATTTTATTTTATTTTATTTTTTTCCTTTTGTTCTTCTCTGTTTGTTATTAGTATTATTGTTCAATTTTTTTATTTTATGATTTAGTATTAGCTCTTAGTCTTAATAAAATCGTATTTTCTTTTATAGTAATCTAGATCAAGTAAAGAAACAAGTCCAGACAGAAGATTGATGTCTTGACAGCTTAAAGGTTTATATCTACTGTTAAAGTACAAACAATTTATATATAATTAGGAAATTTAGGAAGGTGATTTAAGTCCCATAAAGAAGTATTCGAAAATCTAAACAGGGTGGAGTAATCCTAATCTTATTTGATAAATCAAATAAGAAATCAATCTTCCAACACGAAAGTGTTCTCAATAGACCATTAAAGCCAGTAATAGGCCAGTGAGTTCCTCAAGAGAAACCCGGTAGACGAGAAGGCATACGCGTTGGGGGTTTGGTAATTCATATAATGTTTATATGAATTGGGTTTGGTTGAGTTGTATCTATATAATTTGGGTACTACTGGGAAATGAATAAAAAAAAAGTGATTGATCCATTGAAGTATATAGCTGTATATAGCTATACACATGCCGATCTGGCAAGCTAGGCCACCCTAGTTGGTTTCAGTTGATTTCAGTTAATTGCTTATAGTAGTTCTTGAAAGAGAAAGAAGAAAGAAAAATATATGTGACAAAGAAGAAGAGAAGGGGCATACATATAGTACTAGGAAAAATCTTCCAGTGGTTGGGATGCTGGATGTTGGAAAATTTCCCAACCCACCGAATTAAGCAAATACTAAGAAAACTGCCGAATACGGAAAGCAAATGAGCAACTGTCCCAAAGAGGTAACTAACCTGCCCAGACTCAACAACTCAACAAAATCCAACACGCCAAAATAAAACTAAATTCAACAAGCGTGCGCCGCGCAGTTTTGCTGTGCAGGGTTAGGATCTCTGAAACTTTGTAGGGAAAGTATTTACCAAACTGTGTCTTCATATATCAACAACCAATTCTTTCTTGCCTCATTTATAGTATTGGCTCCATAGACCTTATCTTGATCAGCGCCAGTTTACTCTCTTACCAAGTATACACTATTCAAAATGAGAGCTGAAATTGAACAAGAACTTTCCCACGTTCTTTTGATCGAATTATTAGCTTACCAATTTGCTTCTCCAGTCAGATGGTACGTTTCACTCGTTAATTATTGTTGAATTATCCCATTACATTTTGAAACCATACTAACCAACTTATTACCCATTTTTGTCAAATAGGATTGAAACACAAGATGTCTTTTTAAAGGATTTCAACACTGAAAGAGTCGTTGAAATTGGTCCTTCTCCAACCTTAGCTGGTATGGCTTCAAGAACCATCAAGGCCAAGTACGAATCTTACGATGCTGCCTTATCTTTACAAAGACAAGTCTTATGCTATTCTAAGGATCAAAAGGAAATCTACTACACTCCAGATCCAGCTGATATTGTACCAATCGCTGCCCCAACTGCTTCTGCTGCTCCAGAACCTGTTGCTTCTGCTGCTCCAGCTCCAGTTGCCGCTCCAGCTCCAGTTGCCGCTCCAGCTTCTGCTGGCCCTGTCGCTGAAGTCCCAGATGCTCCAGTCCCTGCTGGTTTAATCTTACACACTTTGGTTGCCCAAAAGTTGAAGAAGTCTTTAGACGAAGTCCCAATGTCCAAGGCTATCAAGGATTTAGTTGGTGGTAAATCTACGGTCCAAAACGAAATTTTAGGTGACTTAGGTAAGGAATTCGGTTCTACTCCTGAAAAGCCAGAAGACACTCCATTACAAGAATTAGCTGACCAATTCCAAGATACTTTCAATGGTCAATTAGGTAAGCAAACTTCTTCCTTAATTGCTAGATTGATGTCTTCGAAGATGCCTGGTGGTTTCTCCGTCGGTGTTGCCAGAAAGTACTTACAATCCAGATGGGGTTTAGGCCCTGGTAGACAAGATTCCGTCTTATTATACGCTTTAACCAACGAACCAGCTGCTCGTCTTGGTGCTGAAGCTGATGCTAAGGCTTTCTTAGATACCGTTACTCAAAAATTTGCTGCTAAGGAAGGTATTTCCTTAGCCTCCGCTTCTGCTGGTGGTGCTGCCGCTGGTGGTGCTGGTGGTGCCGTTGTTGACTCTGCTGCTTTAGAAGCTTTAACCAAGGAAAACAAGATCCTTGCTCGTCAACAATTGGATACCTTAGCTCGTTACTTGAAATTAGACTTAACCAAGGGCGAAAAATTATTAGTCAAGGAAAAGGAAGCTACTGCTGCTTTACAAGAAGAATTAGACTTATGGGGTGAAGAACACGGTGAATTTTACGCCACCGGTATTAAACCAGTTTTCTCTTCATTAAAGGCCAGAACTTACGATTCCTACTGGAATTGGGCTAGACAAGATGCTTTATCCATGTATTTCGACATCATTTTTGGTAAATTAACCAGCGTTGACAGAGAAATTGTTACTCAATGTATCCAAATCATGAACCGTTCTAACCCAACTTTGATCAATTTTATGCAATATCACATTGATCATACTCCAACTCACAAGGGTCCAACTTACGAATTAGCTAAGAGATTAGGTCAACAATTAATTGACAACTGTAAGGAAGTCTTAAACCAAGAACCAGTTTACAAGGATATCTCTTACCCAACTGGTCCAAAGACTACCGTTGACGCTAAGGGTAACATTGTCTACGAAGAAGTTCACAGACCAGCTGTTAGAAAGTTGGAAGAATACGTTCACGAAATGGCCCAAGGTGGTGAATTAACCAAAGAAGTTCAACCATCTATTGAAGAAGACTTAGCTAGAGTTTACAAAGCTATTTCCAAGCAAGCTTCCTCTGAAACTAGATTAGAATTCAGTAAATTATACTCTCAATTAGTTGAATTCGTTAACAAGGCTAGTGAAATTGAAGTTTCCAAATCTACTACTGCTGTTTTAGGTGACAACACCTCCGAACCAACTTCTGATGATGAAACTGACGAAATTGCTTCTTTGAAGGATACCTCCGAAATTAAAGACCCAGTTTCCTTATCCATCCCTGCTGAAACCATTCCTTTCTTACACTTAAAGAAGAAGGACAAGATGGGTAACTGGTCTTACGACAGAGCCTCATCTGCTGTCTTCTTAGACGGTTTAGAAAAGGGTGCCGTTAATGGTATTACTTACAAGGGTAAGTCCGTTTTAATCACTGGTGCTGGTGCCGGTTCTATTGGTGCTGAAGTCTTACAAGGTTTATTGGCTGGTGGTGCTAAGTGTATTGTTACCACTTCTAGATTCTCCAAGAAGGTTACTGAATACTACCAATCCATGTACTCCAGATACGGTGCTACTGGTTCCACTTTAGTTGTTGTTCCATTTAACCAAGGTTCTAAGCAAGATGTTGAAGTTTTGATCAAATACATCTACGACGATGTCAAGAAGGGTGGTTTAGAATGGGACTTAGACGCCATCATTCCATTTGCTGCTATTCCTGAACAAGGTATTGAAATGGATGGTATTGACTCCAAGTCTGAATTAGCTCACAGAATTATGTTAACCAATTTATTAAGATTATTAGGTGAAGTTAAGAAGCAAAAGTCTGAAAGAAACATTCAAACCAGACCAGCTCAAGTTATCTTACCATTATCTCCAAACCACGGTACTTTCGGTTCCGATGGTTTATACTCTGAATCCAAGTTAGGTTTAGAAACCTTATTCAACAGATGGCACTCCGAATCATGGGCTGCTCAATTAACCATTTGTGGTGCCATCATTGGTTGGACAAGAGGTACTGGTTTAATGTCCGCTAACAACATCATTGCCGAAGGTATTGAAAAATTAGGTGTCAGAACTTTCTCTCAAAAGGAAATGGCTTTCAACATCTTAGGTTTAATGACTTACGAAGTCTCTCAAATGTGTGAAGAAGCTCCAGTTATGGCTGATCTTAACGGTGGTTTACAATTCATTGAAAACTTACGTGAATTTACTGGTTCCTTGAGAGCTGAAATCACTGGTACTTCTGATGTTAGAAGAGCTGTCAGTGTCGAAACCGCTATTGACCACAAGGTCATCAACGGTGAAAACGCCGATGGTGTCTTCAACAAGGTTGAAATTCAACCAAGAGCTAACATGAAGTTTGCTTTCCCAGAATTAAAATCTTACGACGAAATCAAGAACATCTCTCCAGAATTAGAAGGCATGCTAGACTTAGACAAGGTTGTCGTTGTTACCGGTTTCTCTGAAGTTGGTCCATGGGGTAACTCTAGAACTAGATGGGAAATGGAAGCCGTTGGTGAATTCTCTTTAGAAGGTTGTATTGAAATGGCTTGGATCATGGGTTTGATTAAATACTTCAACGGTAAGATCAAGGGTACTCAATACACTGGTTGGGTTGACGCTAAGACCAACGAGCCAGTTGATGACAAGGATGTCAAGAAGAAGTACGAGGAAGAAATCTTGGCCCACTCTGGTATTAGATTAGTCGAACCAGAATTATTCCACGGTTACGATCCAAAGAAGAAGGAATTAATCCAAGAAGTTATCATTCAACACGATTTAGAACCATTTGAAACTGATAAGGTTACTGCTGAACAATACAAGTTACAACACGGTGAATTTGTTGACGTCTTCGCTGTTGAAGGTGCTGAAGAATATACTGTCAAGGTCTTAAAGGGTGCTAGATTATTGATTCCAAAGGCTCTAAGATTTGACCGTCTTGTTGCTGGTCAAATTCCAACCGGTTGGAATGCTAAGAACTACGGTATTAGTGATGATGTCATCTCTCAAGTTGACCCAGTCACTTTATTCGTTTTAGTCTCCACTGTTGAAGCCTTATTAGCTGCTGGTATCACAGATCCATATGAATTCTACAAATACGTCCATGTTTCCGAAGTTGGTAACTGTTCTGGTTCCGGTATGGGTGGTGTTTCTGCCTTACGTGGTATGTTCAAGGATCGTTACAAGGATCAACCAGTTCAAAACGATATCTTACAAGAATCTTTCATTAACACCATGGCTGCTTGGGTTAACATGTTATTATTATCCTCTTCTGGTCCAATCAAGACCCCAGTTGGTGCTTGTGCTACTGCTATTGAATCTCTTGATATTGCCATTGACACCATCTTATCTGGACAAGCCAAGATTGTTATATCTGGTGGTTCTGATGACTTCCAAGAAGAAGGTTCTTATGAATTCGCTAACATGAAGGCTACTTCCAACGCTTTGGAAGAATTCGAACATGGCAGAACTCCAGCTGAAATGTCCAGACCAGCTACTACTACTAGAAATGGTTTTATGGAAGCTCAAGGTGCTGGTATCCAAGTTTTGATGACTGCTGAATTAGCCATCAAGATGGGTGTCCCAATTTACGCCGTCTTAGCCTTTACTTCTACTGCTACTGATAAGATTGGTAGATCTGTTCCAGCTCCAGGTAAAGGTATTTTAACCACTGCCAGAGAACATCACGGTGACTTGAAATACTCTGCCCCAAGTATGAACATTAAGTACAGAGCTAGACAAATCAAGGCTAGAACTGAACAAGTTAAATTATGGGTTGAAAGCGAATTAGATTACGCTAAAGAAGAAGCCATTGCCATGAAGGCCTCCGACAAATCATTCGACGAAGATGCTTTCTTAGCAGAAAGAGCTGAATACATTCAAAGACAAGCTTCCAATCAAGTCAAGGATGCTCAAAGACAATTCGGTAACCACTTCTGGAAGAATGACCCAACTATTGCTCCTCTCCGTGGTGCCTTAGCTACTTTCAACTTAACTATTGATGACTTGGACGTTTGCTCTTTCCACGGTACCTCTACCAAGGCTAATGAAAAGAACGAAACTGCTACTGTTGACAAGATGATGCGTCACTTAGGTAGAACTAAGGGTAACACCGTTTACGGTGTCTTCCAAAAGTTCTTGACTGGTCATCCAAAGGGTGCCGCTGGTGCTTGGATGTTAAACGGTGCTATCCAAATCTTACAATCTGGTATCGTTCCAGGTAACAGAAATGCCGATAACGTTGATAAACTCTTAGAAGACTTTGACTACGTTTTATTCCCATCCAGATCTATAAAGACTGACGGTATTAAGGCTGTTTCCGTTACCTCTTTCGGTTTCGGTCAAAAGGGTGCTCAAGCCATTGCTATCCACTCTGACTACTTATTCTCTTGTTTGTCTAAGAACGAATACGAGAACTATAAGGTCAAGGTTGAAGCTCGTTACAAGAAGTCTTACAGATACATGCATAACGCTGTTATTCACAACTCTATGTTCGTTGCTAAGGACAAGGCTCCTTACGGTGATGATATCGAACAACAAGTTTACTTAGATCCATTAGCCAGAGTCGACTTGAACAAGGAAAACAAATACGTTTTCACTAACAAGAGCGTTCAAAAGTCCTCTTCTTACGTTTCTGAAAACTCATCTAAGACTGCTTCCGTCTTAAGTGGATTAACCGCTGGTATTACTTCATCTAAGGGCGTTGGTGTAGATGTCGAATTAATTTCTTCTATTAACATTGATAACTCCACTTTTGTTGAAAGAAACTTCACTGCTTCTGAAATTGCTTACTGTAATGCTGCTCCATCTCCAGTTTCATCATACGCTGGTACTTGGTCTGCTAAGGAAGCTGTCTTCAAGTCATTAGAAGTTGAATCCAAGGGTGCCGGTGCTTCTTTGAAGGACATTGAAATTACCAGAGATACCAAGGGTGCTCCACAAGTGGTCTTATCTGGTCAAGCTAAGGCTGCTGCTGACAAAGCTGGTGTCAAGAACGTCAAGGTTTCTATTTCCCATGACGATGTTCAATCCGTCGCTGTTGCCATCAGTGAATTTTAAGTTTAGTTATTTAATTTAGTATCATTATTATACAATTCAATTAATTCTTTTTAATTTTTTCAACGTGATCCTAGCGTAAGTCAAAGATTTTGTAGCTGTAGATATGTATAGAAGTAGAAAGATGAATATTTAGAGAGATAAAAATCAAAGGAAATAAGCAGAACAAATAAACACAAGCTAAAATAAAAATTTAAATAGTAAAAGTGCGGATAATTTAGTAAAATAATAGTATATACGATTTAAATCATGGTAAGTACAATCTGAACGTGATTAATATCAATAGTAGTATGGAGAAGTAAAAACCCAAGCGTGGCGGAAAATAGACATATTTTTAAAGAACCAAGAAACCCCCCCCCCCCAATAGCCAACGTACCAAAACAAAACAAAAAACCTAGAGAGAACAAGCAAAAAACTGGCTCCCAAGTAACTTCGATAATAGTTTGGTCAAACAGACTTTAAACCCATCAAAGCCAAAGCTGCCAGTTTCTCATCTTGACTTGGGTCTATATTTTCATCTTGACCTGGTTCGGGCTTGATTAAGTTCACCGTCACAGGAGCACCATGTGTTTGGCTATGTTCTACAGACGATGGCGTTGAAGGTGTGACAACATAGGCAGACTGTGACATGCTACGCTTAAAACCATTGACTCCCATTGACTCCCAGTCCTCTTCATCAGTATCATAATGATCTCCATTTGTAGAGACCTTAGCAGTTGAGACAGGTTTGCTGAAGCCATTTTCCTGTTTGATTTGAGTATCCATAGAATCGGCTTTGTTGACTGATATACTACTGATAGAATCGTGAACCGTCAATGGGTGGGTGCTTGGAGATAAATTTGTTCTCAAGAAAGATTGTCTTGTTACACTTGATGAATTAGAAAATGAAACTCTTGGTCTTCTCTTTGAATTTATGCCAACACCTTCTGGAATGGAAGATGAATCCAATCCACCTTCGTCTATTGCCACATCAAGTGCATAGGAATTTGAAAATGAACTTCTTGCCTTCTTTGGCTTGGTGATACCTGCTCCACTTAATGAGCGACGTTGAGGATGACTAATAAATGAATTGGATAAACTTCTTCCAAATTTTTTTGGAGGATGTCCATCTTCAGAATCAAATGAGAACACTTCGTCATCTTCATCATCAATTGCAGAGCTGTTCAAATCTAATTCATCTTCTGATGATGAGTCAATGGCCTCATCAAGCGATAATTGTC
The DNA here is from genome assembly GCA_030571015.1 of Ogataea sp. yHMJ1. Classification (NCBI taxonomy): domain Eukaryota; kingdom Fungi; phylum Ascomycota; class Pichiomycetes; order Pichiales; family Pichiaceae; genus Ogataea; species Ogataea sp. yHMJ1. The sequence goes on from JAJLXB010000008.1 coordinate 392,670, forward strand.
TTTCTTTGTAGGATCTTCTCAAGTTTTGTAAAGGTTGAAGACTTGGTGAAAGAGGAACTTTAGTCGCATGTAAATCATTAGAAGAGTTTGTAATTGATTCTCTTCTATAAACACCACTTGACCTTGGAGAAATACTTCTAGGTTTGTGTTGCATCTCTGATTTCCTACGAATTGGATTTTCAATTGTAAGAGTTTTAGGAATTGAAGATGAAAAGTCATTATAGTCATCGGGTGGACTATCAGATTCACTTCTGGTATTCTTGTGTGAACCATTGGCATTGCCACTATTTTGTAAAGATGTTGCTATCCTTGAATTGATCTCTTCAATGGTAGTCTTACGAGCTTCCCATTGACCCCAACCAATTTTCTCGAATACACACATTGTGACTGGATCACCAGTCTCCAAAGATGCCATAATTAATCTTCTTTGCTTAGACAATGATAAATTGCCAAACCCGTGAATTTGGGAAGCTAAATGAGAAGTGATGTGTCTAATTGGAAGAGGGCCATGCTCCAATAATAGTGATGCAATCTTATTTGGAGTGACTTGGGATGCAGCAGCGATACCTTCCGGGGAAGAAGTGGATAAGAGATTCTTATTACCATTGGCATCAAAGATGTGTTGGGCAGCAGGTATGGCTGTCTTTGTCTTTAACTTCTTCTCATCCTTAGCTTTCTTGAGTTTGATTTGTCTTCCAATTGATGTTCCTTGTCTTTCTTTTGTTTGAGAATTCTCGTCATGTTCTTGTTCTTGTTCTTGTCTCTTTCTATCTCGCTCATATTCAACGTCAAGCATGTCATCATCTACATCGACTGGCTCAACTGGACTAGCCACAGAGCCTGAGGAGAGTTGAGATCCCTCAGCATGATCAGATTCGGCGTGACTTCCGCTTGCTAATGGACTGGACATTGATTGAATTATTGGTGTCACTGTGCTTTTGAAAAACTATTGTGGCTGATAAACGTTGTGATTTTGTATATAACGTGAAAAGGAATGTGGTGTGAAGTATGTTTTTGCGCTCGTAAACGGCTACCAGAATTTTGTGACAGGGAAGTTTTAGGAATATACGTGTTTATAACAGATGGAAGTGTTCAAGAAAAGCTTACGTGGTTCATGAATGCTATCTTTGCTTAGTTAGCGTAATTTCCAGGTAGTCAGTCATATCATATTTCCACCCCAACGAAAGAGCAGACGCGTCGAGCAGTGGGGCCTTCCCTTTTGGGCCTAATGGGCTGGTTGACTGGTGTTTGCTGGCCATGCTTCTCCAATCTACTCAAGTGGCTCATAGAGATCGGCATGGAATCCCCCCAGCTGAGAATGACTGCTGGGGACTACTATACAAAGATGGATTCCAGATTCTTGAATGTGTACTATTAGCAATTGTGCTCTGTGTCTTGTCATTTGTGTAACAGAGAATTTGAGTTGTGACTCGAGAAATGCCCAGACTTGACGAGAGCAGTACCCCAGATCCCGAGTAGTGAAAAACTGATATTTGACCCCATTTTTTCTAGATTTATGCTTACAATGACTATCATAAAGCTATTTATTACACTATTTACATATTAACAAACCTATATCTTCGGCGTATGATGCATCTTGTAAATTCTTAAGATTTTGTAGCCTTTGAAAATAGCCTAAAGCTTTTACATGTATTTTTTTCACAACATTTGCATCTTTTACTTTTAGGACTATTTTTTGATAATTGATATTATAATTTAGTAAATAAAAAGTATATAGTAAAATAAAACAGATTTTGTATTCATTAAAAATGTTGGGGTTTTGCTTGTGAACCATATAGAAAAACTATATAAGTTATAAGCTTGTACTACTAGTATAGTAATATGAATAATCCGCACCAATCAGAGAACTATTTAAGCAATGATTTATAAAGATGGGAATTCAACATTAGACTTGGAAGTCTTGACAGCAGCCTTCTTTGGACCGCTCTTAGCACCACCTCTCTTGGCTGGAGCACCTCTCTTTGGGAAAGCTGGCTTCTTAGCTGGAGCTGGGGTGGCATCAGCAAAGACGGCGTCAACTTCTAAAATGTTCTTGGTCTTTGGAGCCTTGGACTTGGTCTTCTTGGAAGCAGTGGCAGCAAAAAATTCTTCCTTTTCCTTGACAATGACTTCACCGTCGAAAGCAGCTGGAGCGACTTCACGCTTTGGCTTGTTTAAGTTGAGGTTGGAAACAGATTCCTTTAAGAAGTCTTCGTAAGACTTGACAGCTGAGGCAGCAGCAACTTCTTCTTCTTCTTCGGCATCGGCTTCTTCTTCAGCGTCTTCTTCAGCTTGGATTTGAGATTCAGCTTCGTCACCTAACTTGTTCTTTTCAGACTTAGCGGTAGCAGTCTTACCAGATCTGGAGTGTCTGTCATTCTTATAGTTCTTGGTAGTCTTACGCTTGGTGTCCTTTGGAGCTTCAGAGTCTCTGTTGGTGTTCTTGATCTTGGCAGCATCAACAGTAGTTGGGGCCTTCTTCTTAGCACGGGACTTGTCAGCAGATGCTGGTGGGGCATCAACCTTCTTGGAGGAAGTGGTCTTCTTGACAATTTCCTTTGGGGTTGGAACGAATTCAGATTCATCGTCAGAGACATCGTTGCCTAAAAGGGCAAAAAGGTTCTATAATAAATAGGGAGGTCAGTTAGTATTAAAACTCATAAATTCATTTGGACCAATTTGGTCAACGAAATTTCTTGACATTGCTATATCGCCTTATCATGTTGTTTTCCCCAATTCTTGATTGAAAACAACACTATGAGTCGCTCAGAGGGTCAAATTTCAAATGTCATTCAGCCTGGAAATGTCTGGTCGAATATATCTTGAACAAATTACGTTGTGGAGATGCTCAACTATAAATTATTCTCTTATGGATGAAACTTTTCAATTCCAGTATATGCGACTTTCTTTCAATGCAATGACATGGTGCCGAGTTAAAATTCTAGAACAAAGACATACCTTGTTGTTAGACATCTTGCTCTTATTATCTATATGTGAGAAAAAGCTCAAACTAGACGGAGGAGGGAGATCCAAAACCACGAGACAAGATGAAGATATGTCATATGTTTAGTAGCATCGTCCAAACCCACTCTCGCTGAGGTTCGTCGAGCTGAATTTTTCACTTTTTCGCTTTTGTGAGTGTTTGCGGGTGCCTGCGTAACCTGTGGTCCAGGGTCAGGGTGGAATAGCAGGCGGCCGCGTAAATCTCAGCACTAACAGCGGAGTGTCGAGCGAGCGGCGTAACCTGGGTTTGGACTCTAGCCTGGTTGTTGGGAAGTAGACACAAACTTTTTATATATATAATTATACTAGTCAGAGTGACCAAAGCAGCTCTCAGAAACATAAAACATAAAAGGGAAAAGGAAAATTAGGACTAAAAACACAAAAACAAAAACAAAAACAAAAACAAAAACAAAACAATAACAAAAATATATTATATAGATGAAGTTAGTCGACTGTCTATTTACCGCCATTACTAGAGTCGACTTCATTAACGTAGATATCTCCAACTCTTTGAAGATACTCCTTCATTGTTGTTCTCAAATCGTTGACGTTTCTATCTAGCAGCTGTATAACCAAATCGTACACTGTTGGACAACATTTGATGAAATCCGCCTTATCTAACTGTGTATAAGCCTGTATTATTTCAATGACAACTGGTTTCCAAGCAGTGATGTTTCTAGCTTGTTCCCTTTCATTCAAACCTACAAATTTCTCCAAGATATTGACACCAGTAGCAACTAATTTTGAAACAATCTCTGCTCTTTCCTTCTCGCCTGCCTTTTCCGAGTCACAGTACAATCTGTACATGATACTGATGTAAACACCAGAGGATGCTGTCTCTTGCTTCAGTAAATTAGGAACCTTATCGATAACACCTGAGTTCCATAAGTAAACCCGCAAGTTGTAATCATCATTAAACTTGCTGGAGAATTTGTAACTTTCTTCTAATAATCCGCAAAGTTTCATCAATGCAGTTAATGGAACACGATCGTACACTTCTTGAGCTTCAAATAATGAATAAAAAGTTTGAATCATGTGTAATTGTAAGACACACTTGACGACAATTAATGATCTTTCTCTCAGTTCTGTAGAGCGAGCAACTGATTGATCACCGTTGGCAGCATCATCTGCTTGGTCATCATCTTCTTCACCCTCATCATCATTATCATGTACAGATCCACCGTTAACATTCGCACTAGAATTGGCAAGTTCGTGACTAAATAGTTCCTTTGGAGTGGTCAAACTGAAAAGATCAGCAAAGACGCTGCTTATTTCTTCCCATTGCTCATCACTAAACTTTGAAGCGTTATTCACAACTAAATCTTTCAAACAAATGACACCACTTTTGGAAATAGTATCGTTTTCTTGACAAATGGAACTGACCATTAAGTTCAAGAAACTGGAAAGTCTATGACTCATTTGATCAAAGTATGAGGAAAATAAGTCAACGGATTTCTTCAAAGCTTGAATTAAAGTTGTGGAGAACCAGACTGCAAGAGCATCGTCTTGATCAGTACGTAAACTCCAACGTTCCTTCAAAATGTCAAAAATTGGGAATAACATCTCATCGCAGACCTTGTCCCAAAATTTGGAATCAAAGTGAGAACCATAATGGCCTAATGATTCAAACATAATTGTTAAAGCCATTGCTCTAGCTTCTAAATCCTCGCCTGTCATCATAACATCATACAAACCAAAGAGAATTGGGAACCACATCTTGACGAACAATGACTCTCTTTCCTTTTCAGTATCTGCTTGAGTAGCAATTTGACTGATTGGTTTCAATAACTTCTTCAACTCTTCAATGGCTTGAAGACTAGTTATTTGGAATTTCTCATTCTTTGCGTAAGAGGCAATACAAGTTGCTAAGCTTTCAAACCCGCCGTATTTATAAATATCGTCAAAATTTTTCTTTGCGATAGTTGCAGTGTAAGAGAAACCTTTAGTAACAACAGTCTTGTTACTCACAGGAGCAGCATGGGATAAAATCATTAATAGAGTAATCCAACCAGATCTAATATAACTAGACTTCTTCTGTATCAAATATTGAACACAGTCTAAAACCATTGTTTTCACTCCAATGTCCACATTGTTAACAATGATGTAATTGTAAGGTTTTAGGAACTCTTGCTGAAATCTGAAATGGGCTAATTCTTCAATTTCAAAGAATCTCTCGGATAATTGACGCAATGAGTCTAAAGCAAAGTAAACAACATGAACATTTGAGTGACAACCAAATTCATTGAATTCTTTACCCATCACATCCCAAATAGCTGACCATTCCAATCTGATACGGCTCATATTGTAGTAGCAAACATCAACCATCTTTTGTAATGAAAACAATCTTGGATGCTCACTTTGGCCAGATGACTTGATTTCAGCACGTGCAACTGCAGCTAATGCTGCAATGAAATCAAATATACCATTACCTGTGATTTCACTAGTGTTGGAGAAAACTTTATCAACGGCAACTTCTAAATCGGTTGAAGATATTTGAGAGACAATTTCAGGATGTAACTTTTGATTAAAGTGGTTCAAAGAAGCTTGTTCGGATGCTGAGACCTTCTTGGTGAAGGAAGAAAATATACCAGTTGATGTATTAGATCTAGTACTTTCCAGAGATGCCCTGTGATCTAATCTAGCATTGATAATATCTGGAACGGCATCTGATGCAACACCTTGGGATAACAATTTCAATCTTTCAATCTGAGAAATAGCAACTAAAATTTCTTGCCATGATTCCTTTAAAACAGAGTTTTCAAAAACAGCAATGTCTAGCATTGTATAAATGGCTGAGATATTCTTGGCTTTAATTTCTTCTGGGTTGTTCAAATTACAGAATTGAATCAAGGCTCTAATGAATGAAGTTCTGGCATAATCTAAATCTAGTAAGCAGGACAAATGAATGGAAATCTTGATACCGTCTAATAAAACCTTTGCGGTATCAGCGTCATCGTGATCCTTGAATGGAGGAGTCAAACCTGCTAAGATGGACATCCAAAGAGTTTCAAAACTGGATCTAACAATTTGTTCAACGTTATTGGCAGAAACGGTTTCGAACTTTGATTTTTGGCCGTTCATCTTAGATTGGTTTCTGAGAGAAGTGACTAATTGTTCAGTCTTTGAAGATAATTCTTTGGATGCCTTCATGTATGCTTCCTTAGCAACACCTCTACCACCGAATAAACCTAATGTTGGTGCTTCACTTGAGATCATAGCAGCATGTTGCTCACTCTTTAAGATGATTTCATTGTTAGCGATTTCATTGAAAATCTCTTCCAAGTACTCTCTTGGAATGTCCTTACCATCGTCAATACCACGATTATTTCTAATGAATTCCTCCAATGTCATTTTCTTCTTGATTTGAGAGGAGTGTTGATCAGTATTCAACATAATGATGGAGAAGGCCAAAGTATAACAAGTACCAGCGTCTGCAAAGGAGCCAGGATTCTGTTCAAAATATCTATCAGCAAACTTAAGCATAAATCTATCGATCTTTTGACCCTCACCTGGTAATCTGAATGATTGCAAAAATGCTCTAAGTGCGTCAACAAATGGTTGGTTTTCAAAGTTCAACAATTCTACAAAAGCATGCATGATTTGAACATGCTTCGGATCAAATTCACCCAGGAATTCACCAAGCGATTGCTTGTCAATCCCTTCATTTGAAGCCAAAAATCTAGCAATACCCACTGGATCCTCTGGATCAATGAATTTATTGGCCACAAATGATTTGAAACCAGTAGATGGCTTAAAGTTGAACTTTTTGATCCCTTCCAAAAGTGCAGTCTTTCTTTGTTTATATTGGGTGGGGTCTGCAGAGTCTGGTAATTGTAAATTGATAAATGAAGAATCTGGTGAAAGTGGAGCAGAACCGGAATTGATTGAAGTACTGGTCAATGAACGAGTTCTAGTACCAATCGACCCACGTTGAACTACTCCCTTATCAAGAGATGAGTTCCATGATTGTAAAATGGCAATCAATGCATCTATACTCTTCATTTGTAAGGCATAGTCTCCTGGGAAAGATAATAAAGCATCTGGATCGACAGGATGACTTGACATCTTATTGACACTCAAAGATGGTAAATCTGACAACTTATAAGTTGAAATAGATGTCTTTTTACTTTCACGGTAAGCAGCTCTTTGCACTGGAGTTGTATCAACGATAGTTAAGGCATTTTTCGTCAAATAGTCAACAATTTTTTCGCATAAATCAGGAGAGCCTTGATAACAGTCATAATTCAAGTATATTTCAGTGGTAATCTTTGGGTCGGATGAAATTCTGTAAACAATTTCTAAAAGATATCTCTTTTGATGAGTAGTGGAAGTCTTGATTTCACCAATTGGGAAATAAATTTCTTCAAAAAATACAACGATTTCATCTTTAAATTCATATCTCAGGTCTTTGATCATAATCCAGAAAATTTCTAAAGTGATTTCATAAACTGAAGCTAAAGCCGATGTACCATTTCTTGACAAAATCAAACAAATATATTTTCTGGCAGCATCGATCAATGTAGTCTTTTCATTTCCAGAACCAGTAGCAATTGAACAATTCTTGTCTAAGAAACAACTGATGTGATTTTTCAAAATCCAATGGATTAAATGCAATGATAATAACTTGGATCTAATGGCATGTGATCTCATATCCATTGAGTCATTTTCAATGGTCTTGACAGCTAAATTACTCATTGATCTGAAGATTAAAAATGCGTCCTTGATGTCGAGTTCATCCTCATCACCTTCTTCTGATGTGAAGTTTGTATCTTCCACAGTGATATTATTCATTGCTTCCAATGTAACTTTTTCCGGAGCAGGACCAGACTCTTCAACGCCAACATCTTCTGAAGGAACAGAAAAATCAACAGTACTCTCTGCTCTGCTATTCTTAGCTTTGCTATTACTCTTAATCTTTTCAAAAACAGTGTTCATAATCTGTGTTAAGTTGGCCTGCGCAATAGCTTGGTTTGCAGATGAAAGAGAAAGTAAAAAAATGTTATAAATCTGTCTGATAGCTTGCAATAAAACTTTACTATGAGCAGGCATGGATTCATTCAAGATAGCCGAAGTCAAAACTCTTAACACTTGTAACTCCAATTTCTCATCGGTACCTTCACCTTCAAAGCACTGACTAATGGTATCAACAGCGGCTTCTATTAATGGAACGTAAGAGACTGTTCCATTTGCAGGTGAATGAGAAGCGCCTTCCATCTCTACATCATTTTGTGGTTCAGATTTGGTTTTCTTATACTCAATCATAGTTGGTTTATAAAATACATTGAAAGTGAAGATTTTACCTAAACAATCCAATGCAATGATCTTGGCTTCAATATTGGATTGTTCACAGGCCATTCGCAATACATTGAAAATCTCAACTTCGTTCGGTAATTCGTTAGTTTTCAAAATTTGAATGACTTTATTACATGCTTCTTCAACATCTTTGTGCCTTTTGTGAATTTCCTTGATAGTAACGATCTTTTCTAATGAACTTTTAATAAATGTGATGGAGGCGGTTTCGGTAACAACTGATGAGGTTTTCCTTTTAATCGGACTCGCTATTGAAGCAGTACGATGGCCATTCGATCCATTATGGGGCTGTGGTTTCTCCTTTACTTCTTCAGTGTGATCATCAATTGTGATCTCGGGTACTTTTTTATCAGGTGCAATATTATCATCTTCAATTTTCAAAGAAGGTGTAGATTCATTTTTCTCTTCAATTTCAACTTCAACTTCATTTGCGTTGTCAGGTTGGATCTCAGATTGGATCTCGGATTCAGATTCGGGAGCCCCGTTAGATTGAGGTTTCTCATTCTCTGGCGCAGGGACTGGGGGTAGTTCCTGATCCTTTTCACTCATATATGGGTATTAATTATAAACAGATATATTGATTAAATGCCGATTGTGCTATTTGGTATTGCTCTTATTATGGCAAATATATATGGTGTTTAATTTTATCTTTTTATCAGCTTGACGGGACAAAAACACGAGGCTGGAAATTTAAAAAAATACAAACTGTCAATCAGCTACTTCAGCAATAAACAATAAATTAACTGTAACAGCGTTGCTCTTATAGTACAGATAAATCAGGTTGGCCCAATTGAGTGTATATGAGGAGTTGTATTAATGTATACGGCAAGGGTCTACGATCTGGATTGTGTCCTCTGATGATAGGATCGAAACGATAATGATTCGTATACCTAGGGACAAAGCTTCTCCTTTCCGATTCGAGATGAATTATTGCAAGTTGGGGCTTACCCGGCAGTGTCTTGCCCCAAGCCTCATTTCTGGGCTTTTCTTGTCAATCACTACTGCTACTACAATACTACAGCTACAATATAGAAGATTGGTTTATATTTAAAAGACATTTTACTATTGTCGATATATGAAAATTGATTTTATTATATAAATATTATATAAATATTAAAGTGCACGTATATAAACAAATTGATGAGAGTATGCAATCTAGTTCCAGTCTCTACCTTTGACAGATTCCAACTCTTTTGTTGTCATTACTTTACCTTTGGTAAAGTATCCAGCGGCAATCTTAGCATCTATCTCAACTCTTGAGTCTTCAGGAATCATTTCCTCGGGTATCTCTACTCTTTCCAGTATCTTAATTCCTTGGCCAACGATAGCATCGTGCTTCATGTTTGACATTGACAACATTCTGTCAATCTTGGTTATTCCCAAGAAATGTAAAATATCAGGCATTAATTCTTGAAATCTCATATCTTTCACACCAGCAATACATTCTGTACGATGGAAGTAATCAGCAGCAGAATCACCAGATCTTTTTCTAGCGTTGTAAACCAAATATTTAGTGACTTCACCCAAGGCTCTACCTTCCTTTCTAAAATAAATCACACAACCAGAACCTCCATTTTGAGCTTCTTTAGCAGCCTCTATAAGTCCAAAGATCAAGTATGGTCTGCATGTACATATATCTGAACCAAAGACATCTGAACCTGAACATTCATCGTGAATTCTCAAGGCTAATTTTTTAGATGGATCAGAAAGGTAACTTGGCTCTCCAAAAATGTATACAGTTAAACCACCAATTGGGGGTAAAAAGGTCTTTAGGTCTGGTCTTGTAATCAATTCTGGATACATACCATTTGTATCCTCAAAGAGGGATCTACGGAGTTCTGCTTCTGTAATTCCAAATCTTTCAGCAACACCTGGTAAATACCAAACAGGATCAACGGCTAATTTAGTGATAGTCATATCACCATTTGAGTTGATGACAACATCACCATCGACTTTCAAATTACCCTTGGCAACCTCTTCTTTGAATTCTGTCAATTGTAAATGAGCTTTTGTAATTGAAATAGTTGGTCTGATTTCAACATTATTCTTTTTACCTTCCTCGGCAAATAACCATGGAGCTAAATGTCCAAAGACATCTAAAGAAACAATCTTACCCTTTTGAGACCATTGTTCTTGTTGCTTGAAATCAACTGGAGGTTCTGCATTTGTATAGTCTGGTGCATATCTTGGATCCAATTGTCTTGAACCAACGGCTAGCGCATGGTAAATTGAGTAAGGACCGGAATGAGCACCAATAGTGTTATGTTTGGATAAGCCACTGCCATATCTTGTTGCAATGAGAGGACCACGAACCTTGGGATCTTTGCTATACCAATTAACGGGAACTGGTTTCATATTAGGATCGTTTGCATAAGTAGTTAAAACAACTTTAGATCCAAATAGATCCTGTGCTGCAAGATCAATTGGCATTTCATTGGAAACTTTCAAATCTGAATGACTTGACTTAGAACATGCATGGAGGTGTGAGTGTGAATGTGGGCGGATAAGAGAATTATTCAAGTCTCCAGAAGGAGAAGAAAAGACAGCTGCAGCTGGGGCCATTTTTTATAAATTTAAATAATCGGATGAATATAATTAACTACTTTCAGAGGGGAAAAAAGTATGGGGTAAATAACTATAACTGGTAGGTAATAAGTTTTAATAATTGTAAGCTTTTAAAGTGTATAAATCTATAAAAGAAACAAGTAAACGCTGATTTTTCAAGAGAACTACAGTCAACTTACAAGATGGACGTCTTTTGTATAGTCGATATATAGGAATATAGGCCATATTTATAGTCATTGGCACTGTGTATGGATTATCTTATATGTGCTGCTCAAATTGCCTCTCGGACCCTTTTTTGGACAATTATATGTTATAACCCCCGACGGTCACCGGTCTCGAGCCTCGGTTAAGCTCTAGGCGTCTCCGTTTGCCTCCGTTGGACTTTTTTCTTAGTTACATCCGTGCACCGCTTCGAGCTTTTTTTATTATCGGCTGATTAAGGAAGAATAAATTAATTTTTTATTGTGCGGCTTATATTCTATCCTTATCTGATTATATAGCACTAGTATTTGAAATTGTATTTGGCAATTTTTACATTGTTGAAACTATACTGAAAAATGTATTAAAAATATTATTATATTATGCACGTATCTACTTATCTATCTATTCTACTGTAATCGATCTCTTTCACAAATGTTGTCTCTTGATGTTCTCATGTATCTTCTGTCCCATCTTAAACACTTTCTTGACATACCCCTTTGTATCTAAAACTGTAAAATCGGCATCACATCCAACATCCAAGAAACCTTTCTTATGCTCCATATTAATGGATCTAGCTGGATTGTTCGTCACTGCTTGTACGGCTTTTTCTAATGGAACATCTGCCCATTTCATAAGGTGTCTGAGACATACTGGTAACTCAGTAGCACTACCAGCAATTGTATCTGTACCTTGAAGTTTCAATATAGAACCTTTCTTGACAACAAATCTGTCTTCCCAGCTATATACACCATCTGGGAGACCAATTAAATTAGTTGCATCGGTGACAAGACAACACTTATCTGGGTTAGCATGATACACTAACCCACATGATGCATGATGGACATGAACACCATCAGCGACTAATCCAAAATATGGAATTCTTGGATCTCCTACCAAACCGACAATACCAGGTTCTCTATGGTGTGGTTGTGGCATAGCATTGTACATATGCGTTATAAGTCTAGCACCTTGTTGAACAGCTTTCAAACTCATGTCATAAGTGGTGTTTGTGTGTCCAATTGAATAAACAATACCAGAGTTGACTATTTCTGGAATAGATTCCATGATGCCTTCGACTTCAGGAGCAGCAGTGACGATTTTGATATATTTCAAACATTCTGAACCACCGTATACTTCGGTGAACGTGGACATACCATTTTCTGCTATTTTCAAGTTTCTTGGTTCATGACAACCTTTTTTAATAGGTGAGATGAAAGGTCCCTCACAATGAGCACCTAAACTCTCTGTTCTATCTGAGACAGTCTTTGCAGCAATGATAGGTAACAGTTTTCTATAGTTAGTTGGAGTCGATGTAATCATAGTTGGGCAGATAGATGTCACACCGGTCTTCACTAACTTTTTCATACATTGTTCATATCCTGCTTCAAATTCGTCTAATGGCTTAAGATGTGAAAAGTCAAATCCATAACAACCATTAATTTGAATATCAATGAAACCAGGAGCCAATATGAGTCCTTCTAGATCAATTTCTTCACAGTGGACGTTGTTAGCTGGAGTGTTGATTATAGTTCCAGATTCTGAATCAACATATAAATCTTGGTTAGCCTTTAATTGGCCCCTGTCACACAAAATACAGTTTGTAAATTTTAAGACAGTCATTTGGAAAATATGTATGCAATAGTTGCTTGGTATTATATAGTCATTTGTTGAAAGTATCTAATGGGTGGTTGATATGACTTGTAAAAATAGGGCTTTATTCAGATATATATATACCACTTGAACTTGAAGCAGAGCTATCCCATTTCAAGGTTACAGTTACAAAATGTAACCTCACAATGTAACCTTCCAATGTAGCATTTTCCAATCTTGAGTCACGTGAATAGCACCACGACAAGTTTCTGTGTCGTAGAGCAAGCCTTTAAAGTGAGGCTTTTTTCGTTACAGTATTACAATCAAAGAGACATGTAAAACAAACTAGTTTGTGTTTTTATTTTTTTAATATATAAATGTGCTACATTATAAAAAGAAGCTTAATATGAATCATAACAAGAGTATATAATCATTGAACATTGATAAACAATTGCTCATTTCTTAGTATCGTCCTTGGAGAAGGAGAAAGCGTCAGCAATCTTTTGACCAATACCCTTGTCGGCTTGGGCCTCCTTGGCGACATCATCGTAAGCATCGGTGACACCTTCCTTGATCTTTTGACCCAAACCCTTGGTGTCATCTGGTTGGACAGCTTCAGAAATTTTGTCTGAGAAATCTTTTCTTCCGGCTGTAATTAAATAAGTGATAAAGATAGCAAGTTAGTATTCTATTTCTAGGGTCCGAAAAGTAACTTTGAAAGACTATGCTTGAAAAAACATACCGTCTGACATTTTCAATAATTGATTTAGTTAATTTAGAGTTATTCAATAAGATTGACAATCTATAATGATAGAAAATGATATAAATTAAATAAAAGTTATAAAATATGTCAGTATTAAGGGAGACAGTGGAGGTATTTATAGTAATTTATGGAATGGAATGTAGCCAGATCGTGCCTCTCTGGAATTCTCAAAATTCCCCCAAACTCACTCCGCAGCGCCACATGCTCTGCCAAAAGAGTGCGATAGCAAACATAAAAGTGCCCTTGAAGAATACCTATTATCAGCTTTGATGACGTCCTGTCAGCCACTTTTCCCACTAAAAGAATAGAATAGCAACTATGGCCTAACATTCTTGACACATTTCTTCCTATGCCAGACTATTCTACTGTACGCAGTTAATGCATCATATACAAATGTAGAAATATTCAAACATACCAAACATGTTTTAACCATGTGTTATCTATGTTAATGACGTAAACATTCCTGTAATATACTATTTAATTAATTATGTACTCTACACAAACACTTTGATTCTCGAACCAACTATAGTATATCTTGACGCCACAAATAATAAAGTAGCAAGCACAGATGTACACCCAGCAAATATGATAGCATTATTGTAATTAGGAATTGAGCCATCTTTAATTAACGCACCACCCAATGGGATTGAAATAAGATTACCAAATGAGACAAAAAAATAAGCTGTTCCATACCTTACACCAAACGATGAGGTTTTGGAAATTTGCCCCACACATGTGGCGGTTAGACTATAAGTTGCTGAGAAGGCAAATCCATAAATAGAAACAAACACGTAAAGAGCAGTCATGTTATAAAATGGTAACCACATGACAAATATAGTAAGACTCATTGTAAAACTCATTAATATCATGACGTTAAATCTACCAAAGTAATCAGCCAATTGAGCTGGAATCCATTTGCCAATGGTACCAAAGGCATTCATAACAGTCAGCAGAATATAACTGCTTGAACTACTTGCTCCTCTAGCAACTGCATAGGATGAAATATAAGTAATACACACTAATAATGAGAACTCATTCATAAATAGAGCAGCCACTAATAAAGAGTATCTCTTGTCTTTTAAAGCATTGAAATCAATTGATCTGACTATTTTTTTGAAAATAGAGTCATGATTAATTCTAGATTGAGGAGGAGTAATTTCTTCTAGACGATCTTTCACTAAACAAAAGGAAGTCACACATAAACCTAAGCATATGAATGCAATTATTCTCATTGACCATTCGTAACCAACTTTAGGGATCAATGAATTAAGCATTAGTGGGAATATAACACCTCCAATACTTCCCATTTGAGATACACCAATAGCTAAACCTCTTTTCTTCAAGAACCAATGTGATACTACTCCAATTAAAGGGTTCATCATTAAGGAAGCACCTATACCTGATGCAAACCCAAATGCTAAGATAAAATGCCATAATTTGGTACAACTAGGTAATGCAAATAACCCTAAACAGTTTAAAATCATTCCTGGTAAAAGAACTTTTCTAGCTCCTACTGTATCGAATAAAGTACCTGAGACAACACCTCCGATTAAGGTGAAAAACATATATAGAGAAAAAACCCAGGCGACAGCTGAAGTATCAACGTTTGCCAATTGATTCGATTGAACATATTGTTCTATAACACCAATAGTGTTCATGATACCAAATACTGTGACTAGACCTAGACAGGAACCTAAGACAACAATCCAACCTCTTTCTCCTTCTGGGAACTGCGCTTCTTCATGTGCAAATATATCGTATTCGTCACTCGAGCTTGAAGATTCTAGATCTAGCTCAGTTGAGTCCTGAGGTAATTGATCGCCTATCTCAAGCTCATTAGCTGATGCCTTTCTGTATGATGATGATAAAGTGGAAGTGTTATTAGCTATGTGCTGCAATGATATATCACCAGAAGCACTTGTAGAGCCAGCTGCTGCATTAGATGTGTTCTTACGTGCCAGTGTCCTTGTTATAGCCATTTTTGTAAACCCAAATTGAAAAGAATGTTATATATGTTGATTGATGTAAACCTTATAATGTAAATGGGCAATATAATACCTTCGGTGATTAGAAATTTACATGGATAATGAGTGAATGGGGGTCTTTGGTAGGGTATTTAAATGTTATCAGACGGCTCTTCAAATATTTTTCTGAATAGATTCTCACTTGCATATCTCAATACTCGGTGAGCCGGTCGGAGTCAAATATATTTACACATCCTATGGAGATAGAGACATATAGTCTCACAGGCAAGCCATTGTAGCTGGATGACTAGAATATGGGGGAAGCATACTAATGCGGCAAAAGTAAGTGTGCATAGTCATAGTCTTGCAGAGCACTGTAAAGTAAGTAAGTATCTCATTTGATCTTATGCCATGATAGAGGCGACGCGTCTGCAAATTGGCGGTTTGGAGAGAATAGAGAATATAGAGAGTATGGCGTCTAGGAGAAGACGGTATAGTTCAATTTCTCCACTCTAAGCGGTTAACTTTTATTACCAATTTGTATAACAGGAATATTGATAGTTGATTTGTATAGTTATGGCATACAAATCATGGAAGGGCAAGTCCCAATCTGGCGAGGCATCAGAAGCCTCTGCTCCAGGCTCCTCAGATTTTCAAGTTGATGTATGTACAGGTATTGATTTGTTTTCGCTCACAGTAGAGATATAAATGTTGAGATGTTACTAACTGATTGCAAAACAATCGCGTTGCTTGTATAGCTTGGCTCAAAGAAGAAAGTGACCGTTCGTAAGTTTGGCAAGGTCAATCTTATAGATATCAGAGAGTTTTATGAAAAGGATGGCGTTTTGCTTCCTGGTAAAAAGGTACGTTACACGTTACAGAAATCAAGTAATTTTTTTATAAAACATGGAACCCTATTTACTAACTTACATTTGAATTAACTGAAACTTATACAGGGAATCTCTCTTACTGAAGAAGTCTGGGAAAAGCTACTGGAGTCAAGAGTAGATATCAATAAGGCTTTGAAGAAGCTTGATGACGATGCCCAGCCTAAGAGAAAGATCGAGGATGACGAAGAGGACAAGAAAGAGGGCGCAGAGATCAAGCCCAAGAACCATAAAAAGGTAAAGTCCGAGGAATAGATAGAGCTATCTGTCCTGCGTCTTTCTTTATCTTTGTACTATATAAATGTTTATGTAGATACCATCCAAATCCTACGTGTGTGATGGCACTAGAAGCAACACCGGCAACTGAAATATTTCTTATCAGTAGCCTCGCTCGGCCAAGTACGTAGCGCATTATTGAAAGTTGAGAGGGGAGAATAAAGTGTTGTTTCTTGTTTCTTGTTTCATTCCACGCCGTTCTTAACGCTCTTCTGATAGCTCAGACTGTTACCAAGCTATCTACTATTACTGAAGAGTATGGAGAGTAAAGGGCGCAGCCAGGACAACCTTAATACGGGTGAAGACTTTGGCTCAGGCCAGTATACTGAGTCACACGAGGTCCCCCCTCACAATCAGCACCATCATCATCACCAGCATTTTCTAGGAAAGAGAAGATCCCATTCATCAGTGAACAGTTCTGTTTCTAACGAACAAATACCCTCTGGCGAGGGCAATGAAGGTGAGATAGACGCATTAGGTATCATTCATAACGATATTCTATCAGATTCTTCCACAGGTAACGCCTCTGATTCAGTAATAGATCACAGAACAAAGAGAAATTATTCTATGTCCGGTCGCAGAAAAAGGGACAGTTTGACACATCAAGCGGAACTCAAAGCACTCAACAAAAGAGGAAGCATACCGTCAGCTACTATATATGGCTCTATCTTGAAAAACTCATCGAACACACCGGGAACTTCATCACCACATTCTAAATCGCGTCCAATTCAATCGGATTCAAAATTGGGTAATAATATGAAAAATCGTTCTGATTATCCTATTAGTTCTCCATCTACAAAAGTGTTTAATAATAATATATTTACCACTACCCCGGGAAATAGGGGAGCATATAGCAGCTCAACACCCAAACGCAACCCCTATACAGAGTT
Organism: Ogataea sp. yHMJ1; assembly: GCA_030571015.1. NCBI lineage: Eukaryota > Fungi > Ascomycota > Pichiomycetes > Pichiales > Pichiaceae > Ogataea > Ogataea sp. yHMJ1. Next base: position 410,119 of record JAJLXB010000008.1, read on the forward strand.
TATGAAGCACCGAGACTCAAGTAAGGATTTCAATGGATATCAATCTGATCCAAATGAGGAGACTCAAAATAATGAAAATGATTCTAGTGACAGTAACTCTGTTTATGCGTCTTCCAATCCATCATCAAGAAGATCGTCAAACGCTTCCTCCTTAGATGATGTCTGTTTCCCAGTCGACTCAATTAATGATGAAGGTGAAAGAAAATTGTGGCCAGATGTAAGGATTCTAGAACAGTTTGCAGATGAGGAGAAAGAAAGAGAAAAGAAGATTAATTTTAATTCTTTCCAGCTCAATAAACGTTTGAGTAAAAGTACATCATCAGCAAAGGAAGATAATGTAGGCTTTTCATATCCAATCGTTTCAAATATAGAGGAAAGCAGCGACTCCGAACCTTTGATGGGCAAAAAATACACAGAGAATCAGTACTCATCAACGACAACAGGATGGCAAAGTTCAGGAGAAACTATGTATCCTCTACTAATGGATAAACAAACAGAGATGGAAAGGTTGAGATTCACATACTTTAGAGAGGATTTACGCTCTACAATCCATTCACCAAATTTATCAGGACTTTTGAAAAATGAAGATTGCAGAACATTTGCTGATCTTTTTGTTCCTGTATCAGTTTCTGTATCAGATTCAGAAGAAGCCCTGCAGACTAATTTATCTGCTTTGATATCGACCGGTACTGTTCCAAGTGCTATTTCACGGTTCAAGTCACCACCACCTATTTCTCAAAGTAACACTGCTTCACTCAAATCTATGAATGATTCTACGATATTTAGTTCATCATCCAATGAACTGAACCCATTCTGGCTAGACGTTTTGGACCCAACAGAAGAAGAATTAAAAACAATCTCAAAAGCTTTTGGTATCCATCCTTTGACTACAGAAGATATATTTTTGGGTGAAACAAGAGAAAAAGTTGAAATATTCAAAGACTATTACTTTGTGTGTTTTACCTCGTTTGATATTGTTCAAGAACATGCCAGAAAAAAGGAACTGGAGAAGAACCTTGCTAATTCAACTATGAGTGATGACGAAAGCTCTAATGGTTGGTTCTTCAAGACTGTCAATAAACTTTTTGGATCTAAAAGTGAAGCCAACCAGGGAAGAAAATATCAACAATCCATGACGTCAAAGAAAAGAAAGTCAAGAAGGGGTGACTTGGAGCCTTTGAACATGTATACTATTGTGTTTAGAGATGGTGTCATCACATTTCATTTCAAAGCTACTCCTCATCCTACTAATGTCAGAAGAAGAGCTAGGCTGTTAAGAGATTACCTGACCGTTAGCTCTGACTGGATAGGTTATGCTTTGATTGATGACATCACTGATGCATTTGCTCCAATGATTGAAAGTATTGAACTAGAAGTGAACTCCATTGAAGACGCAATTTTGCTCATGCAAAGTGGTAAAGATTCAGATGATGAGTCGGATTCAGAGGACGAAGATGATGAAGATGACAATGCCTTTGTGTTGAAATTGAAACGTAGAGGATCAGGATTGGGTGGTCCATTTGACAGGCGCTCTCTAAGATCTTCATCTTCAAAATCTTCTCGTTCATCTGACTCCTCGGCCAATACTAGGGTTATCAGTTGGAGAAGAAAAGGTGATATGCTGAGAAGAATTGGTGATTGTCGTAAGAAAGTTATGTCTATACTGAGATTACTATCTTTCAAAGCAGATGTGATTAAGGGGTTCGCCAAGAGATGTAACGAGCAATGGGATTCACGCCCTAGATCTGAGATTGCTATGTATTTGAGTGATATCCAAGATCATATAATCACCATGGTGCAGGCTTTGAACCATTATGAAAAATTGTTAGCTAGATCACATTCTAATTATCTAGCGCAGATAAACATTGATATGACCAAGGTTAATAATGATATGAATGATGTCTTGGGAAAGATCACTATTCTTGGTGCTATTGTTTTACCTTTGAATATTGTAACTGGTTTGTGGGGAATGAATGTTCTTGTTCCTGGTCAAGATGCAGAGGGATTGACATGGTTTTATGTTATCAGTGGATGCTTGTTTGTTTTTGCACTGATTGCCTACTTTTTTACTAGGAAAATTGGACAATTTTCTTAAGCAATCGGATTATTTTTAATTCATTTAGATTAGTTTTTTTAGTTATTTTTGTTTTGTTTTTAATGTCACCTCGTGTGTCTTAATAATGGTATTAACTTTTGGTTTCAATTGTACATTTATATAAATAAGCTTATGTCTAATATTACATATTTCATTAGTTCTTTTCACATCATATCTCAACCAAGTAATTACTTGGTGCAAGACCCGACTCGCCAGAGTTTAAGTTCTCAGCAAACCACCATCCATCAGGTTGCATATGTATCACAAGAAGAACATCTCTTTTCTTAAAAGACAGTTCCTGTTCAATATCAGCTTTGTAAGAGTATTGTGCTTTGGTATATTTCAACACTTTGTAACCTTCCTTTGATCTGAGCGGTAAATTGTTAGCTGATAGTTGACTGCTTTTCAGTGTTGTAACTGATTTTGATTTATGCAGTTGCGGATTACTTGCCTTGCGTGAGTTATTTGATGAACTAGAAGACACTCTTGTACTTTTAGTTTTTTGTTTAGATTTTAATTGTTCGTCAGGTGGAGGAATAGAGGAAAGAATATCGGACTTCAACGTCTTGTTGACGACAGACTTCCTTGCTTCAAAAATAGAATTAGGCTTAATTTCCTCTTTTAAGGTAGAAGAAGTATTTGGAGTAGCTTCTTGCATTGAATCTCTAAACTTTGTTGTGTTGTTTGTACCCAAATTGACTGAGGCAAAATATTCTTTTAGTGACTGGGTCGATTTGGTATTTCTTTTTGTAGTTCTAACAGGCTCAGGGTCAATATTTAATGGTTTAGTTGAAGCATTTGTTGATTGGATAGAGTTACCAAGAGGATTGGAATAAACAGTTGGTGCATCTGACTGAACAGAGTCTAATAAAGAATTTGACTTTCCAGTACGCCAATTGCTTGAGACAGGTTTGTGTTCAGAGTAAGCAGTATTGGCAGTCATTTGAGAAATCTCACTCATAGCATGACTTCCACTAGATTCTGATTTGTATGAGTTAGTTTCTTGTTTGTTTTCTTCTGATTCAGCTTCCCTTTGTAATTGCTTGAATGTATCTTCTCTTCTGTGTAAGAATTCAAATTTGGCTTCTTCTTCTTCGGTTAACTTGGTCTCTGGCTTCTTCTTTGAATGTTCATGACCCTCCGAGTTGGAGAATTCAGCTTGTTTAATCATTTTGACGTCTTGCACTTCTCTAGGAGTATCAGAATCACCTTTAGCATAATCAATAAAAGGTAATGGTGAGAAAATTTTGGTGCCTGTTTCATTTGCATCGACAAACAATTTCAAATCATGAGAGACGCTGCATTTTTCTAAACTAAGTCTTATGTTTTCACATGATTGATCATCCAATAGACATGAATTGCTGACAGCATTAGAGTATTCAAGCAAGTTGTCTCTTAAAAATTTGATTTTTTCTTGGTCACATTTTTGATAATGATGGCAGGCTTCGGGCCATTCTTGATTCCAAGTCTTGTATATTTCGTTGTAGTTTGAGACAGCTGTGAAATACTCGGCACGGTAGGAAGCCATAGAATCTGACAATTTTGTCATTCTTGCTTGCATTCTTGTTGCTTCAACATTATCCATAAGTATTTGTTCAGTTCTACAACTATTCAATCTCTGCCATGCAGTTTCATACTTCTTCTTAGCCACTAGTGCTTTAGTTTCCATGGTAAGCTTATACTTCAAGAGCTTTGTAAAGCTATTGAAGATATGTTTTGTTTCTCCCTTCTGTCTTGTAATAAATTCTTCAAGTGGGTTAAATACTTCGTCATGTATTTTAGCCGCTTGATTTTGATGGCTTGCCCCAAGTTGCTTGGTCTCTTTTGTAAGTAACTCAAGGCTGTTTTTCAGAGTACCTAATTCATTTTTATATATGGAACTTGACTTTTTAGAAAGAGAGTTTAGCTTTCTTGCATACTCCTCTTCTATTGCCATACGCTCTTTATAAAACCCAAGCAAAGATTCCATGGTTTTGATATTGCTGTTGAAATGTGCATTGAAAATGTCAACAGATTCATCGTTGGGAGACCAAAATGAATTGGCATACAGTTGCTTGTTTCCCATCCTCAATTCACAATCAAAATTATTGGTTTTCTATGGAGAATTATAAAAACAGGGTTCTTATCAATTAATACCTGGACTTAGCATAAACAAGTGTTAACTTGGTCTTGAGACTACATTAGTTGAAGTTCTTCAATTTGTTTCAGGAAGGGAAAAAAGTAGCTTTGTTTACATATTTCCCGAGACGGCAACTCGAACATTTGGTAGTTTCAAGACCGCGGCGCCGCATGGAGTTTGGATTGGGAAATTTTTCGAGGATGGAGAGCTCTTTCCTAACTGCTGTATGGGGTAACTGAGTCTTATCAGAAGTTTCCGAAGAAAGTTTTGTGGAGATCTCTGGATGCTATTTCTATAAAAGGTTTGTGAAAGAAGCTCTACTGAAGTTGAAACTATGGATAAATAAAATATTATAATGCAAGAATTGAGCTAAATCCATCAGACTCTATAGTCAAATATGACATTGGAGGAAAGAGTTCTACGTATTGCTATCGGTAAGTAAATCTTTGTGCCTCTTCCCAAGGTTTTCACAATCATACTAACTATGTTTTTTTATTCGACATCTTTCGACAGATCGTGGTGGAACATTTACTGATTGTATTGCTACTAGACCAGGAAAAGATGACATTATTGTTAAGATTTTGTCAGTCGATCCAAATAGTTATCAAGACGCGCCCACTGAAGCTATCAGACGTGTTCTAGAAATCCATAGAGGATGCACTATTTCAAGAAACACTTTATTAGACCTCTACGATGTCTATGAAGTTAAATTGGGTACTACAGTTGCCACCAATGCTTTGCTGGAAAGAAAAGGTGAAAAGGTAGCTTTCTTTGTTACTCGTGGTTTCAAAGATCTATTGAAAATTGGTGACCAAAGTCGTCCAAATATGTTTGACGTGAGAATCAACAGAAGAGACGTTCTGTACCAAGATGTGTGGGAAGTTGATGAAAGAGTTACCATTGATACCTGGTCTGAATCAAGAATTCCTACTGAAACAGATTACTCTGATCCAAATGTTGTCAAGGGATTAGCATCTGAACCAATTAGAATCCTTGAGCCATTAAACATTGAATCTTTCAAGGCTTCTTTATTGGAAGCTAAATCCAAAGGGTACACGTCTATTGCCATTTGTTTTATGCATTCTTATGCCTTTAATGATCACGAAAAACTTGCATATAAATTAGCTAGAGAAGTTGGCTTTGAAAGTATCTCATTATCTTCTGAAGTTTCTTCAATGGTTGGTTTAGTGGGACGTGGTCATTCTGCTACCGCAGATGCATATTTGACACCAGCTATTACCAATTACATTCAAACTTTTATGAAGTCTTTTGCTCTCAATACATTGGATCAAGTTAAGTGCCAATTTATGCAATCCGATGGTGGACTGGTTGACTTCAGATGTATCTCTGGTTTGCGTTCCGTGTTGTCAGGTCCAGCAGGTGGTGTTATTGGTTATAGTGCAACAAGTTTTGACGAAGAAGAGAGAATTCCATTAATTGGATTTGATATGGGTGGTACCTCAACTGATGTTTCTAGATACTCTGGTAGATTAGATCATATTTTTGAAACTGTTACATCTGGTATTTCTATTCAAACTCCTCAACTGGACATAAACACAGTTGCCGCTGGTGGTGGTTCTATCTTACAATGGAAGCATTCGTTAATGTGCGTTGGTCCTGAGTCTGCCTCTTCTCACCCAGGTCCTGCTTGTTACAGAAAGGGTGGTCCTTTAACAGTCACTGATGCAAACTTGATTACAGGAAGATTATTGTTGGAGAACTTCCCAAAGATCTTTGGTCCAAATGAAAATGAACCACTAGACTACGATGCATCTTATAAAAAATTTGAAGAAATTACAAATCAAATTAATCAAGACACTGGTAAAAACTACTCAATTTATGAAGTTGCTGAAGGTTTCTTAACAGTTGCCAACGAAGCTATGTGTAGACCAATCAGAACACTAACTGAAGCCAAGGGTCACAATGCATCCAAACACATCCTTTGTTCTTTTGGTGGTGCTGGTGGTCAACATGCTTGTCAAATTGCTCAAAGATTAGGTATTAGTAAAGTTGCAATTCACAAGTATTCATCTTTGTTATCAGCACATGGTATTGCATTAGCTGATACTGTTCAAGACAAGCAAGTTCCTTGCTCCCTGACATATAATGATGAAAATATTCCATACTTCATGAAGTCCATTGCTAAGTTGAAGGCTGAAACTGAGGCTAAGTTGACTGAAGCTGGATTCACTGAAGACAGAATTGAATCCATTCAATATTTGAATATGAAGTATAAGGGTAGTAATACAGCCTTGATGATTGAACTGGATCCATCTATTAATTTGATTGATGAGTTCTCAAGATTACACAAGAAGGAATACGGTTTTATTGCTGATCGAGAAATAATTGTTGATTCCATAAGAATTCGTTCTTCAGGAAAATCACCAATTGAAGTTGAAGTTTCTCCGTTACAAGAAATGAAAAGACTTAAATTTAATCAGATCTCACTTGAAGGTTTCAAAACTACAAAGACATTCATTGATGGTCAAATGTTTGACGTTCCTGTTCTTGAGTTAACAAACTTGTTAACTGGTACTTTAGTTGTTGGTCCTGCTTTGATTGTTGACAAAACACAAACTTTAGTTATCATTCCTGATGCAAAGGCTCATATTTTGAAGAAATCAGTCTTTATTGAAGTGCCAAAGCTAACCCAAGGAAACACTAGCTTAAAGGTTGATCCAATCGAATTGTCAATCTTCAGTCATAGATTTATGGGTGTTGCTGAACAAATGGGAAGATCTTTACAAAAGTCAGCTGTCAGTAACAATATCAAAGAAAGATTAGACTTTACTTGTTCTGTTTTCTCACCAGAAGGTGACTTAGTTGCTAATGCACCTCATGTTCCTGCTATGATTGGTTCAATGGCCTATGCTGTGAAATGGCAAATTGACCATTGGAATGGTACTTTGAAACCTGGTGATGTTATTATTTCCAACTCTCCTACTTCAGGTGGTACTCATTTGCCTGATATTACTTTAATCACTCCTGTCTTTGACAGTGAAGGTAAGGAAATTATTTTCTGGACTGCTTCCAGAGGACATCACGCAGATATTGGTGGAATTTTACCTGGTTCTATGCCTCCAAACTCTACTGAATTATGGCAGGAAGGTGCTCACGTCAAGGCCTTCAAGGTTGTTGAAAATGATTATTTCAAAGAAGAAGAATTGACTAAGATTTTATACGTTGCTCCAGCTCAATTTGAAGATTGTTCAGGTACTAGATGTTTGAATGATAATATCTCCGATATTAAAGCTCAGATTGCTGCCAACCATAAAGGTGTGGAGCTTATTGGTGGCCTGATTAAGGAGTACACATTGGGCACTGTTCAAATGTATATGAACGAAATTCAAAAGTCTTCAGAAATTGCAGTTAGAAACTTATTGCGTGAAGTTGCACAGAACTGCGGATCAACTGAATTAGAGGCCGTTGACTACATGGATGATGGAACACCAATTAAATTAAAAGTAACCATTGATGTTGATGAGGGCTCTGCCGTTTTCGATTTTGAAGGAACTGGTGTTCAAGTCAATGGTAATTGGAATGCACCAATAGCCATCACCCATTCTTCAGTTATTTTTAGTTTGAGATGTATGGTGTCGGGTGATATTCCACTTAATCAAGGTTGTCTTGCTCCAATCACTATCAATGTTCCAGAGGGATCATTATTGAAACCTGACGAAGCCGTTGCCGTTTGTGCCGGTAATGTTCTGACTTCTCAAAGAATTGCAGATGTTGTGTTCAAAGCTTTCCAATTCTCTGCTGCTTCTGGTGGTGATATGTCCAACTTCACTATTGGTATCAATGGTGAAAACGGTTTTGGTTACTATGAAACCATTTGTAATGGTAGTGGTGCTGGTCCTGGATGGAACGGTACTGATGGTGTTCATACCAATATGACAAACACTAAGATTACTGATTGTGAAGACTTTGAAAGAAGATATCCTGCGATTTTGAGAAGATTTGAAATCAACCCATCAACAGGTGGTAGGGGTAAATATCGTGGAGGTAATGGTATTATTCGTGAAGTTGAGTTCTCTATTCCTATGGTTGCTGGTATTCTTTCAGAGAGAAGAATATACGCACCATACGGTATGAATGGCGGTGAGCCTGGTGCTAAAGGAAAGAATTTTGTTATCAGAAAGAGTGGAAGTGTGATTAACGTTGGTGGTAAGAGTTCTATCAGAGTACAAAAGGGCGACAGATTCATTATCATGACACCTGGTGGTGGTGGATACGGTTCTCCAGAGGGGCAACCAGAAAAAGAAGCTGAGCCACTTTTTTCCTTTGGTTTTACACCAAGGGGAAATGGAACAGTTGACATAATAAGAAGCTTAGGTGAAGGTAATTAAAAAAAAATCACTTTTAATACATAATTATTACTTATATAAATGTTTTAAAAACTACATGTCAAAATTAAAAGTTAAAAATAAAAAAATTAAATTTACAAACCGAGAAATTATAACCAAACTATAAAAAGAAAAATAAAAATCTAGTAGTTTTTTCTACCTACCTGTGTCTGAGTAAACAATTTCCTTTTATTCTTTTTCTCCGAATAATTTGTATTAAGTCACTTTAAAACATTTATGTAAACTATATAAACCCCCCATATATTAATTTATCCTTATCAGCGTGCGGCACATTGGCAGTTTTCTTGAGTTAGTGCGAGCCCCATGGAAAGGAAGCGCCGAGAAGTCACCGCCTTTATCACTATATATATATATGTATAGAATCCATCAGATACCATTATCCATCTTGGCAACTAACGACGCATAGGCTTCTTCCCAAAAATCACTCTCCTCAGAGCCAAAATCCAAAAAGGTGTTTAGAGAATTATTCTTTGGATCAATAACACTTTCCATCTGAGGGATGTTGGGCGTTGAGGGGATTGTTGAGAATAATTGAAAATGTGTCGGTTGAACACCTCCTTGACCTTGCAATAGAGGTGTAGCGGGTAGCGGAGCAGTAGCTTGCTGCTCAGTAGTTGACTGTTGTGCTTTTTGGGGATTGGCTTGGACTTGACTTTGGGTTTGAGCTTGAGTTCCTTCATTTATGGGTATATTTTGATCATAGAATTGTCCCTCTTTGTCAATGTAACAATTGGATAAGGCTAAGATCTTGATCAGTTTGATTTCTGCATTTTTGTTACCCCTATTAGCAATGACTTGAAATAACTTGACACATGTATCTAAGGATTCTTTGCATGACTCTTTGTCCGTTAGATTTAGATAATAACCAATTAAGAACGTAATCGAACAACTGAATAGATAATCTGTATCCATTGAACCAAACACAGCCAACACCATCTCATTAAAGCAAGCAGTCAGTATATTTAAGATAAGCTTTGACGAATTAAAGGATAAAGTCACCAAAGTATTGACATTGTTTGATAAACTGGTCAGCTTAGTGTCCTTATTCTTTAGTTTTTGTTCCATCAAATGATATAGAACTGGGATGGTAATCAAATGGACATTATAACAATGATTTAGGTGGAATGAATAAACCAACCTTTGTCTCATTGTACTTTGATATTTCTTGTCTTGGAAATCCAGCTTCAAGTTTTCACTCAATGAAATATTCCATTTTGTCAATTTATCCAAGAGTCCTTTTACTTTATTCAGATAGTGTTTGCCCTCTTTAGCGGAAGAAGAACTGCCAGCATTAGATCTAGAGTACAGTTCACATACAATATTATCTGAAATCTTTGACAAATCAATCAAGTTTGCCATGTCTAGTGCATTGGGGAATGGTATAGGCTCCAGGGTATTAGTTTCTTTATTGAATAGTATCATCCTTGGATATGGCCTTTTAGACTCAGGAGTAGTAAATGAATGCCCCAATTTGACACACAGGAATCTATTTGTTAAGTAAGCCGACCACCAGACTCTAGATTTTATTTCATTTTCCATTTGCTTCTTCAAATTATCTTCAGGAACTGGCGGACCTGGTGTCTCAAGATGCAGTCCCAATCTTATACTTATGTCAATTGCCAGATCAGAATAAATAATCGCCTTGTCATCTGCACCATACGATCTAAAGAAGCAAGCCAATAGCGTCAGCGAAACAACATGAATTTCATCCCAGTTTGCTGTGAACTCGAACAAGTCGGACAAACAGGCTTTTAGCAGTACCGAGATATTTGCATCATCATCGGGGTTATTGATCAATTCACCATTGTACTGTTTACCCAATGCAAATATGATGTAAAATAAAGTTCTCCATGATCTATCTGAGTTTGGAATCTGTAGGAAGCCTCTTTTGAAAAAACTTGATACTTTATCAATAAGCATTGATGCGTCAAATGCTAGATAAACGTTGTTCAAAAAGAAATTTGTATCTTCTATCAAGCTCATAGCCTGGTTTATATCAAAAGTCTTGAATATCCTAGTGCGCAATTCCATGGAGTCATAATTACTCGTTTCAATATTCATGATTCTATTCTTGGGAAATACCACTTTTCTTATCTCACCCAGCTTCTTCACCACAATATCACCAGAACCTGCCTCTAGATTAATGTCATTTTCATCAATTTGAAAATTATCTCCTGCTGGTTCGGCAGCAGCGACGTTATCTTTCAGATTAACTGAATTGGTACCACCATGTTCACTTTCGCCGTATTCTTCCTCGTCTTGTTCAACATCTGCGTCTGCACTTCCATGATTCACACCGTAGTCAATCTCACTGTAGCTTTCATGCTTTATGCTCTCCAGGGACTGAACATCGGTTTTGGCCGCGAGTGCCGCAGGTTCCCCATCCTTTTCACCTTTTGTCTCCCCAGGAGAGGAATTAACCATGTTTACCTTCTTCTCCAGTTCTTCTATCTTTCTTTGCATATATACATAGCTTCTTTCACTAATATTGACTCTTTTCTCTCTGTTTTTATAAATACACTCAGCGTTGGCTGCAACACAACCACCGCAGGTGGATTTTCCATCGCATCTGCTCTTTCTTCTCTTACACCTTTGACAGCTATTATTAATGATCGTTTGGCAAGTTAGTATATAATCAATATAGACGGGATTAGTAGTACATGGTTCAAATGTATTCATAAAAGAAAACTTACGCTACCTTTGCTCTTTCTCCCTTTTTTAAACTGCCAGTCTGACCTGCAGAGCTCTGGATCGTTGGAGAAGTTACTGTACCGCCCTCTTTTTTCACCTTGAAGGGCTTCATGGTGTATATCTTGTATGGCAACGACATCTTGCTACGTCTGCGATACTTGAAACGACTTCTTGGTGATCAAAAAAGAACCAGAACAGGCGTGATACAAAATTAAGGACTTAATAACGGTAGATAACTGATCAAGGGTGATCTACCAAAAAAAAAAATTACCCGAAGCTACAGCTTCATCGTTAGAGGATACAGGTAGATACTATACGCAGACAGATAGGGCTTTGGCCGATCCCAAACCAGCTTGGTGCGGCCTCGTGGAATTTCCATCTTCGGCCTTTCTGATTGGGCTTCGCGAGAGCAATTCCGAAGATAACGTACACAGCCTCCGAAAAGACGGACAATTTTATGCCCTGCGTGAGCGCGGCGTGCAGGGTCGGAATTGCACCACCGTGAGGCGCGGGGAAGAGGCAAGAATGCTGCGATAAGCTTGTACGGTGCGACTAGTAAGTTAAGATCAATTCGTATATACGGAAATATAGAAATAAAGTAAATAAAACTCCTACACATTAAAATAATTCAAATACGTCAAGCACAGCTAGAATTAATGGCACAACCGTAGGTCGACAAAGTGACCTTTTCATGGGTTGTAACGGAAATGGACCGATTTGTCACCAAGGACAAATTCGTCGTCTTCAACACCTTGGGCTTCCAACTTTTCCTTTTTCTTGTTTTCCCATCTAAATAATAAGGAGTTGATCATGAGAAGGATGGCAGCCAAACCGTAACAACCGACACTGATTGCATAACCCTTGTGGTATGGGGCAGAGTTGTAAGCTTGTGGAGAAGCAATACCAGCAGTGTTACCAATGGCTTGATTGATACCAGCGGCGGTAGCTCTCTTGAAATGTGGTGAGTTATTGGTCAATAACCAAGCTTCATTGATACCTGGAGTATACAAACCAACAGCACCTAAGTAACAACCAAATAGTTTGACACCACTGCTACTAGCATTCCAAACGATAGCGTAACCGATAAGACCAATAATACAAGGACCAGCAATGAATGGACCACGATTACCCCATTTTTCAGAAGCATAAGAAACACTGAGACAGGAAATACCTGCAACAGCATAGATAGGAATGGTCATATATTGGGAAGATAAACTATTATAACCTAATCCAGATTCTAAAATAGAAGGTAAGAAAGTACTGAAACCGTACAAGTTCAAATCAATACAGAATTGAATTACCCAAGAAAAAGTAATCTTGTAATCTTTGAAGGCGTTAAAGAAATCAGTCCAGGTAAAGTCTCCACCAATAAATTTCTTTCTTTCTATTTCTCTGATTTCCAAAACTTTCTTTTGTTCTTCATTTCTTGGAATCTTGTCAATACTGTCTGGCATGTAGAAAAGAACAATAACAGAGAAGACAATTGTCAGAATACCTTCAATCAAAAAGAGATATTTCCAACCTGGTAAAGAACCCCTGTGGATGTTAGCTAAACCATACATAAGTAAACCACCAAAGGCAGAACTGATGGCAGAACCCATATATAACCAAGCGACACGAGAACAAATTTCGTTGGTTCTGTAATAAAGAGCAACATAGATGGTTAAACAACTGAAGAAACCACCTTCTAATAAACCGACTAATAATCTTAAAACAAGCATACCAGCGTAGTTTTGACAAAAAATAGTAAAAGTAGTAACCATACCCCATGCGAAAGTCATGAAAGCAAGGTAGTAGTTTGGCTTCCATAATTTCAAAAAGATAGAACTTGGGATTTGAAATGCAACATAAGTAGCGTAAACAACAGTGTTACAGTTGGAAAACTGTTGTTGAGTCATATTCAAATCTTTTAACATACCACCAACCTTGGCATTACCCATATTGGATCTGTCCAAGAAACTAAAAAAGTACATGGCACACAAAAGGGGCAAGATTCTAAAGTCAAACCATCTAAGAAGTCTCTTTTCAGCAGCGAGGAATTCTTCTTCGGTCTTGAAGTGCAACAGATAAGCTGGCGCGGCAGGGGTGCCACTAACAGATGGGCTAGCAGAAACACCCTCTACGGCAACGGAGTAGGCCTCCTTATCAGACATTTTATGATGTTATATTTGTGTTTTTGCCTTTGTAAATTATATAGAAGAAGATGGGACATGTTATCAGCTTAAGATCAGTTCCCCAGGAGGAAACGTCATCTATTAAATACACAACCAGCCCTAACTGATAACGATCCCCAAATCTGCAGAGCTAGGAAGATAATAATCGGTATTGAGTTGTGCACAGAGCTTTCAGTGTAGCTTCGGCTTCACATCTCCTAAACATCCCCGTCCTTAAATAGTAAAGTAGCAAAGTGGCACAATGCTGGCTTGATACGGTGATAAACAATAGAAATAAAGGCCGTGACAGCGTGGAAGACTCAAGTCGGGCTATCCTCGATATCTGGCAAGCTGATTTAGACCCCCCTTTATCGGTACTTCTGATACGATATTCCACACATCAAGCTAGGTAGCTGACTATCTGCTTCTGCAGCTGGTTATCTATCTCTTCATGTCTGTAGTGGCATCTAGCGACTTGCGTTGATCTTTTACTGATCTCGTCGTGCTTACTTTGCCTCCCTAAAGGAATCGCTTTCCCGAAACCGAATTTATCGGTGCTTCCTTCATTTCATCAAGTATTTCCTTATATAGGTCCTTTGCTTCTTTACTCGTTGGCTGATTAAAATTGTATTGTATTGCATCGCATTGTGTAGGTATCTAACCATATTTTATCTTATTATATCTTGTCAGATCAAACGAAGCCAGATCATATCATATCATATAACATCTTATCAAAGCGAACATGACAGTCGATAAAACTACTCTCGGAAAGACCTCTCCTCATGACTTTAGACTCATGTGCAGGGACGGATCCTTTGCTACCCATACTTCAGGTGTCTCTAGAGGGTATGCCCAGGCAAATTTGCTCATTATTCCTAAGGAATACGAACAGGACTTTACTGACCTATGTTTCCGTAATGCTGTTCCATGTCCTTTGCTTGCTAAAACTCCGGCCGGTGATCCACATAAGGTGAATGATAAAAGAATAATCAGTGATCCTGACTTTGATATCAGAACTGACTTCCCAGCTTATAATGTATATGAAAATGGTGTCTTGATAGAGACCAAATCAAACATTATAGATGAATGGACAGATGACTACGTTGGTTTCTTAATTGGTTGCTCCCAATCTTTTGAAGCTCAATTGGCTAGTAATGGCCTTGCTGCTAGACATGAGGTCATGGGTACCAATGTATCGATGTTCAAAACTACAAGATACCTTGACTCTGCTGGTATCTTTGTTAACTGTCAATACGTTGTTAGCATGAGACCATATAAGTTAGATCAGATAGAAAAGGTTCGTGAAATCACCAGAGCTTTCAAAAAGACTCACGGTGAACCACTCGATTGGGGCTACGATGGTGCTAAGAGACTTGGAATTCAAGATGTTACAAAGCCAGATTTTGGTGATCCAATAAAGATCGAAGACGATGAAGTGCCTGTCTTTTGGGGATGTGGTGTTACTCCACAAAATTGTGTCATGGCTCTTGGTAAGAAGATTAAGGGAAAGGTCATGAGTCATGCCCCTGGCCATATGTTGATCTTAGATACTACTGATGAAGGTATTGCTAGTTTAGAATTAAGATAGATATACTGAATTTACAGACTACAGTAGTATCAGCCACACCCTGATTTTATATTGTTTTTTTTATAATTTAATAGTCCCCTGATATATACAATAATAATAATAACTCTCCCAGCTGAACGCTATTGTATCAACATCATTCTGTACCAAAATTACTTACAAGGTTGTATCAACAATAACTATAATTTTGTATCAATAGCTACAACTCTGTCAAATATTGAAGCTTACCCGGCTGGTCAATCTGCAAAGCAAATGTCACAACGCAAGCCAAGAAAAATAGCCAAGTTAAAATATTATCTATGTCAAGAAGCTTTTAAAAAGTTTTACAATTCTTTTTTGAGTAGATATTAATTTATTATTGGAAGTTGTATACATAAAAGAACAGTAGAAAGAAAGAAAAAATTGAAATCATAAGTCAATCCCATAAGTATAAAATATTTGGAAAATTCAAATACGTCATCAAAATAAAATCACATAACAAAAAAACACGTAACACAACTCGTTAAAGGCTTGGAAATATACAACAAACCAATCTTACAATCAATTCCTGATAGCTAACACCGTAACGTCTCATGTATTCATTTGGGAAAATGTTATAACAATATTTAAGTGAACTTAAAGGTATAGTTAAATACACGGTACGCCTAGAGCAATTGAATTGAAGTATTGGTTAATTTCGAAGAATAAAACAAAGTTGGATGTCTTAATGCAGAGAACTAATGAATAGTCCCTAAAGAAAATGAATGGATGCCTTGAATTTTAAAAGTAATAAATAATAGATGGAAACTGGAATTATGAATTTTTCATTTTTGAATCAATCTGAGATATCCTTAATGAACAAGAAATATATTTAAAAAATTAAATAATCTAATCGGAGGAAGCAACGGTGACTTCGACATCTACACCTGGTTCAACAGTAATGTGAGTAATCTTCTTAACGACATTAGCTGGAGCGTGTAAATCGATTAATCTCTTGTGGATTCTCATTTCATAAGTTTCCCAGGTCTTAGAACCTTCACCATTTGGAGTCTTTCTGGTGGTGACTCTTAAAGTCTTGGTTGGCATTCTAACAGGACCCTTCTTGTATAATTGAAACTTAGCAGCATTTCTGATGATGTTGTTAGAAACAGATTCTAATTGCTTAACCTTGGTGGAGGTTAAAGTAATTCTGATCTTGTGAATAACTTCTTGTTGTTGTTGGTCAAGTTTCTTTTCTTCGACAGCGGACATTATGTAATGTTAGGTATGAATGTGGAGACGTTCAAAGTTAAGAAAGGGAGGAAAACTTTGTAATGTGACAAAACACTTGAGTAGCATAAGTTCTACTGTTCACTTTTATTTTCACCACCCCGTCACAGAACCTTCAAAATTTTTCACGAGATGGTTAGGAGCGCAAACTAGGTTTAGTGCGCGCATTGCGTTTTGAGATGCTGTATATTGCGTTAACAATAACACGTGACAGGGTAAAAAGACCTAGTGGTGTGCACGTGAAGATAAGATAAGGAAGGATCAGAAACAATAAATATGGATGCTAATTAATGCTACTCTATATATATGATATATAATATATTTTGAACTAAAACACTGTACCATCTGCCAAAAGCTCAATAGGAGGACCACCATTTTCTCTTAGTTCCTTAGCGATACGTCTACCTGAAGACCAGCTACCGGCTTCAATCAACTGAGGTAAAGACAGCTCATACTCAGTACCAGTTACTTCAAGTTTCTCATTAATCAAAGGAAGGATTAAATCTAACAAGACAATAATACACGATCTCCATTCTATGATGATATCATCATCCGGTTTGAATGTAGGAATGTTCGAGTCGTAGCTACGCTCACTGATCTCGTTTGTATTGAGTAAGCCTTGTTGTAAAATCTCTGGCTTTAAAGTCAGTAGTTTGAAATCAACAAATAATCCACCGTTTCTATACTCTGGTAAACCTGTCATATAATTAGCATTTTTCAGTTTGAACTTGCCATATTTGATCAGTGGTAAAAACAAGGAATAAGTTAACCATTGGGTTAACTTGTGAAACGTGACCACCTTATCTGATTCTTCTACTGCGGCAGCCTCTTTACTTTTCAAAAACCAAGCGTCTCCAATAGTTTTTCCCAGAACTTTTATCCTACCGTCTTCTGGCCAAATTGGCGTCAGACCGTCCATTAATGTCATCCACAAATCTTGTAGATCAACTTCGTAGCTACCATCGTCTAATGTATTTGATTTGTTTTCAACTAAGTAGTCCACAAGATTACCTGGTCTGGAATTCTTACCAAAAATCAGCTTATTATCTACTAAAGCCTTGCCCAGTTTATTCAACAGTTTCAATCTTCCTTCAAATCCTGCAATCTCATTTCCTGGTTTATGCTGGAACCCGGTTGCAAAATCCTCCGCTGTAAGGTTTATCAGCTTATCTCCATTGATCACATACTTGTCATTCTCAGGATCATCACTAAATTGGCCATTTATAAACATGTAAAAGGTAGCAATTGCAATTCCTTCGGACCTTCCAATTTTCAATCCATTGTCATCATACGACCATTCGTTACCTGCGCCGGCATCTAACAATACTGAAACAATAAACAGATCAATGATCTTCTTACATATCTCGCGATCTGATAAACCTTTGAATTGAGATTCAATTAAGTTGGTTAATCTTTTGACTCCACCTGCTTCAAAATGTTGGTACCTTCCGTGAATTGGAATATCTTGGAATGATTTTTTTGTTGGGAACTTTGAATGAATTGTCTCTATGACATAGTCTAATATTTTATCCATCTGGCTCATTTCAACATTAAAATTAGTCAATTTATTCTCGAGTAGAAGAGGTTTAGTGCTGGCATTTGTCTCTCTGACAGACTTGATTGACATCAAGTACTCAATCTTGCTTTCAGCACTCATCAGGTGAACTACTTTAATTTCTGGTTTTCTAAGATACTTGGTTTTCTAGTCTTCAATTGAACAACTTTCTATTCAATAATGGAAGAGATGGCAAGAGGCCAATCTTTATATACGGCCCCCTCATTTCACCCCCGCCGGCGATAACACGGAGGCCCGTTCCACTATTTACTACCACGCTATTAGACAATTGAGGCTTTAACACTGCACACCGGCTCAGTCTTTCATTAATGGCCTGTAAAGATCAGAGTATCAGATCGATAATTCAGTATAATTGTGTGCTTAATTGTTGCTCATTCAGGTGCTAGATATATAAAAAAAGCTACCATCAATTCATACACATATAATGGCAGGTGTACCAGAGCTTATGCTGGACCCAAGTCTGAAGTATTGGGTTTTACTGCCCATTTCATTTGTCATGGTAGTGGTGGGTATTTTGAGGGCCAACATTACGCTGCTTCTTCAGCCTTCTCCTAAAATTGTTGGCTGGAGAGCTTTAAGAGAACAGTACGTATTATGTGTTTTATGGTTTATTCACAGACAAAGCTTGTTTATGACAAACTAACAAAGTATTTTTCTTCAGGCAACAACTTCAACGCGCAAGAAACTTCAGAATGAATAGTAGCATCTATGCAAGCAGGCATATTTTTGAAGCAAGACAAAGATCTTTAAGTGAAGCATTAAAATCACTAAAATTCTTGAAGGAACCTGTTAAATCTAAAGAAGAAGCTGCAAACCCATTCGCCGATCCTTCGAACAATGATTTTCTCATGTCAATGGTGAAAAATAATATTATGAACTATATTCCACAAACCTTAATCATGTGGTGGGTCAATTTCTTCTTCAGTGGATTTATAGTGATGAAGCTTCCATTTCCATTGACATTAAGATTCAAATCTATGCTTCAAAACGGAATCCAAACTCCAGATCTTGATGTTAGATGGGTTTCGTCGATCTCATGGTACTTTGTAAATCTTTTGGGTTTGAGATCAATTTACGGATTAATTTTACAAGATTCATCAATGGTAGATCAATTGATGCAACAGCAGCAGCAGGGTCAGATGATGGGCCCTCCAGGAGGACTAAGTGGTGGTCCTACCCCTGACAAGATTATGAAAAGCGAAGCTGAGAATATCGATATTATAGAGTACAGATCATGCTTGGATGACGTTGAGCAAAGATATTTAAACTACTACAAGAGTCAATCTTAGTAACCAACTATTTATGCATTCATATAGGTGTCTAATCTTATAATTATTGTCAATAAACATCGAATTTGAAACGAGATTGAGCTCAATCAGCAGTTAGGGGAGCTTATTAACAATGAGCACCCGTACACCTCTTTGCTTTATATTGGTTCACTCTTTTGAAATCTTTTTTGGCTATCTATTTGTATCTTTATATAATAATTTAAAGCTAAACCCCCTAAAACAAATAGCAGAGAGTGGGTGGCTCTCTAATTATAAAAGATTTATGTCAATTATAAATAGTTCAGCTCGAAGTTTGGCTGCTGCCATACCTTTTAGGTCATATGCCATACGAAGAGCGGGATCGCTGATTGAACAACTTGAAGAATATCGTAAAGAAGCTGAAGAAGAGGAAAAGAAGAAACCAATAGACCGTAGAAATATTCCTATACTGACTAATGCATTTTTTAAGAGATACAGTTATGATGCGAAAAAAGAGAAAGTGGTAGATAAGATAAACCCAAGAGGAAAAATGATACTGAAACCTCGTAGCGGAATCCCTGGTTCACAGTTCCAAAAGAAGAAGAATCAGTCTCAAATCGAAACAGAGGAAGAAGGCTCGGAAATTTCTACAAATAATGAAGGTCCCTATTTCATTAAGTCAAGAATGGATTTTGATTTAATTGACGAAACTGAAAAGAAACATCTTGAAGAAACTAAAAGAAATGGTCGCTTGAAAAAGATAGAAAAAACACTACATGAACAGCTAAAAAAGTTTCCTTTGATCTTACTCATCAAAACCATCGATGCTCAGTACTCATTTGAGAAGTTTGCCAAAGGGCTCCAGGATTTTAATATGGAATATAATGCCGATTCAAAGGGCTTTGAAGTTTCTAAAAAGAACGTAAATGATGAGGACTTCCAGCTGATATACGACACATTTTTACCCCGTAAAAATTCAGTGTTTTTAGAAGGGTTGCTGAAGAACAAAATCGACGATTCATTGCTGCATCAAATAAAAAGAGAATTTACAGAAAAACCTTCTTTGCATAATAGAGTGAGAGTGGTGGGCATCACAGAGTTGGGTCTTTACCTTGATCTTAAGATTTTTGAAGACCTTCAGAAATCAAATCAATTGAGTGTCAAATATGCTATTTTGAACACCCAAGTGTTTCATATCGAGCGAAGCGCTCTAGACTCCTTCTTTGGGACTGGGTTTGGCGAATTGAATGAAGATAAAGAACTGAGGGAAGCTGATCGACACTTTTTAACCAATTTCAAAGCCTTGGGTGCCCTATTAGGATTAGATAAGGCAGAGGGTAATCGTGATGACTTTATCTTGTTATCTAAAAGCCAGAAGGACTGAATAACTAAAAATACTCACCCTCTGGTATTAATACGTAAATTTACATAGACAGCTATAGCTACTTAGGATTAATGAATTAACGACACAAACAGTATTCTTTGCGCTCTTTCCTGAATCGTTATTTAACCTTGTGTTTGACGAATATATTTGGCTATATCTTCAGCAGTTTTGGAAGAAGCTGTCTTGGCAGTTTGCTCAAAAGCCTTTTGATATCTGTCTTGTATACCTTGAACTGAATCATTGACTTCACCGTTTCTATCCTCTGCAAATGTATATTCTCTCTCAGGTTCATTGATATCAGGTTCAACCATTCCATTTGCATCAGGATGATCCTCCTTATCTTCATCATCATCATCAGACTCTAAATCAGAAAGTACATCTATACCTTCAGGCTCCTCTTCATTTGACTTGTCAGACTTTGATTGGTTTTTTATACCCAAATCGCTCATCAAGTTTGTTAATTGTTTAGCTTTAGTCTTGACTTCTTTGTCTTTCTTTTCCTGTAATATTCTCTCTCTTTCTTTTAAATAATATTCATTATATTCATCCACTTTCTTATCCACTACATCCAAAAAATCATCAAAACCAGCACCTGTAAATCCAGAACAACCTACTACATCTAAAGTTGAATAGAACTCTTCCAAAACAAGACTCATAGAATTTACCAATGAGCCCATATAACCTGATCCGTTAGATGTTTCGTCATTCAACTCTTGATTAGATCTCAAAGCCTCCTGGAAGCTTTCAAAATCAGTCATCCATTCTTTGGCAAAATCGGCATCTCTTACATCTGTCTTGTTGAATACAACAATCATGGGTAGTTTGGTCTTGTACAATATGGAACATGCGTAAAGCATATTGGAAATGAATGTGGTAGGGGAAGATGATCTAGGTGTATCTATTATATAGGCAATGACTGTTGGGAAAGTAGACGCAAATGCCTCAGTAATGATGGCACCTGATGCACTCCATATAAAACACTCTATTTGACCTGGAGTATCAATGATACAGTGTTTAAAGCTCTCGGATCTCTTGCTTACCAATCCAATAACTTGATCAATCTTAGTAGAAAATAAATTTAATGATGTCACAATCGCACCATTTGGCCCTAAATTGTAATTCTCCATAACCTTCTTGTATTTGACTGAGTCTCTGATATCTATGTTACAACCGAATGGGACATTCAATACTGCTGGATCCAAGTTTATAACGTATGGCGCCTCCTTCTTTGAATGCAAGTGGGAATTGAGACGTTGCATAAAGGTGGTTTTACCGGAACCGGCCATACCAATACAAATAATCGTTGCTGGTGCCATTTTATATACTGCTCCTATTGTGGATGATAAAATTCAATCCGTATATCTGTGCCTGTGGTGTACTTCTACAGGAAATTGTACAATATTAATGGCTAATAGATTATAAATCAGTAAGTGAAAAGTAGCTAGTGACAAAAAAAATTTCTGGATCGACCCGTCGATAAGTTTCAAAAAAAGTTTTTAGCTCACCCTACCCACTTAGACTTTTCAACCAAAGCTTCTGGGTGTATCAGATATCTAATCAGCATGTCTCTTCTTGAAATATAGCCATATATTGCAAACGGTAGAAAATTTGTAGCTGCAATCGAAATACCGAGAACAATGGACGTGAACGCTTTACACAGTTGCTTTATGGCAACTTTAGAGAGCAACGAGAAAATTCGTACCGATGCTGAGCAGCAGCTCACCCATGCTGCTGAAATCCCCGGTTTCCTAGGTGCTTGTACCGACATATTATATTCAGATGATGTAAATCCGATTGTCAAAAAGTCATGTTGTATCTACTTCAAAAATAGAGTTGTCAAATGTTGGGAGCAGATTGATGAAGGTGAAAAACCGGCTATCCGTGAAAAGATTATTCCCTTGATTGTCAAGAGCAACAAGTCTTTGACTAGTCAACTGATCTCAGTATTAACTGCATTGATGTCATATGATTATCCAGCAAAATGGCCGGAATTCTTGCCTACAGTGGTTGAGTTATTTTCTGATATGAATGATGTCCGTAGATTATACGCTGGTGTCCTCTGTTTCAGTGAAATTGCAAGACATTATAGATGGAAGACCAATAAAGATAGATCACAACAATTAGATTCTATAATTGCTCAATATTTTCCAAGCTTAGTTCAAGTTGGTAAACAATTTGTTTCTAATCCAAATGCTTATAAAGATAACCAGGACGTTGGTGAAATTGTCAAGCTGATTATTAAATCATATAAATTTGTGAATTATTTTGACCTTCCAGTACCTTTGCAAGACCCAGCTACAGCTGCAGGTTGGATACAAATTCATGTTGATGTTATAAATATGCAATTACCAGAGAACGTTTTGGAGTTGGATCTTGAAGACAGACCCTCTAACCCATGGGTAAAATCTCAGAAATGGGCATATGCTAATCTTTTCAGAGTGTTTGAAAGATACGGATCAAAAAGTCTATCAAATAGATTTGATTATGAAGGCTTCAGAGAGCTATTTGTTGTCAATGTTGTTCCAGAACTGTTGAACGTTTATTTCAAAAGATTAGAATTATGGAGATCTAACGGACAATGGATAAGTGATAGCAGTTTGTACTTTTTAATTGGCTTCATAGAACAATGTGTCACTCAGAAGAAATGTTGGACACATGTGAAACCACATATCAGCACCATTTTATCTGAAGTTGCTTTTCCACTTCTTTGTCCATCTGATGACAATTTAGAGCTTTTCGCTAACGAACCACAGGAGTACATTCACATGATCCTTGATATTTATGACGAGTCAGATAACGTTCAGTCATCTGTTTTAGCATTACTCAGCACTTTATCCGAAAAAAGACAAAAATCATCTTTACAATTGATTTTACAATTTGCATATGAAAAGTTAGCCTCCTTCCAGAATGTCGAAGAGACTTTAGAAATTGCCAAGCAAAAGGAGAGTGCTTTACGTATAGTTGGTGCAATTACATACAAGCTCACTAGTGACAAATCAGAACTCAAAGATCAAATGGAGGATTTCTTAAGTGGTTTTATTCTACCAAATTTCTCTTCTAAATTTGGTTTCATTAGAGCTAGAACATGCGAAGTTGCATCTAAGTTTGATAGAATTGAATTTAAAAAGCAAGAGACATTAAGCACTTTATTCAATGGTGTTTTGAGTTGTTTCGATGATGTCAATCAATTACCTGTTCAATTGGAAGGTGCTTTAGCCATCCAAGCATTTATCAGTTTCCCTCAATTCAAAGAAGCCCTGGGATCCATAATTGTTCCTACAATGGAGAAATTGCTAGAATTATCAAATAAAATTGATAGCGATGCTATTTCAGCTGTCATTCAAGAATGCGTGGAATCATATTCTGAGCAATTGCAACCGTTTGGTTTAAGTTTGATGACCAAATTGACTGAACAGCTCATGAGACTTTTACAAGAAATTCATGCCGCTTCAAACGTCGGCCCAGATGACTACGATGCAGATGATGATCTTACCGATAAAAACACAGCTGCATTGGGTGTTTTTAACCTTATTGTGACTGTTCTTTTATACTTTGAAAATGCCAGCGAAATGATCACTAAACTGGAAGAGTGTTACTTCCCAATTATAGAGTTCGTTTTGGTTAACCAAATTGATGACTTCTACGCTGAAGTTGCCGAACTAATTGAAAACACCACCTTTTTAACAAGATCAGTTTCACCTTCTATGTGGAAGTCCTTTGAATACCTTGTTGTCGCTTTACTCAACACAGACCTTTCAATATTTTTGATGGATGTCTCGGATGCCCTCAGAAACTACCTTGTGTATGGTGGTTCTCAATTAAGTACAAACTCTGAGTACCGTGAAGCTATATTAAGACTTGTTTATAGAGTGTTCCAGGCTGATCCAGAAGAAGATGACTTTGGTATGAGCGATGTCATTGAAGCTTCCAGCTTATCTCAAAATTTGGTTTTATGCTTAGACGCCGAATCTGCTGCTTCTTTAACTCCACAATTATTTGAAGAGATTTTGAAATTACTTGACACCGTTGACGTAACCCACTCTTCTGACAGATTCCAAATCTCGTTAATCAATAATATCATTGCTGGAATTGTTGTTTCTCCAGTATCCACTTTACATTACTTGATTTCCAAGAACGCCATCCAAAATATATTTAGCATTTGGTTTAAGGTTCTTCCGAAGGCCAAGAAAGTTTTTGATTTGAAACTATCCGTGCTGGGTTTTTTGAAGTTAACTACATTATCTGCTGAAGAATTACAACTTTTGGGACTTTCTGAATTGATTCCTGAGTTTGGTAGCAAATTAGCTTTGTTATTTACAGTTCTTCCAAAAGCAATCCAAGACATGGAAAAGAGAAGAACTGAGTTTAGTTCCGGTAACCACTTTGACGAATCGGATCTTTTTGGAGGCGAATGGGCTGATGAGGATGAAGACGAAGTTGAAGATGTCGATAACCTTGCTTCAGATGAATACTTACAGTTCCTGGACGAGCAATCCACCAGACTCGGCCAGACTGGTTTCCAAGATTTTGGCGAAGGCGATTATGATGAAGAGGTAGAAGAGGATCCATTCTCAAATACTACCTTAGACAATGTCAATGTTTTCCAGACATTCACTGAAAGTGTAAAGTTTCTCAGGGAAAGCGATGCTGAGAGGTACATGGCCCTTGTTTCAAAATTGTCTGAGCAAGATCAACACACATTTGAGAGTATCTACAACTTGCAGCCAAGCACCTGAACTTGTCTTTATATAGTTTTTGAAGTCTGTATGTACATACTCAACACATTTTTGTTTCTCTCAATATTCTCCCAACTAGCCATAGTAAACAAAGAGCGTTACAGCATATTGAAGATTACATAAGCGCGTTTTTGGCTTTCGCACCTAAAAAAAATCTATCTAAGATAAAATTTTTTTAGGATCTGTTGTAATGATAACTGAAAAATTATAATAAAACAATATTGAAACATTATTAAACTATAATAATTGGTGAATTATAAAGTAACAATGAAGTCTGTATTATTTTCAAAGTTTGCGGGTGCTAAAAAGTCTCTTTTGGCCAATGTCTACGATGGTTCAGGCAAATGTGAAGTTGAGGTGGTTGATACAAACCAGACCTCAAAGAATTTAATATCTACTATTAAATTAGATTCTAGTGACAGAATAAGATCATTAGAGTGGTTACATATGCCAGCAAAGAAAGGTTCTGCTTCTCAAAATAGTAAAAGAAGCAACAGTGCTCTTTCAAATGGAAATGGCCCTGACAAAAATGGGAAGTCTGGAAATGTGAATTCATATCTTATTATTGGGCTTGAGGCTGGTGAAATACTTGTATATTCATTTGCAACAAAGGAATTCATAAATAAAATATCTTCAGAAACATCAGCTTCAATCATTTGTGCTGAAAATGAAACAGGTAACATATGGGCATATGATTCTGAAAACCTTGCACTTAAAAAATTCAAAGGATTCGACAACAGGCTTCAAGAGAGCCATGTATGGCGTAACGATAAATCTATAAATTTTGCTTCAACAATCAAGCAAGACGGAGCAACCAAATTGGTTCTTGCATCTTCTCAATTGTACATTATATCTCCCGAAGAGGAGTTTAGCTTCGTGAAAGTAGCTCCAACCAAATTGCATAACCACCAAATAAAAGATATCTACCAATCTCAAACCAATCCAGACCTCATTGCTATAATAAGGACCGACCATGCATATATCAGCATATTATCATTAACATCTTCATCTATACTGACCAATTTGAGAACAAAAGCTAACGTATCTAAGTTGGTTCCATCATTTTCTGCAACCGGAATCGAGTCTTTGTTGGCTGTTACTGAGGAAGGCATTGAAGTCTTCATCAACCCTTTTGATTCAACTTTGAAAAGATCCGCAAGAAAACTAATCGAATGTAATTTTCAAATAGAATCTCAAGGATCTATACTTAATGCTAATCAAAAAAGCAACACCTCCTTTGTTGCTATGAGTTATAATGGCAGTAAGTGTGACTTTACCTCTTTCACTTTAGATTTGAACACCCAAGAGAGCAACATCTCAATAAATGAACCCGAATCTTTGTCCAATACTCAAGAATCTTTGACTAATGGAAATGCTAATTCAATGGATGTGGATGTTGCCGCTGAAGTGGCTTCGGATGATTATGAAAATTCCGATGATAATGATTCTGATGAAGAAGAGACAGAAGATTTCCAGGTTGAAGAACCTCAGGAGGTTTACGAACTTGTTCAAAAATACAAAGATGAACCAGTCAAGCTTGTTTATATTTTAGAGCAGAATCAAGATAAAGCAAGAAAGGCAGTATACATATTATCAGATGAGGATTCCATTTCTTTGTTTAAAATACTTGGTTTGAGAATACTTGAAAAAGCTTCTCCAGCATTTAATGAATGGATCAAATCCCTTTTACTCATAAAGGGTAATTTACTGATTAAAGACGCCGACTCTGTTGGTGTTTTGAAATTCATGAAGTCATCTTTATCTGAGAGTACCAAACTTATTCCAAACTTATTGTCATTACAGGGAAGATTGACCTTACTCCAGTCACAAATCACTCTTAGAAAGCAAATGCTAAATGTGCAAGGCGACTTTGAAGATCAAGAAGAGGTCAATGGAGACGGACTATTGGACCAAAGACTTGTTGGAAATGACACTTCTGTGTTTTACGATGGTGAGAATGACGAAGATTACGACGATGGATTAGCAATTTCCGCAACAGGCGGAGAGATTGACAATGGTAATGATAGCGACGACGCTATGTCTGAGTGATCAGGATTCAGGAAAAAACCAAAATACCATATTTAGATTCTGAGTACAACTTGTATAATTAAAAACGCTTTCAGGTGTAACTTTAAAATAATTCGAATGCTTTGAGTAAAATTTCATCGATTAATTAGTTGATCTATTAATATAAATACAAAAGTCAAGTCAGCTCGGGGAACCAAAAACCACTCAGTATGAACTTTATTACAATACCCACATATCATTTTGCCATTAGTTGGCTCGTCATACTTTTTTCGTAACGTTTTGTGTATTTGTGCTTCAGCAAGTGGTGCATTTTTACAATAAAAGCCCAAATTGGTGTAATCGTAGTTTTTCAACATGTCAACACCTGAATGAAGTGATAACTTATTCATGAGGTAAACTAGTTTATCTCGATTGCTAACCAGTAAGCTTTCAAGTCTTGAAGCATCTAACGGTATGAAGCTTTGGTTACATTGTGTATTCCATTGACTCAATCTTTTTTTCACTGTGCCTGTTGTATACCCGATCTTAATTAAGATTTTCTTCTTGGGATTGAATACTTTAGGTTTTTGTGAATTGGAAGTGTTCACTTCAGATAGCCAAATTTGCTTTTGTGGACGGGGGTCAGTCAGATGCTCCAGAGTGAAGATGTATATATACCCTGGTTTAGGGATATTAGAAGTAGGTGTATTGGTCCCCTGAACCCTTGAATCATTAGCCTGGAAAATGTGGTATTTGCAGTATTTTCCCGGTGGAGTGACTGTTATCTTACATCTCTCTTGCTTCTTTGTAATTCCATGACACTGCATGCTCTGCATCCGACCTTCAGATGCAGCCTCAGTAACGTCTCTAACCACTTTATTACAATTACAAGGATATCCTACTGTCTCGGGTTCACGTTAGTTTTCGGACGTAAACAAACATTCAATACACGTCAATTTGACTTCGCCGGAGTTACGTAAGCGGCGTTTCTTTTTCTGTGAGTTTTTTGGTTGCGGTCAGCCGGTGCCATTTTTTTTTCATTTATTATTATTTGTGCATGGATTCACAGATAATATTCTTCTTTCTTTTGAAAGTTGCAAAGAAACAACAAATAGCCAGATTAATTACTACGAAAATGTCAGAAGTCGAAAAAATGTATGTTGGGTACAACTCTGTGCATAAGCTTTGTCAAAAAGCTGCTGCTGCAATCAGAGAAAAGGAAGGAAAGCCAGACGTAATCATCGCTATTGGTGGAGGTGGTTTCATCCCTGCCAGAATCATTAGATCTTTCCTCAAGCAAGAAGGTGAAAAAAACATTCCAATTCAAGCTATTGGTTTATCTCTTTATGAAGACATGGGTACTGGTGTTGACAAGATAGGTAAAGAAGTTGTCAGAACTCAGTGGATCGATTTTGGCGCATTGGACAAACACTTTGACTCCTTGATTGGAAAGAACATCTTGATTGTCGACGAAGTTGACGATACTAGAACTACATTGCATTACGCTTTAAACGAGTTACACAAGGATGTTACTGAAATT
Organism: Ogataea sp. yHMJ1; assembly: GCA_030571015.1. Lineage (NCBI taxonomy): Eukaryota > Fungi > Ascomycota > Pichiomycetes > Pichiales > Pichiaceae > Ogataea > Ogataea sp. yHMJ1. The sequence continues at coordinate 438,867 of JAJLXB010000008.1, forward strand.
GCACAAAAGTTGAACAGAAGTAATGAAGAAACCAAATTTTCAATCTTTGTCTTACATAACAAGGATAAGCCAAAGAAGGCTGAGATTGACGAGGAAAAGATGAGCGGTGGTATCTACATTGCTGGTGTCACCGTTCCTGATATCTGGATTGCTTATCCATGGGAGGCCAATGATATTGATACCCATACCGCCAAGGCCACAGCTCAAGGTAACGTTTAATTGTACTGTAATGCACTATTGGACCATCGCATCAAACATATTCTACACTTGAACAAACCGTTCGAGCAATAAAGCAACGAATATTATTACAAACAAATTAATATCTAAATAAATACGGAACCACTTGTATATTTTTTTAATACTGATCACTTTTTTGATTACAAACTGGCATTAATTAAGTCACAAAATTAAATTAAAAATATATATGTTATTAAAGTGTTCACTACTTTTTGGATGATAACTTTTCTTGAAGCTCAACCATTTCGTTAACTTGTTCTCTACAAATCTCTTTGAGATCCTGAACATCTGCCTTTAGCTCTTCAACCTTTTCAGATTTGGCACCAAGCAGCATCAAAGTCTTCTCATATGCGGAATTCAACTCTTTCAAGTCAGACTCAGTCACCTCAAGTTTCTCCTTCATGCTAGAAACCTCAGAATTTTCCTTCAATAGTCTAACAATTTCCTTTGAAGCCTCAGTCTTTTGTTTGTTAAGCGATTCGACTTCGTCCTTCAAGGAAATCATTTCAATTTCCAACCTTCTGATATGTGACGACAACTTATTCATCATTTGAATGTTTGTGGTAGGTTCCTTATCTCCTCCTCCTGCAATGGTCGAATCATATCCAAGGTCATCTCTAGCTATAGAGCCACTTCTATATCCTTCGAGTGGTTCTCTTAAAAGGGAGTTACTACCAGATATAGAGCCTCTCATTGGCGTGGTGCCAAAGGAACTATCTCTTTGTCTTTGGCCCATAGGTGGCAACTCAGATAATGAATTAAACTCATTAGTATCTTCCTCAGAGATTCCTTCACCTAAAGACATTCTAGCTATACTGTAAGAACCGTAAGAACCAGCAGACAGTGAAGCAAATGATGCACCCCTTCCATTCAAATTTGGACGTGGTGTAGTTGATGATTCACCTAGTGCAATATTATCGTTTGAGTTTCCAGTGGCAGATTTCCTTGATTTGTAATAAGCGTATGAATTGGCAGAGTTCAACTCACTCAGATAGAGATTGCTTTGAGTGACTGGAGAAGCTACTTGTGGCTCAATTCTTAATTTATTAATGTTTTTCAACCTAGTCTTTTCTTCCTCGGCAGCATCTAGTTGAGCTTTGAAGCTTTCCTTCTCTTGTTCAAAATCTTTTTGAAGTGATTCAAAGCTTTCCTTAGTTAAAGAAAGTTGTTGTTCTTTATCTTGTAATTCCTTCTGTAGTGTTTCCAATTGAGTCATCAATATTGCTTCGGAGTCTTGTAGATCAGATAGCTCGTTTTGTCTGTTTTTCAAATCATTAGTCAAAGTCTTTATCTTCTTGGAATGCTGTATATCTTTCTGTCTCAACACATCTAAGTCAATTTCTAGACCTGCTATTTTTTTCAAGTATGTGCTTTCAATAAGTTTCCAATTCTCTTGAGCTTGTGTGTACTGCAATTGAATCAAGTCAAGTGAGCGTGAGTGTGAAGCTGATGCAGCTTTATTAGAAGAATCGCTACTTGTTCCGTTGATTTTCACAGAACTTTCATTCTCTATACGCAAAGACTCAATTTTCCCTTCAAGTCTTCTAATTTCATTCATATTGTCTTCAGCGGTATGAACAAATTTGGATCTTTCATTCTGAATTTGAAGTTCTAACTCTGATACTTCGGCTTTCATTTTGGATCTAAATCCATCATACTCTTGAGTGACCCTGTCCAGCTTGGTAGATAAATCATTATTAAGCTTAGTTTCCTCTTCCAATTGTTTCCTTGTAGATTCTAATTGTACATCAAGTCTTCTAAACTTCAATTCCTTTAACTCATCGTATGCAGCATCATACTCTTTTTGTAGTTTCTCAAATCTCATTGCAAGTGCTTCATTCTGCAGTCTTTCCTCTTTCATTCCTCTCTCCAATTCTTTAATAGACTCTATTTCACTGCTCTTTGCTTTAACTTTTTCATTCAAGCTTTCGGAGTTTTTCAAAGCTTTCTCAAGCTCATCTTCCAAAGCGTTTTCTCTCTGCTTCATTCTCTTTATTTGTTGAGTCAATGAGACCTCCTTGGCTGAAAGTGCGGCTGCTTCTGCCAGAATATCCTTTATTTGATTTTCTTTTTCTTGTAATTTCTTTGCCAACCCAGAAGCATCAGTTGGAGCTGCAGATGCCTTCTTCAAACGACTTATTTCATTATTAAGTCTTATAGTTTCTGTGTGAGATGAGCTAGTATAGTGTTTGATTTCAGATGATAAATTCTTCAATACTTTCACAAGATTCTCCTTGTCGAGGGATTCTAGATCATTTGGTATGGTTAGAGGTTCTCTCTTTTGCTGTTTTGCTTCAACATCACTTACCGCTTCTTTCTCTTTAGAAGGGAATTCTGGTGTCTCCCCCCCCTTGGTGGGCTCAAAGGTTGGTGAAGTAGTATCCTGTGATTCTTTGACCTCGGCTGAAGGTTTTCTCTTCGCACTGGCTGCCAAGGCTAATCTTTCTTGTAACGTCAACCTCTTTTTAGGAACTGGGTTGGCAGCAGTGTCAGATGCCTCTAATGTTAATGACTCCTGTGGTGATTGAGTTGTAGTTACAGGTGTAGCCGTTGGTAACTTCATCTCTCCATCGTCATTTGGTTGTTGATTTTGGATCTTTGGACTTTTTGGCTCGGGTGCCTCTGTAGTTGTCGGACTCTGTCCGTCTGATGGAAGAAAAGCTGTATTTGTGTCCTCCATAGTCACTACAGTCTCTGGATCAGCTGTCTCACTCATTGTGGTAGTGGAAAATGTATTGATTTAGTGGTTTGTGCTATTGAGAACTGGGGTTTATGTCCTTTTCTTCTGGATCTTGAATCGTGTTTTCGAGTTTGAGATATCTTTTTTTCGGGCATTTTACAACTAAGCCGTGCTAAGCCAGGAACTTTTTGAAAAAAGCTGGGGTTGGGTCAACGACAATGCCGTGCCCCACCAGCACTAAAATGCCATACTACTGAGGCTTAACTGCCCTAATGTCTGCCTGATTCACTATATACATATATTAATACTATATATAATTAATAAAAGCGATTTTCAGTGGGGTCGTATCCATGGAAAAACTCCCCCAGACCATCTAAACTTGCAAACTTCTCTAAAAAGTAATCATCAGTTGTCTCACAAGGAGACAAGTACTTTGTTCCACAGATGTAGACGTGCCCGACCTCCATAAAAACACGTATTATATCGACTTCCTGATCCAGCACTATACCTTTCAGTCTGTGCCTAGTGTGATAAACAATAGCTCCGCGTTGCAGTGGGCTCGTAGTTGGGAAACAATTTGTTTTAGGTTGATTGCTGAAAGCGAGAATGGGAATATCCAGTTTATACTCTTTAAATTGGCATAGCAGTTGGTGAAATGTCATGACATTATGAGTTCGGTTATACTGCTTCAAGAGGAAGCAGAATCCGGCATTCAACAAACCGGACTTTGGAAGCACTTTGTTTGGTGAATTGATATAGTCACCGGTTAATTCCCTTAAAATCATCTCTTCATCTAAAGATCCCGAGCCTGCTATTTCTCCCATATCAATAAGCCTAAGCATATCACGTAATATCCCCACTTCGTCCGTGAACCGACGAGATGCAGCGGGTATATTCATCCTATAATAAGAAAAAGGATCCTCTTTTGAGTATTTGTCTACATAGACAGCTCTTGCCGGAATGAGCTTTGAAGAAGCTGGATCAAACTCTTTCACAACACGTTGATAGTCTTCAAATCCTAAAACTGATTCTAAAAAAGACTCCTTTGGAATTGATTGGATCATATTCAGTAATTTTGTGTTTTCTGATTTAGAGGCCAAAAAAGAACCCGAGTAATCTACAGAGTCTAATTTCAGTTTCACCGACTTTTCCAAGTCTCTAGAAAATATTTGCTTGCCTGTAGTACTTAATTCCAACCCTGCCAATTGAATAATGTACCAACACAATGAATCAAAAATTGTTTGAAATTTACACTCTTCGCCAGTGAAGAGTCTGATCAAAGAGCCTTTCTCTGATGTAGGAGTTGGAAGTAATTCACCTTGCTGTTCTGGGATTAAATTGAAATACCTTATTGTATTCAAAGTAGTTGAACGTATTTCTTGAACGGTAAATTCGTCTTTCATGAAAAGTTGGTTTATGATTTTGTTAATGATTTTTTTTCTCATTGGAAGAATATCATAGAATGAAGGATCAGCGTGCGATAATTCCAAGAATAGATGTTCAGCATGTTTAAAAGAGGATTTTCCCCTAAAGATATATAAATATGCCTTAATAAGATGATTGATTTGTATGACTTTCATTATCTCACTAGCCACATAAATTCTCCTTATATGAAGCATTCTTTTCCTGTTATGTTCAATCCAGTCATCCATGAAGTATCCCATATGTACATAAGTTACATCTGACGAGGGAACCATTCTAAAAAAAGAGGTATCGAATCTCATTTGTAATCTTCGAAGATGAGGCACATATAGATGCTCTTGCTCTACAATGTCTTGAAATAGTTCACGATCTATTATTCTTTGATCATCAGGAATGTCTTCCTGTGAGAGCTTATTAAGAGCATTGGTCAATTTCGTATCTATTTTATACCTATCAATTGCCAAATTAAGCCAGCCACCTGCATTTTGTTTTGCCTGTTCTGCCCTCTGCGGGGAATACGGATTTAGATCTATACTAAACCATGTCTGGAGTACTTTCACTCTCCATATTTGTTCAGAAGCAAGTTTATGGTTTAAATTTCTACAAGTGGATTTCAGCCGTATAATATCATGAATGTCCAAACTTTCTGCAATCTCTATATGTATTTCTAATGGTAGCCGCTCCAGCATTGATACACTGCCACGATTAAAAGTAGTTCGTATGCCATGCAAAATAGCAAATGAATTAATACATGTATGGAAAGGCGAAAATCTAAGTATAAAGTTTATCATACATTGACCGTGGGGAAAAATGCACAGGTGTGTTCAAATGAATTTATGTTTGTACTCGCTTAAGATTCTTAACAATTTACACCGCCCAGATATGAGCGTTGGCTAATAACAAAGATGTTAAGAAAAAGCTTGTAATTAATAATATTAAATTTCTTCTATATTTATATAATATGTAGTTAAAAGAAAAAATGAAATTCAGATTTCAAAAGCAGTTTAAAAGGACCCAAAGCAAGTAAAGCGCAAGTAAAACAAAAAAAGGCACAAAGACAAAAAACAAAACGATAAATGCAAAACAAAAGAAAAATGAA